>JASVER010000011.1:7045760-7105507 GCA_030449065.1 Oceanodroma leucorhoa | reverse complement strand
TTCACCACAACTCTCTGGGCTCGGCCGTCCAGCCAGTTTTTTACCCAGCGAAGAGTACACCCGTCCAAGCCATGAGCCTCCAGCTTCTCCAGGAGAATGCTGTAGATAAAAGGAAGATGACTGGAGACTGGCTTAAAATTTTAGGGACAGAAATAGCATATGAAGTGAAATTTCTCCTGTGGTTTTGTTATTGTTGGGAACAAGTGGTACCCATATCGCTCATGGAGTATATCTTCTTGATGCACTTTTAAAAAGAACATAACGTGGTGCAATAGCCTACTGCTAATGGAAATATTTTCAAGTATATTCAATAATTAGAATAACATCTACGTAAGTCAGAAGAATTTTATCTTGTAAAATGTAGTTGGTTTGCTTTCCTGATTATTATGACATGATTCCTGGAAATGTGATTTCAACCAAATATTCATGTTTCTGCAGATCAGGACCTATACGCCTCAGCTCCAAAGCAGAAGGGAAAATGGRTGCTATGTGGAAGAGAATTAGTCTGGGTAGCACTCCATCCCATACATAATAATCCTTTATTTTGTTATCATTTGCACCAGTAAATTACTACTCTTCTAAAATTGAAGAATTTTACATCCTTTTTGCAGTCATACCCCAAGTATAGGCGTATTAGTTGGAAGAATCTCAGTGGAAACTCAGTACTGTATAAATACCAGAAACAAACACCGGTTCAAACAGTTCTCTGCTTTGTGTGATCACTCAAACAATTCACCCCAGTCACTGATCCTGCTTCTGGCAGTGTCATTTTGTAAGGGTATCTTCATCAACTTCTACAAGTCTGTTGCACTAACTGCTTTAGGCTATACTTGGGCTCTTTCCTGATGTCCAGAGGAGGGCTGCCTTATTGCTGCTTTTTATATTTCAYTCAAATACAATGGTATTTGATGGATTTATCCTATACGTATTTATTAGAAATGTCTGCACTTCCAAAACCCTATAAAGATTTTCAAAGTATCATATTAAAATAAATAAAAGTATCAGCAAGTTCAGTGAGACTGCCGGTATATTTTAAAAAATGTTTCAACGTTTTTTCTAAAGAATCATTTTACTAAATATAACAGAAATGTATGTAGACATAATTCATTTTATCTGAACATATATTGGTAATTGAAATGCAACTTATTTTGAGAGCCTAAATGGACTTAAGTTGTTCTTTCCTTGACATGTTGCAGGGTGATACATTTCTGCTGCAAGAATTACAGACGCTAAATTTCTTGCTAAATATATATACTTTCATATCTTTTTTCCTAAGAATATTTAAAGAGATTAAATATATTTTTTTTAAAGTGACAGTTACATTTAATAGCATCACAGGAAAATCCAGGCTGGAAGGGATCGCAGGAGGTGACTAATCCAAACTCCTATTCAAAGGAGGGCCGGCTATGAGATCAGTCCAGATTACTTAGCACTTAACCTACTCATGTCTTGAAAGCCTCTCAGGATGGAGACTACACAACCTCTCTGCACAGCCTGTTTCTATGTTTGACTGTCCCAACAGTAAAAAAAAAAATTTAAAAAAGTAAAAAAAAGATTTTCCTTCTATCCAGTCAGAGCCACTCTGCCCATTGTCTCATCTTCCCACCATGCACCACCGTGAAGACACCCACAGGCGCTGGAAGGCTGCTCCTAGGTCCCCTCTAGACCTTCCCTTCTCCAGGCCAAACAAGCCCACTGCTCTCAGTCTCTCTGCACMGGGCGTGTGTTCCTGCCCCTTGAGCAGCTTGGCAGCCTTCTGCTGAGTTCACTCAGGGTAATCAATGTCTTGTACCGGGTGCCTGTAGGGACAAAATTGGGCACAGTAATCTAGACGTGGTCTACCAACATCTGAGTAAAAGGYGGATAATCACTTTCCTCAATGTACTGGCTGTGCTCCTGTTCCTACAGCCCAGGTTGCTGCTGGCCTCCTTTGCTGCCGGGCTATGCCGCTGGCTCACGTTCAGCTTGCTGCCAGTTGCTTTTCAGCAGAGCTGCTCCCCAGCCAGTTCTTGTCTGCCCATTCTTCCAGCCTGCCTAGTTCCCTCTGGATGGCAGCTTGTATTGACCAGTCCCCAGAAATCCCTGTCATTGAAAACTTGATGAGAGGTAGGTCTCATTAGATACAGAAGGTTAAATTGCCTATTTGATAGAATAAATAAAATTGCCACTACCTTAAATAGGTGATTCCACATATGGAATTTAATTTGCATGCCTAGTAACTAATTTCACCTGCACACATATAAAGAAGATGAGAAGAAAGACTCTCAAGTACAAATCTGTGCTAAAGTGCTTCCCCTAAAATGAGGGGCAGATCCTGAGTCCAACAGCTCAGTCCTCTGCTGATGTTGCTCCAATTTAATCCAGAGTATTGCACACATGTAGAACTGAAGTAATGCAACGGGGGAATCAGTCTCATAATATCTGTAAGTGTGCAAAAGCTTTCTAAATAGGGCAAAAGCAAGTGAAAATAGAAAGCCAAAGAGGCAAGAGTTGAATATTTTCCTATGTAAGCATTAGAAAACACAATATGACTATAAAACACAAAGCATACACATTTGAGGTGCAATACTCCAAGTGCAGGATTTCTGGAATAACAAATTTGGTGAAACCTAGAAAATGACTAGATACATAAAATATCAAGCTGTGAAGTCAGTTAAGTGACAGGTAAATTAAAGCACAACAGAACACGGACACTGATTTGGTTCAAAATTCTATGTCTGCAGCAAGAATTATATAAATAAATTGGCAGGCAGGCACAGACAATTCATATAGAAGATGACAACAAAACTAGCAAAGAGTTATGAAATCGTGAGTTGTTATTCCAATCTCTGAGACATTTTTTTATCATCTTCAAACTATTTATATTAGGGAAAACTCAGATACAAACACCAGAACACTGACCATGCATAACTTAACTATTTGGTTGTGCAATCTTTAGATGCTGCAATCCGTAATGACCACAGTCAGCAGACCTGCTGACTTCAAGCCATGTTAGTCAGTTTGTGGTTCCATGGGTTGCGTCTGGCCTGCCAGGACAGCTCTCTGACCTGCTGCCGTTCACTTTCCTAAAGACTTCACAAAGGCAGACAGCAGGATGGTGAAGTATCCAATTTACTCTGGTGGCTCACAAGTTGTTCCCAGCCAACCCTCTTTCCTACAGACATGGCAGAAGAGGCAGYCATGACAGGAACTCTTGTATGTTGATTAGAAGATGAACCAGTCCCTAGGTAGTAACCATTGCACTGCCATTACACTTGGGGAAAGGGCCATCGCAGAAGAGCCTTGAGTGGCTGTGTACCAGGCTATTCCACCTGCTTTTGCAAGAAAGACTGGGAAGACCTAGCATGACTCTTGGGTAAACAGCTAATGTCATGGTTGTTAGCTGGTTGCTCCAGCATCTGCAAGACCAAAATTGCCACAAATGTAATACTGCTGCTAAAAACGTCTGGAGAAACTTTCTACAGAAAAGACCAGACACATAGAAATGACCAAATCAGGAAGTTTAAGAACGTCCTGGCTGAAAATAATCCCGTTCTCAACTGAGACAAAATAATACTGCATTTATTCCCAGTCCAAATTGTGTAAACTGAAAACATCTTCATTAAAAGTGGCTTAGCCTACAAGGTATAATCTTATACTGTAGTAAACTAGGAATTTACTCACGGTCAATTATCCCATATCAGCTGGAGCCTGGGGGCGGGAAGGGGGGAGGTGAAATTCCCAGCTGAGTGTCAGTAATTTCTTAAATAGCTGAAACTCATTTGCTTGTTACAGTCCAAACATCATTTAATTATCATAACATGTGAACAGAACACGTGGCAGTTATTGACCAAAATCTCCAATTTAATTCTCTGCAGTCCAAATATGCCAGGTACAAACCAAGAGTGAATTTGCCTTCTGAAAGGTACTATATATGCAACTCTCTGCCCAGGATCTTAACGATTTTTGAGAGCTTCTATGAGGAATGACTTGAATAAAAGTATAAGGAATTCGGTACCTTGAAGAAACAAGCCTACTTTAAAAGGTAAATTCTGTGTACCTTGCATGCGCAGAACTCCCCTAGACAAGTTTCAAACGAGCCCTGCTGTTACTGCATTCACACTGCTCTATTCACAGTAAGGAAAAAAGAAATGTAAACATGAAAGATTTTTAGCATGTGTACTTCCTTAGAGATTTTTTCCTCTTTATATTTCAGCTTCTTGTTCCATTTCCACCAAGCTTGTTTTTTGTTTTCTCTCCTGAAAGAAGTTTAAGCCTGATTGCTTCAAAGAATGCCAATAATCATATATCACTATCCACAATATCTTATAGGAAGCCCTAGTGTATGTAACTGCATTACCTTTCCCAACATTTTAGATCAGAATAGCATGAAACTGCTGTTTCTCATGTCACAGAGGTTAGTTCTCTTGTGAGTTTGTATGAAACAGCTAGTAAAAAGTAACTATTATCTGAATCCAAATACACAAAATAATCCTAAGTGGCTAGCATTTTACTGATAGTCTGTGAGACTTGATTGTGTAATTTACTGAATCCAGCCACTAAATGACAACATGAGCTGGAACTGTGGGAACAATTCTTTTCAGAGCCATATGTCTGCAAATTGTCTGAAAATTGTAAGCACAGCAGAAGGAAGAAAAAACCAACAAAACAACAACAACCACCATTCCCCYCCAAAACAGACAAGCAGTTGTTTTGAAAATCCAATTCAGAATAATACKGCTTCACCCAACTGAAGTGACTTCCACTCTTCCCTTCAAATGCTTATGTGTGAATCTACCAGGGTATGTTTCAGAGAAATTACACATATAGCCCCAGACAGAACAGTTAAAAGTCACAGAAAGTGATACTTCTTTGTATGCTGTACATCAGTGTTAATATGTGAGATCAAGATGACAAGACAAAATACAGTAAATAAAGATACAGCAGCATACATAGGGACACCCAATCCTACAGTCCCCYCAAAGACTCCAGAATACAGGCATTATTTACACTGATTTGTAATAGAAAATAACTTGCTCTTTGCTGGTAGTGGTGATTTTTTTTTCCCCAGCAAGCAAAGCATAAACATTTACTCAAAGGTGAATCAAACTTACTTAACAATTAGAGTTATTAGTACCTTGTGAGAGCCAAACCAAACATAAACCAAGCAGGTGTAACTCACATGACAGATCATGCTGAGGTTTCACATCAAGACATTGTACCTCAAAGTCACGAAGAAGGTGAGCTGACAAGGATTTTGTACACAGGGCTTGATCCACTGTTGCCATGGACATATCCAGACCTCTAGTTCAGTAAAAAGTTGCCATAAAACATTAGATTTATGCTGGTTCTGCTTGGACCTRTGTAAACACAAACAGTGACACCAACACATGCAGATCTGACCTCACACTATCATCAATTCAAAACAAGGTGCGAGGCTGCAGATCACCACTGTCCACTCCTGGAATGGCTGTTTGCGTTCAGGGCCCCGCAGGTTAACCAAGGATCCAGACTTTAGTCTGGAAAGCTTGGCTGCTTTTTCAAACTACTTCACCTGGTCTAATAGAAGATACTACCTCTTCTTCAAGATTCTGCTTTCTTTATATCCTTAGACACCAGCCACGGCAGTATTACTCTTGTCAGGCAAGAACCAAAGCACAAAATGTATCCCAATTCAACTTTCTTCCCCTACACTGCATGTCTGCGAGACAGCTGGCTAGCTGGRCCTGCGGAGGAGGTCTTCACGTGAAGAATCCTCTCAGCAAATTACACAGCTACAACTCTCACCACAGAGGCAGTTGTTAGGAACTGCAAATCAGGTTGCAAGAGGTTGCAGGATCCTCCTATCTAATCTTAGCTACACATCATTTACAACTCTACTACAAAATACCAAATCAAAGCAAGATGCATGTGTTTTACAAGCCTTTTACAGCAAGTAGGTAGGCATCAATTATACTAAGCCGTCATTTACATCCAATTCTTTCTGTCAGCTAGGTTTGCATTACTGTTGATTCTGGTTCTGAATCAGTTATTTTAAAGAGTATTCACAGGTAGGTAGCAAGCACCGTTACCTATGTATTTGTCTTGCAACTTGTTACTTCAAATTGCTGGATCACACCACAGGCAGACAGAGACCTGAGTGCTGCTGAGTTAACAAGGTCTGCAGAGTCCAGGAATCTCTCTTTCGGCATTTCTTTGAGGTGACAAGCCTACGGGACATGGCTGCACCCGTCCCTTCAGAACGCTCTTGAGTGGCTGACCTCCTTGGGRGTCGTACACAGCACAGTACACAACAGCACTATCACCGCTTCCATTACTGATTTTAGACCCCAAGTGTTCTTTAGCTCACAACAAAGAATAACAACAACAAAAATGGTGTAGCAGCTGACTTAAACATCTAAATCTCAACTTTTCCTATTTAAAAACATTCAGGAGTTGCCTGTGTATGCTCTCAATACATGCCAATTCCACTTTCAAGTAAAAGCCACGATACCGACTATTCTTTGGGACAAAGACTATCAGCCTTTCATGCTGATCTCAGAGCACTCCCACAGTGTGGAATAGGGTCTTGGCTCACTACAGCGTGAAAAGCTGATCACAAAAATCACAGCAGAGTCTTGATTACCTGCCTCTTATTAGAGGGAGATTTTAAATAAAGTATTTAATTTGTGACATTTCTTGGTGGAAGCTGAACAATGGAAAACATTGAGCACAATTATTACTTTGCATTGCACATACAATTATTCCTCCATATTAACACAGTCGTGACTATTTGAGAGAACAAGTTGTTAAGCTTGTACATGTGAAGATGCACAGGAAATATTTTAAATTCAATTTCCATGACCTCATTTGAATTATTTGAGTTGTTCAAATATTATTCACGTTAGACTCATCTTACTGGCAACAGAAACAATGCCACGTGACTCACTATTTTAGATTTCTGTATCTAATCAGTGCAGCTGGAAAAGTGAATATTGAATTAACAATTGATCATTAATTCATGACAAATGGTGCTGAATAAATCCACAGAGAAAACAACTGTGAACACTCACTCTTCTGGCAAGTGAACGCTCACTCTTCTATTCATCAGCTGACAGGGCCAAAATCTGCCCTGTAAATTTCAGACAATACGTTCAGCTCTCAGTTGCAGATTAACACCACCGAAGTGAAATCTCATTTTGACACTTCATTTTCAGGGGGATGGTCTAATAAACTGTTTTGTACATTCCAGAATACAGATCTCAAGAGATCTTTTAAACAGAGAGTACCTGATGCTACACAAGGAAACAAAATTTCTTTTCAGTTCACTTGTTTCCATCAGCTTTGATTAACATTTCAGGGTATTGCTCCTTCCTGTCTGACCAGGCACAGCTTGGTACTGCTGTTCAGGTGCTAAGCTGCCCTGCCGAAACCCACTCCTCCTGCCTGCCGCTGCGGTGTCTGAGAGGGCAGCCACCTCCGAACGCTCAACCCCCCCCTCTGACAGTCAAAATTTTGCCTTCAATTTGCAAGTTTAAATTAAATTACAATTTAAAATGCTTATGCTAATTAAACTTATTTTAATAAAATTCATTACAAAGCAAACAGTAGAGAAGAGAAATCAGAGGGGACAGCCACCTCCACCCACACAGTAGCAATAGGGAGCTGAGGGCTGACACAGGGTGCTAACTTCTTTAGCAAGAAAAGCTGCAGTTGGGAGAGAACATTGAAGTGGATCTTTAATGCTATAGCTGTAACACTTATTTTGGTATAAGATGGCCCTTTTCTAGTTAGGTCACATTTATTCCTGATTAAAAGCATCCACATGGGAAATTATACACAGGACTGTAGCAATAAAGCTGCACCGATACAGCTATATTGGTAAATCACTTCATTTAGACAAGCTGTACATTTTTTTTATCCATATATAATTCTGCTAAAATCAATGTATTATCAAATTTACTTCAGGGTAGAGGCAACTAGACTAACTGGCAATTGAAGAGACTATCTAAGTTAAAATACTACAAGCATGGTACACTTTGCCAAAAAGGAAGTATCTAGGGAACTTTTCCTCCGAAGTAGTTCTGAAACAGCACATCCTATTGCTACAATGCAGAGAGAGCTTGGGGAAGGAAAAAAGAAGTGAACACACAGTTGTACACACAGATGCAAAAAGATATCTGGAATCCATCATTCTCCTCCTAATTGACAGCTAGTTAAAGCCAAATGCTCTCTGATCCAGTTACATTTGTAGTTTTTGGATGTCTTTATTGGCAGAAGACCTACAAACACCAGCCGGTCATAATTAGAAGCATGTGAACTGGATGAAATTCAGTTTGCCATTGACTTTCAGACAGTTGCATTCAGCTAGCATAATGGCTTAAGTGACTTAATCATGTATCCCACAGCATGGAGCTGTGGAATCACATCCTTTCTTAAACCAGCGAGGCATTCTACACTAAGCAGAAATGCAAGTGTCAGGGCTTTAGTCTGGCCTCAAGGAAAAAAGCAAAGGAAAGATACTGGAACTTTCTCAAAGCTGTACTAGTAATCCATAAACTCCCTAAGTGGAGGAATGTTTCGTGTTTGGTAAAATCTGTAACTCAGCCGATAAACATTAGCTCAGAGGATATACATGAATTAGGTCAAACTGGCAACAGTGATGTCAAGCCACAAGATCATGAGAGAGTAAGGAGGTTTGCATCTGGCTCAACCTGTTTGCTCAATCTTTGGCTAATAGTTAACATGAGCCTCCCTTAGGTTGCTCATTATTACAGAAACCACCATTGCTCTTCCTGTCAACTCAGACTGTAACAAAGTGCAATACTGCCCTGAGCGTGTTATTTTCCTGGTGTATCACCCACGGGGACAATAGCTGTTTTACCCATCCTTTGCCTCTCCCTGTTCTATCAGAGAGAGTCTGAAACTTCTGCATCTTGAGGAAAACTGGCTCTTCTACTAGAGGAGAAAAGGAATAAATCTCCTGTACACAAATGCATTGTACCCTTACAAATTACAGCAGCTAACTTTGCTGGGCTTTTTTTTCTAAATACAAGTTGAATAAAGAATTCCTAGCTTAATCCAGTTTTCATAAAAAAAAAAAATAAAAAAATCAGATGCACTTCAAGGCTCCTAGGCAAAGGCAGCGTCCCATTGTTGTGGCAGCTTCACCCCTCCCCAACGGCACGGCTGCACTGTTGACCACAGCTTTCAAGCAACTGATGCAAAGCTGACTGTTGCAGATTCTATCCTTGAGTTTGTGTGTGAGCTGTTGGGAGCATTTTAATTCAAATAGTCTTATTTCCTTTCAGAAATAAAAAAGTGAAACATAATACAACTGCAGCTAAGCTGGCTGCACTCATCAAAGCCACCTACCATTTAATCTGAATAGAACAGTCAAACCAAATCTTGCTCTCATGTACACATTCTGAAAAAGCTTTACTGAAATGCTAAGTGGGGGCATTGGTGCAAAACTCCAAAGGAATTTAGACGATGATGCTCACTTAGGTAAGAACTGCACAGGCATATCTGGAAGGAAGAATCCAACCCTTAAAAAAAGATTGCAATCCCCTATAAAAGACATTACAGAACAGTACTTGTATTGGCAATCAGTGTTGCACTAACTGTTGAAAAACAGGAAATATATGACTCGCTGAGAAAAAAATAATTAATACTTATTAACCGTTTAACAGCAACTTTTATTATGTTAATTGTTATGACTGAGTAACAAAAAATTATTCTTATTACTACATCTTGATAAAGCTGAAAACAGGCCACGCAGACTTAAAACATGGAATTTCACAATTCTAATGCAGTTTAGGGATTCTGAAAAAAAATGGGACATACATATTCCAGAATATGGCTGTGTTTCTCCCAAGTAGGATTTCCATTGTGCTCAGTCTATAGTAAGTCTCACTGACTTCAGCAGAAGGAGAACTGCACAAACATTGACTGCTTCTGAAAAGTCAATTCTATTTATTTACGGAGTTTTCTGCACYGGGTACCTAGGAGATTTGCACATGAAGGGAAGCAGCATCTGCCTACTTTTCTATACTATATTGAAAGAAAACACCCGATTTCACTGCTGTAAAAAGGGAAATGAAACCAAATAAGTCATAAACCAAAACCAGTGGCTTCGAAAACCAGAGACTTGCTAAGGGGTTAAGCACAGTGATGTTCTCACTGTACAAGGTATTACTGTGTGCAGCTGTAGCTAYGTTAGCAACCAGCACCGCGCAACAGTGGCGGGTCCGTACAGTGGGACGGCTATGTGCTGATGTGCACCCGACAGTTGCACTACACGCCTCTCGAGTCTGATCAAATGGCCCGAGCACCCACTTGCAGCTGGAACACTTCCAGCACATTTCTGGAGCCCTTTTACACATGCTGGGCTCAGCCCTCTCCAAGAGCAAATAGTATTTTCTCTCCTGGACCTGTGCTAGTGGCTTATCTGCGCCCAAGTTCCAGAAAGCTGCCGAGAGAAATCAGGGTGTAATTACCAATAGCAGTTTGTGTTTAGATTTGTAGAAATACATGAATAACACTTATCTGCTTACAGTAGAACAACTCAAGAGACACGAAGGAAGAGTATTATACAAGTACACAATCATTTCAGGTAGAAGTTTATACTGTATTAAGTTTAGTGACCATTAACAGATTACAAAGAGGCCCAGATGAGTGAATGCTGTAAGGAACCACACAAATACCAGCAGCAATGTAATATAAGTTACTGTTGCCTGACCTCAAGAACCAACCGTATTTGCTTGTAGGAATGTTAGGTTATAAACCTCCACAAACTACTGGAGAGGGAGACATTTTATATTCCACTTGTCTGATCCACAATGATAGATTCTGCTTTCTGTGAGAAATGAGAACATACTGTGGTGAAAGTTAGCTGATCCCACCACTATATTTAGGAAAGAAATACTTTAAAGCAGCACAGAAGCAACCAAGACAAATCACATGACGACATCACGATCTAATAAGCAGGGTACTGGCATGTTCCTGGAGATCTGCATTCTTTGCTTGATTAAACAGTAGGAGTGGACTGTTTTGCAAATATTTAATTTTCAAGCGTCTAATTACAGTGGCTGAGCTTTTTCTCCTGAGAAAACAGGTGTTGACACAAGATCTGACAGATCCTAGCAACTGGCATTTGCTGGTCCCTTTCTCAGTTTTACAAACAGACATGGAAAAAAGGAAAATGCATGATCTAACCTAAGAGACATATATTTGGGCTATGCATCAAGATTTTTTTTTGATCTGCGTTTGCATGGTGAGCTGTTCATAATCTGGCTCAGCTCTTCCAGAGATGGAAGTTTCAGCATGCCCCATTTTGAAATGGCATTATCCTGGCTGAGAAAACCTTCACACATGGGTCAGTTAATAGGAAGTAATTAAATACATCCACAATTAAATGCTTTCAGTGAGGGGGATTTAATCTCGTCACCTTCCTTAGGCATATCAAAAAGGGAAATAAAATGCATAGAAGAAAATATAAAGAGGATATTTGTTGTACTTCAAAAAAATCTGAAAACCTATGATGCTTCCTGTTCAGATTTAAACTACAAATGTGAATGAAGTCAAATTTACAGTTTAAAGTATATTTGCATGCTCTAATACTGCTAATGCAGTATTTTAATGCATTTGATGGAAGCAGGATAACTAGGAAAAATGCTACCTATTGCACATTGTTTTGCTGCACTGCCTACATGTAGCTAATTACAGACTCCCTGCCTTCACTCTAAAATCTCTTGCTTTTGTGGGTTTTATTAATTGTCCTTAATGTTGTTTAAATGTAGGGGTTTGTCTGAATTACCATTTTATTGTAGTATTAAACTTGTGTTGAGACACATTAATAGCACTGTGTTATCACATGTCAGTCAGTTCAGTCATTAATACATGTAACCACTATATTTAGTTTATTTCTGTGTCATGTCCCCATTCTCTCCCCTCCCCCTCCCAGAAAAAAAATATTATTTGCTTATCCACTGGAACTGTTAGCTAAATACATGCATTCTTTGGTTTGAGTACTAATTTGGAAATGCACAGCACTCACCCATTGTAGTAGCCTATTGTTTATATTCCTACTGGGATGCTTTTGAAAGCGCATTTTTGGCACAAAGCACCAAAAACTCTATGGGCTGGCTACTGTATACACACACTAAATCCATTCTTTGTTCATGCTTCTGCTGCAATAACATAAAAATCAGCTAAGTATGTTTTACACTGCTAAAACACTCACTGGCTGATGAACCTGCCTCGTCTCTGTTTTTTTCTGATGTTGGAATAGTATTACCCATTGCCCCTCCATTCCCCTCATTAGATCAAAAAGACTCTATTAATAAAATCTAGATGCTTTGATATCCCCAAATGAAAGACGATAGTTCTTGACATCAAAGTGCCTCATGTCTGCATCACACAACTCCATCTTAACCATCCAGCAAGTGCACTCTGCAGCTGCAAGCTGACCAGCTCAGGTGGAAGCCACGCTGTCACACCTACGGCAGCTTCAGGGATCTGAGCTCACATCCYTGTAGATATTTCTTGAAACTAACTACTTCAGAGCTATCTGAAGGAGTTCAAAATGGCACTAAGCCATATGGCATATGTACTAAAGAAGGTTTTTTTTTAGCCTTGCTCAAACCTATTCTCTTTTATATTGAATTCCTTGCCATGTAAATAAGAACTCAGTTCAAGGTCTGTTAGATTATTTGTTACTTCCACATCATTCAAAGGCATACCAAACTCAGAGGTGAATTCAGCCAGAAGGGACTTTTGAAAATGTCCRGTCTGACCTCTCATGTAACACAGAATCCAAAATACAAGAGCACAGAAGTTAATGTCTTTACAACAGGGATGGATCCAGATGATTCAGCCTGAACTGCACAAAATGCATCCATTTTTAGCACTGCCAAGTGATGCAAGTCACACACAATTATTCAGGTCCCTGTGGTGCATTACCAGGGGTGAGCTTTCTGGGTTTTACAGAATCTAAGCCTTCGCAGAACCCCATGCTATATCATGTGTTTTGTTTGGTCTTCTATGCATTTCAGGTTATTAAATTTTGTCCAGCCCATCATTTTCAGGAATGCAGAATATTTCAGTTCTAAATTTACTGAAATGTGCACAATAGGTAAAGGAGAGAACAAGGCTTAAGCCGATGAAGTAGAGATGGTCCCAACAGATGGAATATACCCATGCTGCCAAAAAAGACAAAAATCCCACAAAGTCCAATAATCTAAAAATAATGGAAGAAAATGTATTCCAATCCAAATCTGGTAGTCAGTCTGCACTAACCATATGAATATGATATAAAAAGAGAAGCTGCTCAGGAACATGCTTTTGCAATGTCCAGGCACTGGTCCATCTTCTTCGTATCCCATCTCCACCTCCTTTTCTTATATACTTTCATACAATAACCATGTGATTTCTCAGCCTCTTCTTAAATTAACTGGATGATAAACTGAATGTAAACTTCCCCTCCAGTGCCAGGAACATTTCTAACCCGTTTAAAAACTCTGCTTAGTATTTCTGCATCCCTTGAAGCTCTGACACCAAAACAAGGCACAAAAATTCTAGTGACAACCTTGGTAAGGCTGTACCCAGAAGCGAGACCACTTTCCCACTTAAATTTTAAACACCTTCTTCATTTATCTAAAAGATCTTGTTTCCTTTCAGCCACAGCACTGCACTCATGTTTGGGGGCTTTCTTACGGCAGCCCCCTGAACCTCACCTGAGTACGCTGAAAAACTTCAGGTCTATGGAATCTATGCGTATCGGTCGCACACAAGTTACCTTGCATTGGTTTTATTAAAGACAGCCCTTTGCAATTGTGATCAACTGACTAACAAACTTGGATGACTCAATCAAAGCAACTTGTCTTCTCCTTTCTTACTACTCCACCAATATTTGCAAAGCCTGCAAGCTTTGAAAAAAATTACATTGACAATTGAAGTCACTGATAATAATATTAAATGTTAGACCACAACTCAGTCCCTTACTGGCCCTACAAAAAGCGTACTGCTCACTGATCTCTCTCTCTTCACAACTATCTTTTGAGATCTACCAGTGACTCAATTTTTAAAAGACACCAGCTAAATCCAAGCTTTTAAATCAAAATGTCATGCAGCATTAAGTTCTGAAGTTTAAGCACACAATGTGAGTTAATTTGCCTTTATCAACCTGCCCATAATCCTCTTAAAAAAAAAAAAAAAAGACATAATAAGTGTCTGACAAAGTCTGTATTTCCAAATAACTGTGCTAATATTAATTAAATTTTTAGCTGCCAAGCCTTGCTGATGAACTCCTGAATCAAGTGTTTTGTTATTTTACATAGAATCAATATCAGGCCAATTTGCCTATAGCTTCCTGGTCATTGTTCTTTACCTCTTTTAAGCAAGAAACAATATACACATTTTCTCAAATTCTGTGACATTTCTTTGGTTTCCAACATTGTTTAATTAGTGATTCAGAAAGCTTCTCATCCTTTTAAAATGGTTCTTAGATATGAAATTTATCACATTTTTTCCACATTCTCCTTTGTTACATATGTTAAACCTTCTACTTCAGCTACAGCCACGATATACAGAATGGATATCTCCACCTGCTTCACCCCAAATACTGAGCAGATATATCAAGTGAACATCTCACTTCTTTGGTTCTTTGTCGGTTATGATATTCCGACAATCACCCTTGTTTCAAACCATATCATTTAATGAAGGGCTGGTTAGCTATTTCATTACTTTCTAGCAGTGAATGGTATCTCACAACAGATGAGATGGAATCAAAGCTTGTACCCCCAGGTCTCTGGTGAAAAAAATACCACAAAGGTTAATTCAGTTTTGGAGTTAAAACACAGCAACCACACTAGATGTCTGCTTTCAGTGGAATCTCCCCTCTCAAGGACGGAAGCATAGTGAGTATCTGAGACCTGCCAAAATCATCTCAGCTCACCTGTGAAAAAGTCAAGTTTGTGACAGGCAGGAGAGAACAGATAATCAATAAAGCAGATACTGTTCAGGGAGGGAGGCTATTTGCCCTTATAACAGACTGAAGGAGAAAGACAGACAACTGGTGACAGAGAAGATCAAAAGAATTATACCTTTACTAATGTGGCAATAATGAGTTTATATAAACTAAGGAAATGCAAATTTTTCAGATGCGTGAAGCAACTAAATCTAGGAATGTTTTAAACATAACGGGCACAGATAGTACAACAGGATAAAGAGTCCCCTTTGTAACCAAGCCCTGCACCACTTACAAATGCACAAACAACTTCAGACTATAAGGAGGAAACAAAAATGCTCTTGGTCTCTCCAGAGAGGTTGTTCATGTTCTCGCACACACCTAAAAGGAAAGAACTACTCTCACAGTCACCTTGACACAGAATTTCTGCCTCTCAAGTTCATACTACTGTTCCTTTTTCTGAGCAATCTCTCTGCAGAGGAGGAAAAATATCTGAGCTTTGCAGGTTGGTTTCTCTGGGAGAATAAAGTTAGTGACACAGAAGCTGCAAATACACAAAAATCCCCCAAACAATCCTGTCTTCTGGGATTTTCAGCTCACAGTCAGCTCTCAGTTCTCAAGGAGCAACTCCAGACCCAGGACAGAGCTTAATTTGAGTTGGGGCAAAGACTCTTTTGCCTAACTCCTTTTATCCAGAATCTTGTATAGCCAAAAGTTAAGGGATTCTTTCTAGCAGGACTAAAAATTTACCAGTGCACCAATAAGAAGAAACTAAAAAGGTCTGTGCAGCAGCATTGCTTGGCAACATCTTCTGTATCACAAGCATGCGACTGTCAGTACTTCACTACCCCACATCACTCAGGCAGGCTCTTTGTTTCATAGGGCTGAGCTCTTTCATCATACACCCCTCTATAGAGGAGAGGTTTTATCAGAGAGGCCTGAGTAACAGCTGATGTTAATGATTTTTAAAACAAAAATAGAAAGATTAGAATATTTTGTGTTGGTATATTTTCAACGGCCACTGCTGTTTTGTAAAACAAAATATAAAACCAACAAAAAATTCTAGAAACAAAGTCGCAAAATTAAAAAAGTCAAAGTTAAGCTAATTTTTATCCCAGAAACTAAAATTTCTGAGGAATCCCAACAATATATTCCACTGCTTGAAAAAGGAAATGTTTTTGAACGATCAAAAACCCCACAATACACAAATCCGGAATTTCAGCCAGCTTCAGTAAACAGTTTATCAACACTCATTACTCACAGTCAGTGTACCACTGCACACAGCCTTAACATATGCTGCCTGACACCCAGCCTCCCAGGAAAAAGAGCGACTGCTCTAAAGATCCGGTTACTTAAGCCTGAGAGCTAAGAGACATAAAGGAGATGAATCTGTAATTATAGCCCAGTTACTATGCAAATACTTCAGCACACTATCTTGGTAAGAAATCTAGGTCTTCTCTTTCAGAACAGTTTCATTATTAGAAACGATTATTGCCTTTATTCCACCACTGTGATATTTCATGCATCTTATATAGCACAGATAAGGAGCAAACAAGAACAAACAGCTTTTACCTCTCCAATCCTCACTGGCAGCATCAAAATCACAGCCTTGAAAAGACCAGAGATGAGAAATACCGAGGGATTTTAAAATTGTGGTTAGCAGAAAGCCTGAATAATAAGTTGCATCTTGTATCTTAAGACTGCAGATATTTTTAATGAGTTCATAAGATTGTATGCAGCTGAACCCACACAGGTCAGACACACCGTGATTCCTTGTGTCATGCAGGTCGTGAATCTATAATGGATCGTTAACATGTTGTCCTGGCTGTGAACAGTTTTTTTAAGTCTGTTTTCTCCTGCTAGTATTCTTGACTGTGCTTGTGTGATAGAATTAAGACAGGAATTTCACTGAGGAGTACATATTGAAAAGGGTGGTACTGTATGAAGACTGCTCGCAGTTCTAGCCCCAGTAAGCACGGCAGTAGGGAGCAGGCAACCAGAGTTGCCAGGGATGCAGCGATACAGACTTTGCTGTTGTGCACCATTATTGCCGACAGGCACCAAGGCTGACACTGGATGTGCTAGGACACATGCTCTGCGGACACAACTGGGGTAAGCATACTGTGCTGGATAAGCACATCAGACCTAGCTATGCATAGCATGGTTTTATCTGTAGCGTAGGCAAGCTGCTTTAAAGCAGCTTGGCTGAAACATAATTCAGAAAGGAGGAAAATCCACAGGCAAAGACTTGCCATTGAAAATGTCCTGCACCTTAGCCACAACTTCATTATCTCACATTCACTGGACTGCTTCAAACATCCAACATGTTATTCACAGCCACACAGTTTTCACAGAATCAGCAGAGGAAGGAAAAAAGGTGCTGAAAAAGAACTTTCTGCTCAAGGAAGTGAAAAAGCAAGCTGTCCTGCATACTTACTTCATCTAGTCCCTCACATTTATTAAGGGTAAAATACTTTCTCTCTCCTCACAGAAATGGAGCAGATAAAGTATCTCTCCCCAGAGCACCAGAAGCCACAAGGACAGGCTAGATTAGGTTTATAGGACTGATGCAACCTTGTGTGAGGCATTACTTCGTGAAGTGGTGAGTTAGCAACGTGTTTTTTGCAAAATATTTCATTTGCATCTTCTGTCATGCAAACAAAAGCAGTAATTGTGGGGAGATCTGTTTTGATTTTTCTGTGCTGCTGTTTCATCCTTAGATGTAAGCACCGTGTCAGGCAATTCACAAATGACACCTCATCCTGCAAACAAATATTATGGTTGATCATTAAAGATTGCTACGATATTTGCAAAAAGCAAAATAGAGATCTGGACAAAACACGAATAGTATCTGATGAAATAGATATTTTTATGGAGCGCTGGATAAATACACTGTAATTTTTTGCATTTCCCTGCTTCCTATCTTTTCTCATTTAAAGGCCAGATCTGTATTAGTTCCCAAACAGAGAGCATATTGTTCCACATGTTCTACAGCTCCTGAATCACACTAATTTATATTACTACATTTTTAATTTAATGATTGATATGTTGGCTTTGCAAACTGACTGTCAGAATAATTCATATAATATTAAAAAACCCAAGCGTACAGTAGTTTTATTAATGCACCCTTAAAGAATAATGAAATCTTCAGCCTCGCTCTAATGAATTCTGGTGAAACCCTTATGAATGATACTACTCATATATGCCTGTCCCTCAGGTGGGGAGGAGGTACAAGTAACAAAGGAAGGAACAAGTAACAAAAAAAGGAAAAATTTCTAGTGATAAAATGGAAACATTTCTGAAATAACCTTCAGACATTAAGTCCTGGTAGGAGAAATGGCAGCTTCAAACACTTATTTATTCCCGTGCACCACAGGATTATGAAGGATTGTTTCTTGTTTTGTTTCCTTTAAAACCCCAGGCACAGCTGTTCCAGGCTCTCTAACAGTACCAAGGCAGGATCTATATACCTAAGGTCAAGTCCTGAAGGCCTAAATCAGCTTTTCAATGGATGTTTTGTTTCAGGGGCAAATACTGTTCTCAGCCCATAGCCATGGCTCCGGAGACTCATCAGCACACTATGAACATGATGCATGTGAGTACAGGAAGGTTTGAAGCCCTGTGTACAAGAAAAGTATACGCAATGCACGTGTAGGATTTGTTTTCAGATGGCCTAGCTATGTATGGCCAAGAGAGGGAAGGAATGAGATTAACTACCAGCCATCGCGAGGCTCCTTTTTATATTTCTGCCTAAGGATACTGTAGTACAACTTCTGATATTGCACTGCAAAATATCAGTACATTGCAACTGAAACACTTTTCCCCAAATATCTGAAGTTTAATAACTTCCACTAAGTCCAAGACAGAGTTACAAAGCACATACCTAGATTCCTACCTGCTGTTAGCATGTCAGGAAGTATTATGCAGAAAGTGGAACGCAGTTATAGTGTCCAGGCTAGTTGAAGGACAGACTCGATCAATAAAATTACAAGAATAGATGGATGAGAATACCCTTTCTGAGAATACTTTGCTTCCGGCAACCTCCATAGGACTTCAGAATAAAATCAAAACAAGAGACACTTAAGTGAGAAGTGTTGTGTTTCAAAAACATGCAACCCAAACAAGACAGAATGAAAAACCCAACCTCCAAGATGTTACACTGAACTGGTAAAACACAGATCTGTAAATCCTGCTTGATGACTGTAGGAAAGGAAGGATTCAGCCACTAGCTCTGAGACAACTTCTTGCAAGGTGTCTAAGCCCCATCCTGTTCATGATGGTGTGGAACACAACCTTCAGTACCAAAGCACCACAACCTCTTCTCTTTCTTTTGTAACATTTTATCTTCGGTTTGGAAGACAGTGAAGAAGAACACAAGAATGAGGAACTGGACTTCGGTTTTCCATCACATACTAGTCTCCAGAAACTCACACCTTCAGGGACCTTTGGATTTCTGAGATGGACAGCACACTAAGACCCAGAAGTGAAAATTGCTTGAAGATTGTTGGGGCTCCTGCATAGAAAACTCTCCAAGCTCTCAGAAGCTGACAGCGCTGGAAGGGAGCCATAATAAAGCTGATGAGGCTCTGAGGAAATTTCTAAGCCAGGAGTGACAAATTAGTTGACTGGCCACACAGGGAGGACAAGATTTCCCCCACCCAGATTATGCTTTACAAACATGTTGGGTGTATTGTGTTTTAAATTTTATTGTTTAGGCTCCTCACGTCAATATTCTTTCACTCGGTTGTTGACCTCTGCAAGCCTGAAGGTCTCAGTCCACAAAGGACAAGACAATGAAAATAAAAATAAAAATCTCTTTCTCAGGAACATCCTGAGATGAGATGAAATGAAACTTCCAAACCTGGTTCCAACCCCGATGTTTTTCTTCTCCAAAGAGAAACTGGATGGTGCAGTACACAAGGGTTACGCTGAGTTACACCAGAGCAACCCAGCTAAAAAGTTACACCAGAGCAACCCAGTTATGCTAAAAACAACATAAAACTACCCAGATGTTCCAAATTGCTGAAATATGAGGAAAAGCACATTCTAAAAAGAAAAGCGATAAATGGAAGAAAGCATAAATCACAGAGGTTGTGTGCTGCAGAACACATCCCTTTGGTCGCCAACAGTCTAGTTCAGACATGTTGTCGCGAGGCATGGAATATTGCAGCGCACTTCCATACTTCATTTGCGTGGCACATACATAGAGGATGGTAGCACCCACTGCTTGGGTGAAAATATCTTTGGTTTCATTCAGCTGTATTGTACATCTAAAGTAGGAACAATCACTGGAAGCAGAATTTCCTGCTGTGCTGAAATCTTGTTTACTAGCTGGCTCTAGTCAGTAAATCCTAGCTTCTGATTAATATGCTGTATGATGCCAGGCAGGTCATTTGACTTTCCTCTTTTATAACAGGCACAAAACATAAGGAATATCTTACAATTTAATTACACAGCATGTATAAGGAACAGAATTAAGGAAATAACTGAATGTTTGTCCCATGAGGAATTCTAACATTTCAGTCGCTGACTACTTTTCACCATCAGTGTTCTCAAACATAGTATTTAGAGAAGGTGAAACATTAAAATTTCAGTATTTTAGGTAAAAAAGTGGTGCATTCTTGAAGCAAAATACTTTGTACTGAGTCAGTTCAACATTAAGCCACCTTCTCCTCTGCAGTACACTGCCTTGCAGAAATTGTTCACTGGGCTTCTTGATGTCCATATTCTTCGTGGGACAAGCCCACTGCTCAGATCATCCCTCTTGAAATAGTCCTTCCACCCACCATCTGGACCCCACCACGCCACTCCACGGAGCGACACTGTGCTGCACCATGGAAATGGGGGCAGGAAGCCCACCTCCTAGCAGAGTACAGTCACCGACCACAGCTCCTCTGAGTCAGTGTGCCACAATAAAGAAAACTAAATATTTTATGACAGTTCATGTAACTGAAATATTGCATACAATTCAGACACAACAGGTCCGACAGCCAGATCTATTTCTGTTGTTAACTTTTCAAATCACTTACCTGTGAAAACTCCATATCTCTCTCTCTAAATTAACAACCGTCATGGAAGCTAAAAGCTGTCTGAATCCCTTAGTGACAAATAAAGGATGTTGTTTTCATTCGGCAGCTCCTGACTACCAGGGTAAAGCCCAATTTGCATTTGCAAATAGTGGTGAATTGCTACTGATTCCAGCATTTTGACCTAAAAAAGGAAAAGTGTTTTCAAAGAAATCAGGAGAGAACAGAATAGATACTGGGAGTACCTTTTAACAGTAAGAAATGTCAGTGCAATTGACTGAAGTCCAGCAAAGTTTTACCAAACACGAAGTAACTTCTACAATATTTCAGCTGCAGATGGGGAATAAGAAAAACATCTCAGAAAAAGAGGTACTTAAAGGCAACTTAAAGCTTTACTCATTTTTTATGTCAGCCATGTGTCAGGATGGTTCCTCACCCGTTTTTTTCTGCTTTCTTCCAGTTGGTAACACTACTCAGTTTCTCCCCCAAAGGAGGATCCACTACGATGTAGAGTGGATTACTCTGCAAAAACTGTAAGTGGGTTTTTTGTGGGTTTTGGTTTTTTTTTTTTCTGTGCCATAGCATAAAGTTTTACCAGGAAAAACATGTTCCTCTGCTCTTAAGAGTACATGAGTACACAACACAGAAACAGATCATGAATGCTGTTATAAGGGTGTGCCAGCCAAGGCTGAAGAACTGAAATGGGAACCATAGCCAGCAAAGTGCCAAGTTCCTCATAATATTAATGGCACATTAGGGCACAGACCGTTTTTTGCAAAATGTGCAGAAAAATCCCAGCAATTACAAAAAAACCATCAGTTGCTGCCCTTTTGGGGTGGGGGAGCAGGGGGATTGGAGGAACAATGAGGAATGGCTCAGGTTTTCTTGTAATTGTCCTGACATACTCCGTCAATATGAAACTACCAGGGTCGTGTGCGACAGTACTGCCAGATAAGAAACGTGTTTACTGGCTTTTACAAAATTTTTGTGACATTACTAGTAAGAATTATTCAAGACTGTAATCCTGATCTATAAGACAAAGCCCAGTGCAGTCAGAACAGAACAGCAACAAAACCCCCTCTGCAATGAAGCTAACAAGCAAGCCAAAGCCAGTGGCTCAGAAGTCCCGGTACCCAGCCGCTCGTATACAGGACAGGAAGGGCATGACGGGAGGCCACAGAAAGTGCAAGGAGGTACCAGCTACCGCACTTGTCTGGAAAGCATCTTATTAAGTGTACCAAATCAATGGCTAGAAGTCCTTTACAGCTCTCATGTGTTTCTCTTCTGACTGCTATGAAATAGCTTCTATTTTAGTATAGTAGAGCAATAAGCTGTACTGAGTCAATACCATACAAAGACTTTAGAACAAAGCCATAGCACACGACAGATACATTTTTCTCAGACCTTGCCAACAGATCTGATGCCTTCTGCATCCTCTACACAAAATCAGACATCACTTACTTTTCTCAGTCTTTCAAAGAGTATCTGCATCATGCCACAAAATTCCCAGTTGAAAAGAATTCCAAGCCAGTAAAAAAAAAAATCCAGTTTATCTTGAAAAAACATTAGCAGGTATTGGTAAGAAATAAAGTAAGCAGTCCTGCTTTTAACTCTTGTCTGTATTTACTAGTTCAGGAACTGGAAAAAATCCTGAAAGGGATGTTTAGGTGCAACCCTTAACAAGTACTAATTGTACAGCAGAACTTAGAATCGTTTTAGAAACTACCTCAATTGCTCATCAGAATATTTTTAGCAGCAAATCTTCTTAATATAGAAAAAAGAAACCCTTTCCAATGCTAGTAGCCCTATCATTTCCTGGTTTAGACCACCTGAACAAAATGGTTTAGTTACCCATGCCTCAGGTATAAAGTGGTTACTGGCAGAAGCTTTTCCACTGACATGCCTAGCCCTGTTCATAAGGATATTCTTTGAAGGTGAGCAGTGAGTTTATTCTTCATGATCTATGCAATTGCTTTTTTATCACTGTCAAATAGCGTTAGTCAATTTGTGGTTTCATGGCAGGGGCACTTTTCTATTAAAAAGAATTAGATGAACCACTTCCTGCACCTCAGGCTGCATAACTGTAAAATAATCACAGTTTCTGTGAACATGGGGATGACTTAAAATGGTATTTTAGAGGTTCCAAATTTTACTAACAGTCTCTAGTGAATGCCATATGACGTTTCAGTCCTCACCCAAACCATGAACATGTTGGCTTCATCTAGGTAGATATTAGCAGCCCCATACATTCACTGGAACCCTGCTGAAGAGCAGTACATAGTCTCATTTTCTGTTTGTTGATACCAGTTTTACACTGTAAATTTATAACAAAAGAGGAAGGAGATTCAGGCTATTTTGGTAGAAAACTGCCCCTGCCCCCCCAATCTTTCAGAAAGTACACAGTTTGAACCCATTAAATAATCTAGAGCAGCTACTACACTATCAGAACTCTGTTCATTAAAGTGATTTTCAGTAAATGCCTTTTGGTACCCCAGTAGTGACAAACAAAAAACTAATTAACATTTTAAAAAACTAACCAATGTGAAAGAGAACAAAAAAACATTTCTAGAAATTTTCATTCTAACTCCACTTATCTATTCACTGAAAAAGTGACAAGTGTCACCACATTACAGTATCTATAATGTATGTACTGTACCTTTACACAACAACTCTTCTTTTTAACCAGAAAAAGAACAAAGGAAGAAAAAGATAAATGTAATATTAGTGCTGGATTTATGTGCTGCAGTGGAAATAAGATGAATACACAACTATTGGGCTTGTCAAAGACATATTTAGGTAGTGGCAAACACATTTCAGAAAATGGGCTACAGTCTCTTGTCTGTCAGATGAAGTGCAGATACAAGTTCAACATTAAAACAAAAAAAGAAAAATCCAAGATGAAAGTAAAAATGTGAAAAAAATCTCCAAAAACTCCAAACACTTTCAGGGAAATTCATCGCTTTCTAAAGAGAACAATCAGCTCCAAGCGCCAATGTCTATTTTGCAGCACATTCAGACAGAGCTAGTCTAGCAATAACATGCTACAAATACTTCCAGAGCTTCACTAGCCCCATGCTTCTCAGTCTGCACTTTTTTTTTTTTGAACATGCAAGTTTAAGGTTGATTCAGTTCTCCTCTGCAAAACCCTTTATTTTCAAAGGTTTATAGTTGGATTTACAGTGGCTGGTTATTGCAAGGAGAAGGAGAGGGAGGAGGGTGTAATCGTACAAGCCTAGGAAAATTGCAAGAGTAAATCATGATGGAGACTTTTTCTTTTATTACATTTACTTTTAGAAAAACAGTATAAATAAAAGACTGCAAACAAGAATGAACCAGAAACCAGGAAACAGGAATAATCCTTTCACCTGTTCCTTTCTTATTCCTGCTAAAGCTTTTTCTGTCTTACTCTAGAAACACAGCACTCTCAAAATCTATTAATATTCCTCGTTTTCCCTAGCTAACTGTCATTATTACAGAAAGTGAGAAATGGCTGTCAAGCTCAAAAGCAAAACCAAGCACATTCTAAATCCCCTACAGCCACGCTTGTTCCATATAAGGACATTGCTGCTATTATGGCAGTGAGCAGAGTAAATAATTTAAAAAAAATAATTAAAAAAGTTAATAATTAACAATCCCAAAGCACCCTCTCTTTTTTCACACAGTTTGTTCTCCAAACAGAAGCAGGGATCTTTTATTCCACACAGTGCTTATCAATGCCCAGGTCACAGGAGATTGGGAAATTTAGATCACATAGCATGTATTGTATTAGTGGGAGAACACATTTAAACAAGACAAAAATCTATACCCAAATGGAAAGATCAGCATGGATTCATCAAAATGGAAGGCTGCACTCTGAGAGACGTCTATGTGCTTCCATCCTAAGCACTTGGAGGACAAAGCACTATCTGTCAGTGTTCAAGAACTTCGCCCTTCTTGGCTCCAGAGAGTAACTAGGAGAGAAGAAATATGAACATCTTCTCATGAGAAGCAGACTTAAATACAGTCTGGAATTAGTTCATTAGTTTATATTCCAACTGTAGGGTCAGACTTTAACGACAAGGCCAATATAAGCCAGTAACTTCCAGTCATAATCACAAATTCAGTGCCGCGCAGACATGGCTAGAAATAAAACAGGCTATTTCACTACTCTGGGCTTTCTGGGAAATTTACCTTTAATATGTCCAGCTGAAAGACATTTCAAGTAATTTAGGGTTGATAATTCTTAATGTAGCTCAGATTTAGTTCTGGTCAAATTTTAAAGTGCTCTGAACACACAACCGAGGCTGGACCTCCAGTAATACTATTGTTTCACCTCCCTGACAGCTTTTCAGAAAGGACTGGCACCCAAAATGCAGAACTCTTCTGAAAATTCGGTCCTTCTTCCCTGCCCATCATGCTAAAGTTAAACCTTCCACCTAAAGACCTTGGAAGAAACCCCTTTACAGCTCACCTTCCCCTATATTCTTATTCAAGGCAGGACCTTCACTGCCTTTGCTGGGAACTGGCTTTTCTAAACATCGTGATTTTGACCAGACTGTTGAGTCAGCCTGCTGTAATTGTTTTAATGACAATTAAAAAGCCTTATTTCTGATCATTTAAAAGTACATTAAAATTCAGCCCTAAGGCAATGAACAACTGGCAAAAGAGTAGCAGTCCCAATGAAATCTAGTATTTCCTTGTCTTTCTCTTTCTTTTTTTTTTTTTGCCAAGTAACCTCAGAGAAGCAGGGTTTGTGAGGAGAGGTAATGTACTTCATTAAACCAAATGATGCAGCTAGGAGAAGCAGACAAGCTTTCAGACACACAGTTCCTTCAGGACAAACATAAATAAAATAAAATAAAGTAAAATAAAATAAAGTAAAATAAAGTAGAGTAAAATAAAGTAGAGTAAAATAAAGTAGAGTAAAATAAAGTAGAGTAAAATAAAGTAGAGTAAAATAAAGTAAAATAAAATAAAGTAAAATAAAATAAAGTAAAATAAAATAAAGTAAAATAAAATAAAGTAAAATAAAATATATAGATTTCAAAAAATTCCAGAAGTGTACTTATGTCCAGTGATATCAAGTGTGCTTTTGAGCTTCGCCACTGCTTATTAAAGCCTTAACATTTTGGTTTGGGAATGGATGCAAGCTCTGCACAGCACTGGAGCTGAAGACGTCTCCATTTGAATTTATGGTCAAATTTTAAAGTGCTCTTACTAGAAAGAACACAGACTCTAAAAAAAATATCCCTGGTCTGTGCAGTAAACGCCCAATGCAAACATTTTCCCCTCCAGTATTTCAAACTATTTTCTTGGAAGTCATTGAATTCCTCCCAGGATGTTTTAATTTCAATTTTTCTTAATGCATAAAGAAATCATTTGTGGAAATATCTTCTCCAGACTCACGCGTCAGCCTTTCATTATTGTCACCATCTTTGCAGTCACTTTAGGAAGAACCTTGTGAAAATCCTACACTGGACCTTAGCCCTGCACTTGTTACTATTCTTTGTCACTCTGGACCTACTTTTGGTCTAGACTGAACAGAGCCACTTGCCCCGTTGGCCAGTAAGACAAGGGGAGGAAGGCTCTGCTCACCTCCCCCATGAGGCCTCTCGTGAGCCTCGCTCCTCGGCAGGGAAGCGGCTGCTCTGCCCCAGCACCTGCGGGCTGAGCCCCAGCCCAGGCTCGGATCCGGCAAACTGCAGCAGCCTGAGTACTGGGACGTGGAAGAGGCTYGGCGTTGAGCCAAGCCTCAGAGGCGGAGGAAAGCCTCCCCTCTCCCTGGAAGCCATGACCTGTGCCTGTGGCACTCAGCAGGACAGGGAAAGCCTGGAGGACATTCTGTCTTGACAGATACGGAGTATGTTTGCTTTTTAGCCTTTCATTTACCTTCTCCCTCTCTGTCTCACAAAATCTGTGCTGTTTCCTTCTAAAGAGTTGCTTTATTAGTCTGTGTTATAATGAAACACAGCTGAAGAAATTACAAGTCTTTGCTCTCTTGGCATATTCACTTTGAAAAGGGGAAGAGAAGTTCAAGTGATCATTTGAAGCACATGAGGTCTCATCACACTCCCCTTCTTCCCCCCAGGATTCGCCACACTTTGAGGGTATTTTGGAAGGCAGAAAGTGTCTTTTACTGTGCTTTGTGATTTTGGGTGCAGCATTTCAACAGCTATTGCCAGTTTGCTTAAAGAGAGAACAAAGATGCTACTAAATTCTGATTTTCTCAACTCCCTGAGGCTCTGTTATGAAGTATTCAGAAAGTGACAGCAATCTCATTTGTGATATTCTTATTTCTAAGTTAGTACTGATAATCCCACATGGTGTTAAAAGGGGCCCTGACATACCAAAGGCTCTGCTTTTAGGCAAAATACAAAAACTAGACCCTTCTGCTCTCAGGAATTACAAGCTCCTACACAACCCAGTTGTTAAGGTTGGTATCATGACCAAATTCCAGCCTGAGCACTGTCATCCTTTCTCCTCACTCCTCCCTGAGTCTTCCTTCTTCTACCCAAGGGAAAATTAGGCAGTAAAAACCCAACTCACAAGTGCACCCTGTCCCAAAGGCGTGCATCACAGCACTGGGCTCAGAGCGCCCCGTGGTATTTACACCATGTGGAATCCAGGAAAATAAAAGGTGTGACCTACACAGATCCTTAAATCCTTATTTGGAAGTTTTATAGGACTAAAAATACCACATCTATGGTACCATGAAGTATAAATACATAACTCCACTGAATACAAACTATATATAAACTGTATATAAACATTGTAGTTCACTATTAAAAGAGACCTATGACTGATTTCAAGTGCAAAGCACATGCAACAGCTGTGGTTTTGCAGGCTGGTAGACTTGTGTACATGTAAAGAAATACTTCTTGTGTATTTGTTAACATTCATACAGCAGACAAATGGATGGCTTATAAGTAACTGAAAAGACATAGCACTCTTCAAAAAGTTATTATTAAAGTTAATATTAAATAATATTTTAGCTTCAAAAATGAAAGAGCTCAAAAAATAGTTATTACACAGAATTAAAGAAACATTAAAAATTGTCAGGAACTTAAAAAATAAACAGACCAAGCATTTGAAATCATGCAGTTCTAAGAGGTGATTTTAGGTCATAGCACTCTTTGACTTTAATATTAATTACTGAATCAACATAAATTTAAAAATACTAGTGGTAGCCTAGTGACCTGGTATTGCACTGTAGTGAAGAGCTATGAAGAGAATCCTATTGCTCTGCTTTTAAAAACAACAGTCAGCAAAACTGCCCAAGGGATAACACCAACCAGCCAAAAATCACATCCTGGGAATAATCATGAGCACCTGAAATCTCCAGCGATTTATGTGCTCAGGTATGTTTCAGTCTGGACCATACTCCAAAGCACTGCAATCACCTTCACACAAACACACAGAAACAAAGAAAAAAAAACCCAACAAAACCCCAGACAAACCTGTCTTCCCCAAACCTTTGCATATTGGCGGGTGAGGGGAAAGGGAGTAGAGCACAATTCCTACATATACTGGATGTACTCCATTAAAACCTCAGGCGAGCGACATGAACCTTCCTGGAGAAAATCACCAGAAACCTCGCAGCTTAGCCAGGTGAGTCACAAATACGTTTAAACCCATTTTGTTGCCTTGCTGAGCCCTGTGAAGCCAAGAGGCCGAAACTATTTGTGTGCAGTGAGTAACCTGGAAAAGGAGTCCCCACGTAACAGTGGCTTCAGATGTGGAAGGTGGCAGCAGTGTGACAACATACACCGATATACTCATTGAGTTAGCATTAGACTTAGTGCAAACCTCTGGTAAATGTATAACAGCTGATGAAAGGTCTTTGCATGCACCCTGGTAACACAGGCGCTTTAATCCAGCATAAATGTGTGGTTGCCAAAAGCAGTGCCAAATTCTCAGCCCCGCTGGCAGTCCCGTGCCAGCAAGAGCACTCTCGCTTAATGTGGTAACCTGGATTAGGCAACTGAACTAGCTGAAAACACCTCTCCTCTTTCTTTCGTTGGGTCTGTTTTTAGCCAGATCGGTTGTCTGAAGCCAGCTCACCCCACAGAGATAGAGATGTTAGTGCCAGGACAGGGGAAGCGGCAGGAGTGAGGGGGTAGGGACAACACCAGCCCTTGGGGAAGCAGCTCAGGCTTCTGCCACTGGCTGCAGATTCACAGACACCTGAAACACAGAGTTGTTGTTTGCTGAATTCACACGGCAGTCACTTTGTATGTGACTCGTGCTTTTCTGCAAGCTCTTCAGGATTTGCTTAAGTCTTCTCCCAACATTGGCTCAGTAACTAGTCAAAAGAAACCACGGCGTGGTCACCCGCGGGCACATCTGTAATAGCGGTGCATCTGACTGATACAGGTTTGCCAAGGAGACCTCAGTCTTAATTTGGGGATCTGAAGAGCATCCTCTTTACTGCAGAATTCTTTTATTCCTCCTTGAGCGTATGAGTTAGTACAACTGAATTGTTTCTTAACTTTATTACCCTACATCTCAAAGTCATTAAATTCTTTTCATATAACATTCTACTCTTCCTCTTTACCGAATATGCCACCTAAACTTGTGTAAATGGCAAATTTCAATAGCACACTCTTGATTTTTCACAAATTTCCCTAGTGAAAATGTTAAATATGATCAGGACCAAGTCCAAGCAAGTGGAATTTCAGATGCAACTTGCCCCATTGTTTGGATCTGAAACCTGAGGCTAAGCCAAAGCTAACGTACTATACCAAAGGTAATCTATTCAAATAACCTATGCAATGCACTGTACACCTAGGGCACCAAAATTTAAGGCAGGAAATAGCAAACACATGGGTTTGCTCCATGTGCTAATTTGCATTTGCTGCTGTAGGGTTTTTCCCCCCTGATAAATAAGTATAGGCTCCAACAAGTTGATAGGCCTTTTCTCATATTTAGAGCATTCATCTAGAGAGTGACTGTAGAGATTTGTCTATCAATCGTTCACACTTGGTGCTGCCCTGAACTGATCACCCCTTTAATTAACCATGTTAAACTAGCTCCCTGAAGCTTATGATGCTTCTGTTACTCGCCTGTGGGTTTCCTCTTCACTACAAGCCTGAGTGCTTCCATTAAGTTTACAGTGAGAAGAAACCAATAGAGGAAATGATGAAGGATATCCCTGGGCTCCATTTGAAAGAACGGTTAAAGAAAGGCTTCACATAGAGAATTTAATAAAATAGCACTTTTTTTCTTTGATGCCTAGGGAAAAGAAAACAGAAAGAATATATTTATTTTTGCTATATTTAAAATGTCTTTTGTAATAGCAAAACAAAAATTACCAAGCAATGGCACACCACCACAGCGGACATAGTGTATTCACCAGTTGTAATATTGTAGTCCCCTGACCTGGTGTATCCATGGCTTCATTTTTGAAAATGTGAATAATAACATCATTGAAGAAGTTGGAAACAAAGAAAGGTTTACTTGGTTTGTAAATAGATGGGCTATATCCTTACAGAATCTTCTGAAAAGTCTCGCCTATATATTAAGAATGCAGTGGCCACCTTAGAGATCTACAAAATTTTGTCAGGTCAGTATTTGTGGCATCACCATTATCTCCTTTAATGAGTATTGTAAATGATGAAGTGTCAAACAATTAACACATTTCTCCTAGTCTTGCGCTTAGAATAACACATATTTCCCAAGAGCGGGAAAGAATTTATTTGGCTTACTTTCAATTTGTGCAACAAGGGTACAAATCTAGCCTCAAGAGCAGCAAGTCTGGTATATAATTACCACTTTCTGCAGGTACACATTTAGAAGTTAGGCAGGCTTCTGTCTGAGCTCACAAAATTAATAATGATGAAGCAAATATGACTGTTGGCAAATATGCATTTTGCAAAATGAGTTAAGTATTTTAGCACCTTGAAAAAATAATGGCGATGATTTGAAAATACGGTTCCCCCTTGCCTTCATCTGAACAAAGACAAAAATCACAAACCGTAATAGTGCTAGGTGAATTTATATATTTTTCAGTGGTTAATGCCATATGCAGCCGTCACCTTTTTTGGCCAAAAAAAATTTTTTTACCAGCTATGATACAAAATAAACAATATGTGGGTGATTTAGAGCTGGAACAGATAAATACAAGCAAGGACCTCTGCAAATCCAGTGGAACCAGTTTACTGGAGCCATGTTCCCATTCTGTGCGTACAAGTCCTCTGGGTAAATCAGAGAGTACTTCAGCTCCCTCTAATAAAGTCTCCTTTTGTGCAACAAACACAAATTGAAGCAAATTGCAACATCCCTGTTTCTCTCATTGAAAAAAAGAGAGTTTGGCCTGCCAGCAAATGCAAACTTGAATGCAACGTGCCAGATCCGAACAGCTGTATGTATCCCACTTCTCCTGAGGCTCCATCACATGCCACATGCCAGTCACCATAATTAGCGAGAGTTAGAAGGAAAACTCACAGTACAGTTAGGAAATGTACAGCATTATATATAAATAAAAGATTACTGCTCCCCAGTGCTCCTGCCTCTTCTAATTCCTGTTTTTTCTCCCCACCGATAGCAGTGTTGTATTCTGAGGAAGCAAAGTGTGGTTCAACCTCAGGCATTTTGTGAGGCAGAGAGCAGTTACTCGGTGTTAAAGCAATACATAACAACACATACTTTTCTGGCAGGGAAATGGCCAACTCAAGAGTTAAGTTTGGCATTACCAACAAACTTTAACCACAGATTTTAAAAGCTTACTTCATTTATCTTTCCCCAATGTGAAGTAACTGCTGCCCAATTCATCTAAGCATTTAAATACTGCTTTAACTCTAACCTGCCCATACAGTCTATGGAAGTTGAAGGACAAATAATGTGCCTAGTATTAAATACATGCTTAAATGTTTGCTGAATAGAGCTTGGATGAATTACTGATTGGGTGATAAGTCTTGATAGGAGTAAATACAGTAAAATTTTCATCCGTGGCTCTCCTTAGTACAGAATGAAACAGAAGCAGTTGCACTGTACCCCTGTAAGAACTAATGAACTCTAACATAGTTGCTAATTTGTCTTTTGTTTCCTGGAAACACAGACAGAACCAGAAAAGGGAAGTGGTAAAGGGGAGATACAGATCCAAAATTCTACCCTTACTCCCATCCCAGAGCTACCACTCACAGGAGTCTTCTGTTTTACCCTTGAAAAATCACTATTAAACTTGTGCTTCCTTACGCAGAGGGCAGGGATGGGCACACCTAGCAAAGAATGAAGGATGTTCAACATTTTTCTGGTTTTATTTTCAAAAGGTGCATGGTTGACAAAACATATGAGACACAGCAAGATGGACAGTGTGCCTAGATCTTTCAAGTTTACAACTGTCAGAATTGTTAAACTATGCTATTTTTAGCGAAATTACAATTTGGAACTGGCATGTTGATTCCACACAGTTGGAGCCTGCTTCAATGCCAGTGAACATACTTTGATTTATTGCTCTTTTATTCAGGTCAGGAACCATAACCTCAGGAGCAGTCAATTCATCGGTCTTAGCGCTCTAGACAAGAGGTGAATGTGGCCTTCAGAGTTAAAACTGTTTATGCTATGAAGGAGAGGACAATCTTCAAAGTGCTGAAACAAGTTTTCTCTAATTAGCTATAACCAAATTTGACTGCAACCTACTGAAACAGACAACAGGGTAGGAAAACAGAATTGTTCAACATGTTTAAGGGAAATGAAATCTGGAAATTGGGAATAAAATTGAGTGTAAAAAAAAAAACCACACCCCGAAGAGAAACATTAAAGAAAAAAATTAAAAGCTAAGACATGTTATTTTTAAGCATAAATCATTCCTTAGATAAATGGGGACTGGCAGAATTTTAAGATGGTGCCAGTGGAAACATCCTAAATATCTTGAGATTCAAATAAAAAACAGTAAGCTTCTGACAACAGTTAATTTCTCTCATCCATACAATCTCAGTTCAGATGTTACTTGTGCATTCTCTATGCTTTGATCAATAATGTACCAGTACCTGACGTACAACAGCATCATCTGTACTCAAAGAAAAGAAAAAAAAAAAAAATAACAAACCACCCTGTAAAGTTGAGGGAGGTGCTAAGTAGTCCACTGGAGAACAGAAATGGTTCTCTAAATGCGCTTTCTCAAAATTACAGTAAGGAAGTTGGCAGTTACACAAGGAAAATTAGCAACATAAGCATCCGTGCTCCCAACAAAACCAACACAGTTGATTCAAGTCTTCCTGATGACCTCTGTAATAACAGGAGGCATTTACTGCAGTGTGCCGAGTAAAAGAATTGTCTTGATTAGTGCTGCTAGGAGAGAATGAAAAGAACCTTGGTCTTTGTGGAAACCTGACAATTCACTAACAATTCCTCTCAGACTGACGGTGGCTAAGTTTGAAAAGCCTAATGTTATGACAGGTGTCAAAGAGAAGCGTATAAAAAAAGGCAATCTTAAAACAAAATCCATGAAAATATAATAAGCCTTTAAATCTGACACCATTCCTTTAAAGTGAAAACAATTAAGCACCATTTTAAGCAAAGTAGCCAAGGGGAATGACAGAAATCAAACATTTTTATTTCCAGATTAAGTAACATTAGGAGAAGAAAAACACAAAATACAAAGAATAAAAAGGATTGGTTCTGCATTGCTAAACCATAAGGGACAAAAAACAGTGTTGGCATAACATTTTTCATTAACTACAGCAAAAGCAAAATGTACATATCAGTGTTACACATCCTTTTCTTGCCTAAGGCTCTGATTAAGTTCCCCAAACTTCCTTTGCTCTACAGCTTTTAATGCACCACCACATATTTTTCTGCTATCACTGAACATGTCAGAGAAATATCTCTGCAGCACATTAAATCTAGGTTAAGAATCATGGACAAAAAGAATTCTTTTTTCTTACTTGGGATATTAAAACGGCCATGGTCAGGGATTTTTTCTAGTCAACTACATCTATATCTGTGAAATAACAATCTTGGTTTTGTTACAGCATCAGCCACAAGTACTCAGGGGACTCACAGTAATTATTATTTGATTGATAACGGCCACTGGAGAATTTCTCTTGCATAAGAAACTATCTCATATAAATCTAATACAAGTGGCATGGTCTCCTCCCATATAAATTCCTTTCAATTCCTGGTGTATACCATATGTGTTTAAGGGAATACAGCAGAGGAAAATGTGGTCTATGGGATTTTACAGAAGCACATAAGAAAGAACAGTCCCTTAATTTTTCATCTCACTGCATCTCCAAACTGTAAAATGTTTCCTTGAAAGAATTCCCTTTCCTTTACAAAAGGCCATAACACTTACGATCCATAACAACTGCTTTGTTGTAACATCAGTCTTTCCAAAGGCAGGAAAATACTACTCCTGACACAGACATCCAGACTGTTAAGGGATGAATAGTTACTGGTACACATATCAGGATAACAATGTACATACATTAAGGTGCTTATAACTTCTCCTTGACCAGTTCTAAAAAGCACTTTTCCCTCCACTTTGTTCAGGGTCCAGGCAGGAGAAGGGGAGTATGTGCAGTAGCATGCATTATAGCGTACACAGAAATACTACAGTGCATACAGGTAATACAGGTGTAATAAGCGAACAAAAATTGATAACAAACTTTACTTTGCAAGTATGATTCCCATTGTGCAACACACAATTAGAATCGTGTCTATTTCAGCTCTCTCCAACCTCATGAATTTTTGGGAAGTGGGATAATATTTCAATATCAATAAAACAAGACCAGCTGTTAAACTGATATAGGAAACATCTTTGGCCACTGGCAAGTGACATTTTCCCTGCAGCATGAAGGAATTTTTATCAGTTTCAGAATGATGCTACGTGCATTTGACTTGCACACATACTCCCTTCACAAAGACACATGCTCCCTAACAGAGGGACCAGCTGATCTAAAGCTTTGTGATCCTCCTCCACAGGATATTACAGAACAGCTGCAAAATCTGGATTTCTTGTGTCCACATACAGATGGCCACGGAAGAGGAAAGAGAGCATGTGGATTTCTTCTATCCTCCACTGTGTATTCCGGGAGGTTGCCTGCGGTACTCTGACAGCACAGTTCCACCAGCACCTAGGTGGGCATTCGGTGAATGATTCATGCCTAAAGGTGAAACTGATGGAAAAATGGGGGTGATTTGCATTTCTCACCAAACCAAAGGGGGAGGGAGACGACAAACATCAACTACTGAATGCTCAAATCTGCTAACTGCACTTCTGATTGTACCTTTTAACTGATATTTCTGCAAACACCTCAGTAAGCCCATTGTATATAAGGCAAGTAAGAAAATTTAGTATTATTTAAGGCTTTTATGGCAAAATTTGTTCTGAAGGCATTGGATTTACGTTGGTATGGAGATCAATATAAGAATACAGAGCCATACACTTCATTTTATATTTCAAACCTTGACTGGCTTTTTCAGGCACCATTAAAATCTCATTTATGCACTGAATTTAGCATGAAGCAAATGTACAATTTATGTACCCTGTCAAGCTGAGTGCTGCTAAGATAATGTCTTAGGATAGAGGCCCACAGACACGTGGTCTTGTCACACCTACCACGAAAAAAAAGAAAAAAAAAAAAAAAAAAGTTGTTTGTTCCAGTGAGGCTCCTACACTGTGCCCCTCCCCACAGAATCAAAGGATAAAGTACAACAGCGTTTATAACGACCAAAAAGGAATACAGATATTTCATCATTATTCAGGAGTGTCACAGTGAATTTTATACTATTAAATACATCATCCTCAAAAGAATAGCCTGAGGTTTAGGCAAACCAATTAGTATTTGAGTGTGTGCCTAAGCAATTCATGTACAGTCCAGTTAACGTGTGGTCCAAGTAACACATGGTCCAATATAACTGTTTTGACATCTAGGCCATAACTCCAGAACTAAATATTTGCATTGCACTACTGATGTCAGGTCCCCACCAGGCCTCCTGGAGGCTGTAAAGTATTATGTTGTTTTCTTTTTCTCCCCTATTTTATTTTTCTACACATCTCTGCATTGCTAAAATCTGCCTGGAAACAGTATACAGGGAAAGTCAGCATTTCAGAACAATTCAGAAGTCAAAAAATTATAATAGGATTTTTCAGGAGGTCAACATCAGGAGACTTTCAACAAACTTCTGAATACTAAGGAGGTTCAGTCTAGCTTAGAAGACTAAGTCAAAACAAAATACCAAAACTTTTGTTGTGTCATATATCACAATTACTGTTAATATACTGCATTTGATTTAATTCCAGTTTCACATTTCCACTGACAGTCTCCTTAAAATCAGTGAAAATTTAGTTACTGGATTTCTCATGTCAATCTCCCAAGTGTGGAGAAACTTTTAGACTATGTCTAGAAATGATCATTCAATATTGCCAGTAAAATATCTCATGCAGAAGCTAGTAAATAAAACAGTTTCTCCTGTCTAATTCTAATGCACTATATAATGTGTGAAATCTTTCCTTGTGGGAGAACCTGGAGGAAACAGGGGGTTGTTTTCTGTCTCCCTTGCTCTGTCTCCTTCCTTCAGCAATTTCTCAATTCTGTATGGGCCCAGAAACATAAAAAATGACTCAACTCTCTTACCTGACAAAAAAGTCAGCTCTTTATCTATCTTTATTTCCTAGAGCAAGAAATTAAAAGCCAGTTATTTTTTCTTTAAGCATCACTTAAAGGATTATCTAGCTTGAACTATTATACTTCACAAAAATATTTTCAGACATCTATCAGTAGAAATAGATCATTATTAGTATTGCTAAAAATTTTGTGACAACATGTTAGCAGTTGGAAACTGCTGACAAGGGCAAGGAACCCAGTAGTGCAGTCTATCACAAGACATTACGTGACATCAGCGTGATGTGAGGGTGGAAACAGCAAAGACAATCTTCAGTAAATATCCTCATTTGTAATATCTGAAAACTGGATGTAATTCTTATCACTTGTGTTCCAGAAAGAGGAATTTGCTGTGGAATAGGCATGGAGCAAGACTGGTGGTGGATGGTGAGAATAATGGGGAGTCCATCCGAGCCTGATTTTGTTTAGCTTTCCAAAATGAAAGCTGAAAACTGTTACAATTGCTATCCATAAATATACCCAGAGAACATATATTCCAGCTGAAAACTAACATTGATAGAGGAATAAGTGTACATAAAGTGGCCATCATTAAGTTGCAGCTGATAAGTCACATGAAGGATTACTGCCTGTGGTGTAATGGGATTCTAAAACTCTTGCCTCCCTTTAACAGTTAGACAAAACGTTTGACTTGTTTGAGGAGGGAACTTGATCAATTTATGTCATGGCTTGTACAATCCAGAAGTCTGGAGTAATGGTTGATGTGACTTTGCGATGGCATCTTCTATCTTGTCCAAGACACGTCTGTTTGTGCAGGTCTACCATGATGCCAGACCGACCATTTAATGTTCTCAGCTTCAGAAAAATTTTTCTTTACAAAGCATGTATACTTTTCTTATAAACTGAGTTAACTTAAGGCACTACAGGGACAAACAGGTTTAATATTACAGGGAACAATGTATGGTGAATTCTTCCTCAGGCTGGAAATCCAAAACTGCTGGAAGAAAAATATCCTTTTCAGACCAAAGCCTTGCAAAATTTTCAAAGTTTTTTCTCCCTTCATTTCCAGAAGTATCCTTTCTGTCTTGATTCACTTTTAACTAGCTCTAACATCAGTCACAGACAGTCCTTGTGTCTACACCACACTGGCAGACATTATATTCTCAATATTTTATTACAGCTATTAAAAGCCATCACAGGATTGGTTTGTTTCTAAGTTTCCATCATTTCCTATTTTAATTATAAATTGTTTAGCTGAACAAAGCCATATTAAATGAAAAGCACAGTGTAGAAGTAGAGGAAGAACTTTACAATCTTACATAGTTGACAGCTATTTATGCTGTAAAATGTATCATAAATAATTTCTGAGGTCTTCATACATTTCTGTACATGGTCTGTAGCAGGCTCATAAATAGATTGATAGACCTTCATTAAGCAGTGATACCCAAACCTTAAAGAAAGCAGTGCTACAGCCTTCTCTCAAAAGTGCAATGCTAGTTATAATCTCCATAGACCTGCTCTTCACAAATGGACAAGTGAATATAGGAAACAGTTTCAAAATGAGAAATATCAGACTGATTTTTCTCACTAAGGATCTCAAACAGATGAGAAGAATCAAATTTCCAGAGACCCTCAACACAGCCAAAAGCACACACAATTTCAGCTTTCCTAGGACTCTCTCCTGTTGCGATCTAGCAATGGAAGCCATCTAGCTTCCATTTACCCATCTGTTCCACCCAGCTACTGACCTTATGTCCATTCCCCTCCTTGCTGTCCTGTATTACATTTCCTTTCTTTGTTATCAACTTTTGCTGATGGGTCCCCTCTTTGGCTTTCATTGTGCTGGCCCCTAGACCTTAGAAATTCTTTAGCTTTTCTCCAGGTCCTCACCTCTTATTCTAACACCTTGCTTTCCCTCTCTCCTCCAACCTACGCCCRCATCTATTCCTCTTTCCATTTGTTGCCAGGCTCCTTTTCCATCAGGTCCTGGTCCTGCGCCTCCTGATCTCAACCCTTCTGGCCTGCTAATTACTCTCCCACGTACAGTGTAGTTACACAGCTTCTTCCTCCTCTGACACTCGGGATATACAGGGTTTTGGTTTCCTTCTTTTGACCAGCAACTTCTAACAACCTGAAGGACTAAGTGTATGAAACTCCTCCTGCTTCACATCTGCAATGGAACATACTTAATTCCTCTGCAGAGATGGTATACACTGAGATATATTCCTCCATATGATAAAGGGACAACACTTTCTTTTTTATTAAAAAGAATGTAAAAGAGAACATTTTCTTCTTAGAAAAGTGTTTGTAGGGATTTTTTTTCTGCTTTTCCAGCAGAAAAAAGAGAATAAGAAGAAAATAAAGGAACAATAAAAATTTGCTAAGAACACTGGAATTCACAAACTTAGGTATTTCTACAAAAATAGAGTAATTTACTAACATAAAACAACATACAAGGCTTAAAAGTGACAGATATTTATGGAAGAAAAATCCATCAAGAGTTATTAAATACAAACACACTACCTGCCAACCCAAAAAATTAAAAAAAAAAAAAAAAAAAAAAAATCAGAGATACACAAACTGCAAAGTACTTGCTCAACAAGATCTTCTGTAGGTATCTGTTATTTGACAACTGCTGGATACTGAACAATGCAGACCTTTGGCCTGACCCTGCATGGCTGTTCTTACACGGCTTTGTTACTTTATCCACCTTGCCTTCCACCTTGCACCTTCCCCTTCCACATATTCCTGTTCCACAAGCCAGCCTGCAGACTCTGAAATATTCCCGTATGCTCCTGGAGCAGGGACCTGCAAACTGGGTACATCAGATGACTTAGATTCCTTAAGCCTGCCTCAATTTTTTTTAATTACTCTTGACAGACATCCTAGCCTAAAGAGGTACCTGGACAGCTCCACCACAACACAGTAACAACAAACATTGAACACAAAAGGTAAAAAACAGTTGTTATTTAAAGTCTCAAAATATTCAATACTTTCCAGGCCAAGTTTTCATTCAATTGCTTGGAAATGATAATTTAAATCTGCTGCTGAATCCTCACTGCCCCCCTCTGTACATAATATGCCTAACTGTACTGCTTAGCAACGCACACTCGTGTGTTGTTAGATTGGGCTGGGAGCTCGAGCACAGGCTCTCTGGGCAGAGAAGTGATGATGGCTTCATGCAGCGTGAGATTTCTCAGCTGTGTCCCCTCTGCACAGAGGCTGAGAAAACTCAAGTATGTTCACCTCATGTCCTAGGGTTAAAGCAGAGGAGACTATCCACACGTTCAGCAATACAGTCCTCCTTCGCAAAAATGTTGCTGAGGACGCAGATTCTGTAAGGCAACTTTGTGAACCTTTCAACCACACCTCTTCAGTGCTATCTTACACAGCCTTTGAAAGGTGACGTATGCAAAAGAGGCGAACCTTGGCATATACTCTACCTAATTTTGTTCTGGCCTCTGAGGAGTTAAGTAATTATAAAATATTCAGCTTCTGCTTCTATCTGGTAAAAKTCATGCAAGATGCAACAACCACTATTTACACACACTTAAGGTTTTCAAGGTGCTTTACAAATATTAACCAACTGCCACATTGCAAGTGAAATTGTATAGGAGCCCAAAATAAGGAGATCASTAAACAGGAAAAACGTGTCCTGCTTTGAACCTTTTCTTTAAAAGCTACCAGGGGTGGAAGGGGTTGGCAAGTAAAGGAACAGTTAAGGAGACACAAAGAAATTCAGAGATAATAAAGGTGATCTGGTCCGATGTAATGCAGGACCTAACTGCTGTTAACCAGAAAAGAAAAAACAAACAAASAAACAAAGTATGTTAAAACAAGGATCTTGGGCAAATGATCCTGTCAAATGAGGACAGCCTCATAGAGAATGTGAATCAGAGATAATTGCAACGTGACAGAATAGCAATTAAGTGTTTYGCAAGTATTAGAAGATACAAAATGGTAGTAGAATAGCCTTATGAAATAACACTGTGAAGAAACAGGAAAAGAACAGGAAAGWTGGTGCAGAACTTTTTGTGATCAAAATCACTTTAGAGAAACATAGTGAAAGAATACCAAGGTCCGTTAAAGACCTCCACAATCAGACTTGGATACAGCTAAAGATCTTAAAGTTGTTGTAAAGGTAAATTCTGTCAAAAATGTTTCCATAAACTTCACAGAAAGGAAAATGGTAGTAYGGAAATGTCACCTGGAGTTGATTACTGTGTTTCAGGGACTCAGCACAAATAAGAATTAGGAATCTTCCACTTCAGCCAGCCTCCCTGTACAATCACATGACAGAATATYTGTATGAGATATTCTCTCTGACAGCTGTATTATTAAAACAATGCTATAGGAGACTTACAATAACATCTCATTATTTGGAAACATAGAGGAAAAAATTTGGATCTAATGTCCAATCACAGAATGATCACAAGCCTGTAATATAATACAGCTGTGAAAGGTATTTAAAAGGTGAAAGGTATTATTTATTCAGGAACGGTATTTGATCAGTACCAGGCAGGCCTCATCTGGAATAATGTATACAATTCCACTCAAGGAAAATAAATTCAATCTGCATTAGYAGTATGTCTGAGGGAATTAAAACTTAAAGACGAGACTCTTGGTTTGTATAACCTCAYGAAATGAAAGTTGAGAAAGATTTTACCTATTTTCCACTCTTTCTCAWCATAGATCTATCCAGCAGCAAGGGAGAAGTACCATTTCACCTAGAGGTTGATGCTGGCACAAGAACAAATGATATAAATTGGCCATAAACACACTTAGATTARAAACTACAATATAATTATCTAGTAAGCAAGAGGGAAAAAGGGAATAGAAACAGCAGATGCAAAAACCCACAACTAGTTAGGATAATCAATATGCAAAAATTATTACATAAACCTGGCTTCATGAGACTAGATTTGATGATCGACAGCGTTTCTGCTTGTCTATAGGCCTGTTTCCCCAATTCTATCAGGCAGACTTTCTCTAACTCAGGTCTATGCTTCCRTGGATTAGACCAAGCAAGAAGTGCCCACAGTGTTAGAGGAAGCCGAGGAACCACATGCCTACCCTGCAACAGAGTTTTACTTATTCGCACTGTCAGAAGGATCCATTGTGAATTACTGAGTCATGTGAATTAGGGAGTGAAAAACCAGGCTTGCCAGATGTGCTTTTTTCACGTATTTTGACAATTATAGTTCAGCTTAATCATTTATGATAATACTTCATAATGTTCTAGCAAATGCTCTGGAGTATACTTTGTAAAAAATAATGAAGTCTTAAGTAACACAGCAACTCACTCAGCTTTTAAATCTTTGCTGAGAAGCAGGAGGAAACAGCCAGTGTTTTGTGCAGATTATGGAGAATTATTGTAGTAAAATTAGGAACACTTCCATTATTGCTTCCCCATCAGTTTCTTAAGCATTAACTACTGTAAAATTACCATGGTTATACAGCAACAAGACACCCACAAATAAGATCAAATAAGACCATAGCTTCACAGCTTTAAAGGAAGTGATGCTATTAAATAGTAACATGGAGTTATACAAAAGAAACCATAGGAAAGGAAAGGACTAATAATTTCTGTGTCTACATTCAATTCAGTACTTTAATTCTCATTGAAAGTCAGCTGTCAAGTCCTACCTAACTTAACCTTCTACTCCCTTGCTTATCATGGCTTTGCTCAGCAATTCAGCTGGCTGCAAACTATCACAAAAATGCTTCTTTCACTTTGGGAAAAAAAAAAAAAAAAAAAGTCATTCTGATAGAAATTTTCCATCTGACTCCTTCATCACAACTTCTGGACAGGGTTGGATAAGCACCAGAAAACTGGTCATGTGATCTGGCAAAGCTCACTTACAGAACACACAAAGTTGATAAAAGCAGTTAAACCTCTTGCATCAGTAACACCGACACTATCTCAAGCTTTGAAAAATGTCAACAATYGAACAGTGCCTGTACTTAATTTCAAGGAAATTAAGGAAGCCTGTGGCATTCACAGAAATTTGCTATTTCCAAACTTCCTTGTTTTGCTGATTGGCAGCAGTTGCCATTATAACATAAGGTGGAAAATAGGAACAACTTGCACAGATCTATCATATGTTTCACATTCTGTAAGTGTTTAGGTGGGAAAGAGTTATTGTTCCAAAGCTCAAAAAGAGGTAACAGAGTATTCACTGCAGATGCAAGTCTGAGGCACTCTCCATTTCATAAAATCAGGATCCTTCCAAGTGTTGTGCCAATGGAGACAGTAAACTGACAAGAAATGTAGATCAATGTTCTTTAAACATTTCAGATTTTCTGATAAGCAAACATTTCAGTCTGTGTAATATTGTCAAACTACAGCTGCAGAGAATTTTGAAGAGGCTCCTATGTAAGCTTTAAATATTCCTATTCCTTTCTACCAGAAAATGTTCTCAAGAGAGCATAACGCCAACACAATCCTGTTCGCACTGCAGTCAGTTCCCTGTACTGGTTGTGGCAGAGAGAATGGGCAAAACCACAACGAAATTTTGGAATTTGATGTCATTGCCTGACTAAGGTACTTCACAAGTTGCACCAGTGCGAACAGTAAGATAATTTGCCCCTAGATTTGTGCATAAAAAACATAACTGACATTGCAGAGAGAGAGGATTTGGCAAAGCATGCAGAAAGCTACAGGCATTATGCTGCCATTAAATTAGCATTTAATCTTTCCTTCACAAGATGCAGCATTTTCCTGAGAAATGTGATCTTTGCAAGATACCAGACTCTGGGATCTGTCAAATAATCAAAAAGCTGATTTCCTGGCACAGAAAAATCATCTCATGAAATAAGACTTTTTGAATGACACATAGAGAAATTACAGGAAGGTAGTGAGAACTTCTTGGTTGATGGGAAGAAAAATTATAAAGAGCTCACACTAAGAGGCAAAAAGAGTCTTTAATATTAAGAAGATTTTACATACAAGTGAAGGGATCTATATAAAACTTAGATTCCATCATTAAAATTGAGTCCAAAAAGTCCCAGGAGATAAACAGAGTAACGCACCTAAGTCCTGATGGCCTCAGGAAACTTTTCCCGGTAATGATAGAGGAATAGCGATTTGTACGCTTAGGTCCATGTTCTGCAYGCGCAAAGACCAACACACACAAATTTGAAAGACAGGAGGCAACTTTGGAAATGAGTTGTATATTTTGTAGTGTTCTTTCCACATGAACCAGTAAAGCTCTCAAATTGCTCTCCTTCCATTGCTCACAGRTAGGAAAACAAGAAAATATTCTGTAAAAGTAACTGACGATTCAGTAGCCACTTATGTTCTTTGTACTTTTTCCCTTTCTTTTTACTTTTGTTATCAAATCCTAGGATAAAGAACAAAAAGTCTGTCTTAGGCCAGTATGAAAACATTCAGGCTGACACTTCTGGATGCAACAGCAATGACTATTCACTTTCCAACATACGCTATTTAATAGATCTGTTTTGATGACAAAAATTAATCTGTATGCTTGTGAGACACCAAGTAGGTGTGTTCTCCAGATGGCAGAAACTTCCTATACTTAGGAGATAAAACAGAAGAAAATAAATAACAAGAACATTATTAAACTCGCCACAAGCCAGGAAACAGTAACATGGCTTGCTAATCACTTTGCAATGCCTATCAATATTTTGGCTATGGCTTTCCSAAATAAAAAATTAACCGAGATAGTTCATTGTTAGTCTTTACAATAGCCAAGATCCATCCTATAAAGTAAAGGCAGGAATAACAGTCACAACTAGAAAACTGAATTTTCAAGTCATATTTCAAAGAGATTGAGCTCTGCAGGTTTCACAAAGACTTCAAGGGAATTTGAGTTACAGTATTTGAGCTCATTACAAAAGCTCAGAATCGAAGAAGATCAGAAATGCCAAGAAAAAACAAAAGATATGTCTAGCATTTTCCAGAAAATCAACTTGTGTCTATGATTTTACATCAACATATAAAATGATAGTAACAACAGAGTCAAACACCTTTGCATCAAGTTGGTTCTAAAAAGTGACATTAAAATATGTGTTTGTATGCTTTTATGAAAGCATAGAACCTCCATATTGATACAAAAGCTCAACTATGCAGCCTTTCCACCTTAYGGAACAACAAATTTAACAACACTGTTTTAAAGGAACCTGATGTCTATAAATTTCAATGACTTTTTAATGTCATTATTTTAATGACCTTTCACCTGACCAACTTGTCCCTTTTGATACACTGCATGGCTGTTTTGCACTTCCCCTCTCTTTTGCTTTTCTCTCTAACTGTTGGTTTTAAAGGCATCCCCAGTTTCACTCTCATCCTTCAGCTGCTCTAGGCTACGGGAGCACCAAGGATGGGTGGCTGCTCTTGCAAATTTCCAGGCTCAATTTTACAGCTGAGAAAATAGATACCCATAGAAAAGCTGTGAAGAAGATACTAGCTCAATACATTAACATGCTAACACTTCATGTACATGCTTGTTTAACGTTAGTCACCACTGAACAGTAACATTTCAGAGACGTACAATGAACTTAGACGTATGACTAAATCAATACCAAAGGCTCATTAATGAAAAGGACCATTTTGTAGTTATAGTCATATAGTGCTATMGTCTATTCATCCCCTGTTGTGTAACAGAGTCCCTGGTACAACTTTATACTCTAGTACAGCCACAGGTTGCCATGGAAAGCCGCGGAGGAAGGCAGCATGTATACCAAGGTGTAAAATGATACAGGCTTATCCAATAGTTCAACATGAGAAAAAAGGCCTCTGAGGTCTTATCTTGTATTGATTCAGCTCTTCATACAGCAGTTAAAGCAAAAATCTCTCTTTCTTTCTGGACAAAAATAAAATAAATAAAAATCAAGAAATCTTACAGCATAGAGATTTTTTTGTTCAAGACAGTATTTACTACTTTACAGGATTAAGCAGGCACCTATTCTTAGGGAGCAGAGAGGATAACCTGGATTAAGTTTGTTGCTTCTCCTAGTGAAAAATAACTTGTTTGCCAAACACTTTTGAAGTAACTGAGCCATCCAGAAAGTCTACTTGAATTTGGAAAGTAGAGAAAAGAGGTAGTAAAGAAAAAGGCTTAGAAAACAAACATACCATCAGGAAAAATAATGTATTGAGTGGCTATATAGCAAATACTTATTGGTATATATCTGACTTCCTCTGCAAAAACACACTAGGGGCCCATAGATGGGTAGAAGAAAAAACGATATACAGCAGAACAATAAGAGATACTGAAGGAAGCATATATAATAAAAAGAGTTATAAACAGTTCGGCAAGATTGTCACCACTGCTTTCTTGAAACTTAGCTCCTAGATTGGCAATGTGAAAGATTTCAAGTAACACGAAATCCATGCATTTTGTTGCTCTAATTCAGACATTATTTGGAACTGGTTTTCCACGATATTACAATTCCTTACATTCATCTAAGGATGTTCTTTAGTAAACACTTGAGTGTCTAACACCTGCAAAACCCATAGTAACTCCTAGCTAGGAACAGAAGGCTTTTACCCAAGCTGGTGAAGGAGGAAACAAAGACATACCTACACTCCAACATTACGGTGACAACACAGAGGGTGAACAAACTTTTTCACAAGGCCAGTCCAGAATGGACAAGCTGTAAGCAAAGCAATTTGCAGTTATGCAAGCAAACCCACTGACATGATGACATAGAAGAAAGAAATCAAACCCTTCAGAAAACATTTGAGTTGCTGGAAGCACYGAAGGACCTGTGTGCTCTGCAGGTGGCATCCAGAACTTGCTAAAAAGAGGCGCAATCTATTGTTTGTTCAGTACATGTCCTGTATACTCTGAAAATCTGTTTCGTAAAAGCAAGCTCCAAATGTTCAGAAAGCTGACTGTCTGGTATAAAAGAGATTCAAAAGTCTATCTCCACAAGAAGATTACTATCTTATGAGACACAGGTAGAGATCTTTGAGATGTGGATAGGATGAAGTGGCCACAGATGTGTCACATTCTCCAGGAAGGCAGCTCATATTCACAATCAGATGCCTGCAAATTTCTAGCAACATGTCCATTTCAGTGAATCGCAAAAGGAAGAAATATATAAATACTGAAAAACATCTTGCAATTCTTCTTTGATGCAAAGATGAAAATAACAACTATTAAACCTACACATTTGTGTTTCTCTTGTCTAGAATGGTGAGAAAGGTGACAACTGTCTTGGAATCATGACAGCATTTAGGTAATGGGAAGCATCTAATGGTAACAGTAACTGACCCCTTCCCTCCCTGACAGATGGACAAATCTGTGTTACCAGAGGTGCTTTGTTCCTCCTATGGAAAGGCAAACTAGACACAGCAGCAGACAACACGGTAATAGCATGAGCAGCACTCTAACTTCCCCACTGCTGAGCATCCTTGAGAAACTATTAATTAGTTAGAAAGTTTAAATAGGCACCTTCCACTGTTTTTTTTTCTGAAACCATGTTATTCATCTCAATTAAGTGGAACCCCACAGAATGGCTGTGGGGAGTTCAGAATAACACCTACTTTTTCAGAAGACTCTTTCTTATTTCAGTGCTTCCTCTTCTTTTGTTAATTGCCTAATTCCACCTTTTCCTGACTGCACACCCCTTGGGAGGTAAAGACCACTTAGCTATTTATTCACACAAGCAAAGGGGCTTTGAAAAAAAAAAAAATTGTGTTCTCATTTTCAGACATCTGACAAATGAGACCAATTCATTAGTAATTAAAAAGTATAGCTCATCTTATTGGCAAACTGCAAGGCAGAGGGAAGAAAACAGAATAGCTTTGGAGGTTGTCAAACGTGCATATGAGGTTGTCAAACGTGCATATGTTTGCTCACATGAGAAAGGTGAAATTCTCACATGGTTCATCCTCCCCATTTCTCCGTCCTGCCAGCTTTACCTGTAGTGACTGGTTAAACCTCCCAAAGCACTCTCATGGGACTATCAGTTCTGATGTCATGTCTGATGATAGTCAGAAGGATAATTCAGTCTGTATCTGCTACTATTTCTGAAAAGCCAGAGTACCTGGGAGTTTATCATCTAAACATTACCCTTGTGGCTATAAAGAGAGATATAGGTGCAGGTTACATTGTTGGTATCAGTTTTTGGATAGGAAACTAACACTCACCTGTTTTAATACAGTACTTGCATTCTACCTTTTAATGTAAAGAACTATCTCAAAACTATACTTATATAAGAAAAAAAAACATCTGTTACAGGATACTCTACCCTATTGACTTTCAGTATAATCTTCTGTTACTGCCCATGAAACAATAGCAATACTTTTAAAGCCCCAGCTTCTGGAGTTGCGTTGTTTTAGGTTTGTTCTGTTTTGTTTTTTAAGTAATCACTTCTTTCACAGCTGTAAAAGAAAGTTAGAGAAGTTTTAACTCTACAACAAGTAACATGCTTACAGACTTGAAACAGATTTCTATAAAAAAATAGCACATTGATCTTATTATTATTTGCAGTTGGTAATTCTGCATTTCATTTGATTTGAATTCCAAATAGTTGACTTCACCTTCAGTCCTTCCTCTCATATTCAGTATTTTCCTATTTCTGAACATACTGCAATGTTGTTTAATTTGRATTTCCCGTGCTGGATTTGTATTCCCGCTAGTATTATCCTTTCAACTTTCTTTTTCAATGTAGCATTTTTATAGTTACTGACTGAAGCAAGAATTAAAGTATGCCAGCTCTTCCAAGGAAGAAAGGGACAATCAGACAAGTTTCAGTCTTAACTGGAAATAGAGGTGCTGTATTACCTCATAGTCAAAAAGAATTCCTTTCGGGTAGCACTATTTAGAACTTCTCCAAAAAAAGTATTTTGATATAAAACAATTTCCACCCTTCTGATTATACCACTCAGAAGTCCTTGTTCATTAACAGCATTCTTAGTTACCTACCTAAAGATTTCCAATAACTGATTCCCAGCTTATTAATATCTTGCAAAGATTCAGGCTTCTGTTTTAGTAGTTAAATTTCTTTTTCCTCCTGAAATTTTCTGCTGTTTTAATGTAATAAATACCATCTCCAAATATTTAAATAAGTAAATATTTTTTTTTAAATATAAAGAAATAAGTGCCGGGTCCTGYACTTGGGTCACAACAACCCTGGGCAACACTACAGGCTTGGGGAAGAGTGGCTGGAAAGCTGCCCGGCGGAAAAGGACCTGGGGGTGCTGGWCAACAGCCGGCTGAACATGAGCCGGCAGTGTGCCCAGGTGGCCAAGAAGGCCAATGGYRTCCTGGCCTGTGTCCGAAATAGYGTGGCCAGCAGGAGTGGGGAGGTGATGGTGCCCCTGTACTCGGCACTGGTGAGGCCGCACCTCGAATMCTGTGTTCASTTTTGGGCCCCTCACTACAAGAAGGACATTGAGGTGCTGGAGCGTGTCCAGAGAAGGGCGACGAGGCTGGTGAAGGGTCTGGAGAACAGGTCTKATGAGGAGCGGCTGAGGGAGCTGGGGTTGTTTAGCCTGGAGAAGAGGAGGCTGAGRGGAGACCTTATCGCTCTCTACAACTACCTGAAAGGAGGCTGTAGAGAGGGGGGTGTTGGTCTCTTCTCCCAAGTAATAAGCGATAGAACAAGAGGAAATGGCCTCAAGTTGCATCAGAGGAGGTTTAGATTGGATATTAGGAAAAACTTCTTCACCGAAAGGGTAGTCAGACATTGGAACAGGYTGCCCAGGGAAATGGTGGAGTCACCATCCCTGGAGGTGTTCAAAAAAYGTGTGGATGTGGCGCTTCGGGACATGGTCTAGTGGGCATSGGTACTGGGTTGATGGTTGGACACGATGATCTTAAAGGCCTTTTCCAACCTTAATGATTCTATGATTCTAATGCATAGAGAATGTTAAGCTGCATATTTTCACCCACCCTTTCAGATAAAATGCTCAGAACTGGACACATGCCCAAATGACTGAGAGGCATTTGGCCAACCCAGCAGTGTCCCTGGCCTTTTACCTCTTACATGATTTGCTCTGCTCCCTTTGAGCTACCCTGGGACTTTGGAGATCACAACGGCTTTTGGTTCTCTCACCCAGAGATCTATTCAATCACTCAGCCAATAACACAGCTGATTAAGAGCAATGGCCTTTTTATAAACTTCATCTTCACAACTTCATACCCCTGCATAATAGACCAGAACACGAGGAGGTATTTCATCAACTTCAAAAACATGAGTCACTTTAAGGTTCATTAAAAACATATTCTGCTGTGTTTTAAGTGTAAAACCTCTGACTCTAAAATGTATCAACAAGATGAAAGCTAGCAAAAACTATGCATCCGAGTTGGTTGAGTTTTCCAGGTTTAGGACCRACTTTACTGGTATGTAAATGCTTAACACAATGCAGTTTGTAATATTTACTGATAGTCCTCATTAAAAAAAGACACATCTAAAAATCTTTAAGAAATGCTGAAGCTAGCACAATAAATAATAGTATGAGGTACGTGGAGTCAGTCTGAACATGTGCCCCATGTTTCAGTTGGAAAACTCATCCATCATCAAAGCCTTTCCTCCCTCTAACCTACAAAAAGTTTATAAGTACTGCTTGGGCCTCTCACAATTATGACATTTTATAGCTTATAAAAACTTAGTCTGCTTAGGAAGGGCTAAAACCTCATTTTGTTAAAGCTGTGCACAGACTTGGCTGTACTCAGATTTAGGAAACACCTTGATGACTATTCAACTACAGGTCACCTTGTTAAAAATACCTAAACGTCTCAAAAATGTAGATATACCACTCAATGGGATAAAACAAAGTTAAGCTTGAATACTTGTGATTTGGGTTCTTAAAAATGGTTAARTATATCCACATGATTACAGTGCTTCAATTCAACTACAAGCAAGGTAAGTTCCAGCAATAGCTTAAGAAGAACCTATTGAACATAAATAAGTAATYCAAAAAGCATGAAGAAGCATTTATATTTAATCACAAGCACCAACTGGAAACACATTTACATCATAATATTTACTCTGGGTGGGATTACTATTGATAATTTTGCCAGTAGCACACAAACAGAATACCTTTCGACTATGGTGTTAAGTTCCTTATTAACCATGTAAATCTAAACTCAACAGAAAACTGTTTTTTAAATTACTAATTAGTAAATGACAACATAAGTGGCTTTGTATTGAGTATACACCTCTGGAATCAACGAAGTTGTTTTACATGAAAGAAACCGTTGTATTATCTTAAACACTTTAATAGTGTCAGGAGACACATCAACATTAATCCCAGGCAGACAACATATTCAAAAATACAGCTCTCATTAGGTACAAGACTCATTAATATTTTGCAAGAAATATTATTTGCTGAGACAGCATCCAAGATCACCAGTTTTTGGTCTTTGTTGAATTCTTCTCAGCTATAATTAACTAAATAGTGAACTTGGGCACTTCTAGGGCAGAGGTCTGTGGACTATGTTCTTCAACCTTGAGTGCAAGTGCTGGCTCGGCAAAGAGGATATTATCACATTAAGCTTGAAAACTTCACAGACTTGATCCTGAAATTGGCTTAATTTCTTAAGGAGATGGACAGAATAGGGTCAGTTGATGCTGCTTATTTGTGTGTGACATGCTCAGATATCAAGCACTGAAGACACTATGGCAACCCAACGCTGATCAATTCTGCAACAAACTGCGGTTTTACTGGGCTTGGAGACTTGAAAATTTAAGAGGAATGAAACATTGAACAGCAATCACATTCCCCCAGAACAATTGGCTTCAAACATTGTCTAAGCACAGAATCATCAAAAAGGGCTGTACTGTGTTAGAACCAGCAGCGGGTTTGCTTCTCCAGTCAGATGTTGATCTGTATGTCAAGRCAAGTTGAGAGGAATTTGTATTGCAAAATCACTTCCTCCAATATGGTCTGGAACATCTTAAAAGCAAATCATGTTCTGACTCAGCATCTCAACCATCTCCTAAAAAAGGCATCAAACTGGACAAAGTATCACTCTGTTGCCATATGTTCCCYCCTTTTCTTATCACGCCCAGAAAAGCAAAAACACATTAGTAACATGGGAGCTACCCAGGTGCCAAACAGAGATGTGGTTGTGAAAGAAACATCAGGCCCACACCCTTATGAAAATATAATGCATATGAAAGACACTGCAAAACAARTGATGGAGCCTTGCAGTAGTCAGGGGCTAAAATCAGAATCCAAATGCAATTTCAGAGAACCATAATCTACCCCAAAATGACTTAAAACACCTTAAACTATAAAAAMCCCCTAGTTCTCAATAACAGAGAGSTTTTACTCTTCCTATTACGAATTGCATCAAAGGAAATTAAAAGCTTCCAAATGCTTTTTCCAGATTCCAAAGGAATATTTAATTGTTGATAGGAGGAAGCAGTTTTGCATTGCAATAATAGCTGACATAAAATAATTAGTCAGAAATGGCAACAGGATCTTCCTGGGGAAAAGTCTGTACCTTTGGAGTATACTTCCCTTCAGCACAACAAAAGCCCAGATGTGGGACCTTCAAATACAGTGTATTATTCTCAGGGCAAATGGCAAATTTATTCATAGATTCTCTGTTTTTTTGTTAACGGAATACAAAACTTCTTCTCCACTTTGACCTCAAATTTCTTGTTTRCTGCATCATCTTCTCACTATTGTTTTGAATATTTTTATTACTCTGAGTAATTGCATGCTGACATTTTTCATAATCACTAATTGCACTAGATGACTCTTGTGATCAGAAACAAAGCATCCAGGAGGGATTAAATGAATGGAACCATCCTCAGAATCAATAACTATGCTGAAGTCTTCCTACATACAGATAAATCTTTTTTTGTGCACAAAATAACTTATYTAATATTTTCATCTTAATTGTTGATGCAGGAGCTTTGATAAATATGAAAATGTTGCAACTTTTTTGGTCTTTCTGGAATTTAGCACTATGGCAGCTTTCTTATTGTCTCTAATGTACAACAGTTTGAACTGGCACATAAAGTAATTCACTAGTGTTGGTTCCAACCCTATGGCTGGATGATGGAAACTTATAAAATGAATTAAAGGAATTAAAATGAAAACACTATACAGAAAAAAATTTAAAAGGACAACAAAACCAAATTTTTTTTGATGCTGTTGGTTCTGAAATTATTCATAATTTAATTAGTATAGATCACAAGTTTGTTGATTTGCTAAAGACAGCTCTCCAGGCCATAAAAATATTTACATAATGACTGGAACAGCGAATAAAATCCACAAGCAAAAATCATTTAAATTGTAACTGAAAATTTATTAGCCTTTAAAGTATACATTGGAAATGTCGGGAGAAGAACCCTGTAAAAAAACCTTTCCAGTCAAAACAAAAACTACAACCCCAACCAACCTGAGCTTTCTATTATTAAAATGCCCCAGTTACAACTTACTATTCTCAAGTATTTTTGCTGTGCATACTACAGAGTAAGTGTCCTGATTTTATAATTCTAACTCCTGGTGCCCTTAGTTCAGTTCCTACACTCAGCTGGACATTCATGGCCACAGACAACTGCTGAAATTGTTTTTTTCAGTTTTCCCCAATTTCAAATATAAGGGTCCAAGATTATCCACAAATATTGTTGCCTTTCAATGCAGCAGCCACTCCACAGCAATATACCACTAGGGAGGGAAATGCAGACTACTGTCTTCAACGAAAGTGTGCAGGCATGGAAATGGGACTGGCTTGTTCATTCCCACAACTTTACAACGTAAATGAAGAAACAATTAGAAATACTAAGTATTTTATCACGTATTCAAAGTGACTACAAACTGATGGACACCCCAGACGTTTCTTAAAGTGACCTAAAGTAACTAATGACAACAAAGAATGAAGATCTTTGTTTTATGTCTTCTCCTTAACACGGGCTACTGTAGCACCACTGGAGTCTCCAGGTCAAGTACCAATTCAAAAGAAAATGGGTCACCTACTGAGTTACTAAGACCTTTTTCAGCTACACTAGGATTGAATTTGGAGGTTTTCACAAACATACGGGCTCTACAAAGGTTGTATTAAGGTGGGAGAGGGAACTGTTGCCATAGTCCATTAGTCCTACGCTAGAGGAAATACAAATATAGCAGTACTGAGAATAATATCTTGAAATAGCGCTGCAAAGAACAAGGTGCTATCTTACCGCCATTAGTCCTCCAGTTTGCTATTGGTTGATAAGTGTGCTTGTTTTCATAGAACACGAAGGAGTAATTTCATATAGAGCTCTCTTAGGGGACTCAGAAGATCTCAGACTTGTTTCTGCTGCTCTAATGAAAAAACATAGCAAAACCCTTATGAAAAATAGTGTCTGATCCCCGGGCATTTGCATAAACCATGTTAAACCAGGAACCACAGTTATGCAATCTATCACATCCAGCCTAACACTGGAGCGAGGCTTTGGCCATGCTGATGTCTACATAAACTTGAACAGGAGGATTAGGGCTTAGGTTAGGTAATGTGCATCTTAGTCTTTGTTGTATTTATTTTTTCATAGACATACCTGTACTGAGAAATAAATAATACTTTGCTTCACACAAGTTTCTCTGTTTTATATTGATCACAAATTCTGAAGAGAAGTCTCATGAAGAGGTGAAAAATTAACTGGACTTGAAGAGAGCCTGTTGCAATGGAGCAGAGTAACAGGGAACCAACCTAACTTTGTGATAAATCATGAGATCACACCTTGAAGGAAGAAAATACAAACTCATCACAAACTGCGCATGCAAAGATACTGAGCAATGGGTTAAAGGAACAGCTTAACCTAAATGAGCATATTTGAGTGGAAGAGAAAAACAGCACTGAGACCAAATTCTACGTACACTACATAGCATAACTACTTTCAAAGCCAATGTCCTGGGGAAAAGTAATCTCCATTAACTCCAACAACGCAACAGCCTTAGCATCAAAAGCTGAATGTAGTCACTGGCTTTTGATCAGCACAAGCTAATGAGAGCAAAAGAGAAGTTAATTTTGGCACATACTGTTAAAAGTTTTATTAAATTACAGAGTTAATTCTTTCTAAAGAAAGAGATGTGGCCTCTATTGTTCTTTCAGAAGAGTATTCTAGTCCCTGGATGTATGTGGCAAATTATGTCCTCTTGCACWTTTTTATCAAATGTAAAGGCTAAGGGTCTTGCAAAAAAATTGTAAGGAATCACATCCTTATTTATCAAAATCTTAACAATTCTAAGCTGTCAGCATCATTAACTTATTTAAATTCAACAGTAACTGGGAAGTAAATTTTACAGTGCTGCAAAGTAGGACGTGTCCTATTGGTATTGAGGGCCCAAGGTCCACAATATACGTATTGCTGAGAGCGGAGCTATTTAGCACTTCGAGTGGTCTGGTTCCAGAGACAATAGTCCCATTAACAGGTAGATGCCCTCCTGGAATGCATCCACTCATCCAAAATTAATCCAGTGGGCATGCTCCAGGACAGCTTCATGATGCATATGAAAGCATGATTACCTGGAGGCAATCAGGACATTTACTTCAAATATACACTCCTGATCCAAATCAAAATGCTAATGTAAACTCACTCATTGTACCATACAGAACAATAAACATGCACAAAATTCCCTAGCTGTAGCATCAATGACCTGCAATTAAAAAATGAGAACAAACTGCAAAATCCTTTTCTCCTGTGTATTTATATGTAAGTTTCACTGTACCATCCAACCTACCCTTATCACAAAACAAAGATCTAGATATTTCATCATAGTATATGTAGTGACACATGAACAAAACACAAACATGAAATTTAATATTATATAAATTAAATGATAATTACATGCTCCTCCTCAGTAGTCTGGTCTGAATTTAGAAGAAGCTTAAGCTCCTATTAACTACAAAAATAACCGATCAGTTTCAAGATGTGTTCAGCAGTTAGCAGCTTCCATTTGGACAGCAAAATACCTACCGCAAATAAGTGTACAATTTCCAAAGAGTTCCCAATATACTGAGCTCTTCTAGAAATCTGACTCTGATTGCAATTACAATGTCCTTTTAACATGTTTAGCCTCAGCCATCCAACCTAACCATGACTTCTGTAGAGGTCTAGGAGTTGCACCAGTTATCTAGTGGGATAACGACAATAAAAATTAAGTAAAAAACTTTCAGAGAGTTAGGTTGAGACAGACTGGAATTTATAAGCAAATGATTAGAAATGATTGAACGATGGAGCTTAGCTTTAAACGGTGTGAAATTACTTCAGTACCGGTGGAACTTCATTACTTTTTCTGTTTGCGTATAATGGATTTTTTGGAGTATAATTTCCCTCTTGAAAAGCTCCAAGATATTAAAATATGTTTGATTAACTAGTCAAGAAGCAAAGTAAACAACAGCCATTTTTATATACTAGTATCCAAATAACTCAGGAGAATAAATGTGAGCACAATGAAAACTAAACAGAGACAGAAATGCCTTGTAAATATTACAGTAGATGCTTCTGCCAAAATATTGTCAACTAGTACAGATTACACAGTGCCATAATTACAGTAGATGACATACAATTATTATAAATTAACAGTTTGTAGTTCAAAGTCATAGGTTATATATTTTTACTAGGTAGCTACACAAGCRTGTGAAATGAAGAACTGTGAGATAGTGTAAAAGTGATTAAACTGATGTAAACTTTGCATACAACACACAGAAATTACAAGCTCATTTTTCACAAGGTTTAAACTCAGCACATCTGTTATTAAACAAGATTGTTGGAGTCAGGGAGAAAGGTGTTGAGGCCTAATATTCCATTTCTGTATCAGGATAGTAACTTCTTTTTAAATAAAGCTATGTATATAAATTTGAATCCCAGGCAAAAGGAYTTTGAATCAAAAGTTTAAAAAGCAGTAGGAATGAAGGATGACTTCATAATGACAAGACCCTCTGATATGCTGCAAAGAGGTTCTAAACTTTGTCTCTCATGTGTCACCTCGCCCTGGAAAAGGTTACGAAAATCAGTATACTTTTGATATAACAGGAATTGGTATCTTTTAACTGTGTGAGTAGTGTTGCATTTTCTTTTTATTCTTTCTAACAGAAAATAAAGTGCAATGTCAATCAAAATAAGCAGAAACTAAYAGCCCCTTAATAAAACATGAAAAATATTTAGCTGAAGCTTAGAGTAGATTGTATGGACTCTTTTGACATAAGACACGATTGCTTCATCATTGCCTGGATACCTGTCTCTGAATCTCAATACCTTTTTAATCACATGATCCCATCACAAGTATAACCTCAACAAATTTTCATAAAAGTAATTACTTATTGTTTCAGTGTTCTATGATAAACCCCACTGTTCCCCAGTTATGAGGACTTGACATCTAATTTGGACTATGGATCATCTTTATTTTGTAAGTGCACATGTTGTAAATGCTATACTAGATGTTCTGTCAATACGATGAATTGTATCTTATCTGTACCTGTGTGAGTGTGAATATTTATTTTTAGGCTGTCTGAAACATATTATTGTTTAATACATTTAGAAAATATTTTTCATTGACTTTATAGACAGGTTTGATCACTGCTATTAAATTCCTTGTAAACTGTAGTGCCCATTCTATGTTTTTATCTATTTAGAGAGACATACCAATATCCTACTGCAGAGACTCATACGGTGACCATAAGCCACAGCCCTATTTTCCATTTAAATATTGGGGAAGTAAGACTTATTTACTGTAGGTTGACATATATATGTAATATGTATGTATATACGTGACAAGTATATTTGCATATATCTGTGACTCGCAGAGATTAAATTGACCTCAGCTTTAGCAACCATTTTTAAACTCAGTTTTCCTTAATTTGTTGTCACTTCTGCAAACCAGACAGGACCAGAATGATGCTTTAGAGATACATTAAGAACTCTGTGTTTCAAGCATCGAACCTTTGTCCAGCAGAGGTACATTCAGGAATTAATTGGCTGTATTTCTCCTCTGTCTCAGCTGACAGTGTCTTGTAAGAAAGGTTTTACATCAAGACAGACAGTATTTTCCTTTAGAGTATCTCTGCATTTTGGCAATGCTTGATAACATATTTTGGATCAAGCTGAGAAACAAAAACCCCACTTGTTTATTTTACAGTTTAAGATCTTAGTCTATTCTCTACTTGCAAATATTCACCATTTCTGAAGTCAACCTCATTTCTAAAGATAACTTTGCTTTGACTGAATTCAGTTACAGTGAATATAATTCAGTCTCTGATTAGTCTATTAGAGATATTATTAATATAACTTTGATTTATTACATATAAATACATATGTTATATATCAGCCAGTGACTTCATCTAACAGAAGTTATCTTGCAAAGAAAATGTGCCTTCCCCAAGGAGCACTCTTGCACAGTCACAGTAGTTGTTAAACTTAGGAAACAAATATGTCTATGACTTGCCATTTCCTTCCTGCTTCAGTCTGGTTTATTACAGATTAAAACTGGTCTTGTATGTCGTAGTATATATGTATGACAAGAACTTGCCCTGCACAGAGCTCGCAATATACCATATCTGTAAAAGCATATACCTGTAAAAACCAACAGCGGGAGATATCCCATGCACACTGTGAACCATAGGAATCTGATCAAAGACAAAAAAAACAAACAAACAAAAAAAACCAAAAAAACCCCCCATCAGCATGAAGAATTAAATGCAAATTATTCAGAAAGTTTTGAAGTGCTGCAATCACCCATTGCAGTTTTTRTCACCCATGCCTGAGAAGGCTTTGCTTCAGCTTGGCCAAACATCAAGTCTATTCTTGCAGAGAATAGATAAATGAACAATAATAGTAGATGATGTATATCAACTCAGACAATCAGCAAAAACAGAGTTAACAGGCCAGCTGTATCCTGGCTCTTGTCATATGACATAATTCCAGTTTACAGCACATTTTGCCATAATCCTATTCCACTGATCAACAACAGTAGTCAATTAATCTAAAGAAACATGATGGATAGAATACTGATTTCACACCTGTAAGAAAGGAAAATTACTAGCTCATTTTCAAGGAACATTACCTTCCTTTTTTTTTTTTTTGTGGTGAAGAATTAGTGGCACAAAACAGTTTAGAGAATTGAAGATCAGATTACACAGCTCCTACTACACAAAAATATTCATGCAAACAAGTCTCTGAAGATCTGTGTGCACCTACGATCATAATTTACAGAACACAAGTACTATGTTCAGAAAACCTTTTTCCATTTCAACTCAAACTCCAGTTGTTTTCAGCTGCTTGCATTTCTCTAGATCATCTTTTCCAGTCAAATAGTAACTTAAAAATCATATGCTTAAAAAAAATAATATCTAAACTCTTAAGTTTTACACCTCTATTTCACCACATAGTTCTACAAAAGATCTTAGGCAGAGTACATACAAAAGTACTCACCTATCTGTGTTTTAATCCTTCCAAAAGGTACTCACAGTGAAATGCCAAGWTAAGAGTTCCTTCTAATTGAGGATATATGCAAGCTGGCCTCTATTCTGACCGTTTAAAAACCACCTGAAGTTCAGGGTTGTTATTGGTCAATTCCAGCTCCCGCCACCTCTAATACTGGGGAGACCAGATAGGGGATTTTCCTTGGGATGAAAGTTTCTACAAGCAGGCTTTAGTGAGCAAACCAGTCTCCAGGTCCTGTGATTTACTCTGCCTACAGAGCTTAGTACTCTTGGAACTGGCATCATAACCACTTGTCAGTTAATTTCCCTGAACAGAGTAGGATAATTTACACCTGTGAAATGTCAAGAAGAAAGAGGAGGGGAAAAACACCCAACACTAAAACAAAGGATACTTCTAATACTGRCAGGTGAAGTACAGCTAGCAATCTCATGCACTGTCAAAAACAAAAACATGAGAAGCTGAAATTGGAGGGATATTAAGAAGTTCTCTGGTCTGCAAAACTTAGCTACCATTTTCTTTTTAATGACATTTTCTTAGCGTTTGATTTATTTTCTAACAACAATGTAATGTGCATTGACACCTTTTCATTTCCACATCATCAAAAGTTCTCTAAAGGCTTACACTGAAGTCTCACTGTTATAATCACAGTGGTATCAAATTAGCATCCTAATGAATTCTCCATGGACTTGTGCCCTTACGTGTTTTCCCCATTCTAATCTCATAATAGCACCATAACTGAGTCCTTACAGATTCCTACCAAAATCTTTATGAAACAGTTAACATCATAGACACACTAAACTGAACAGAAAGTAAGAAGCACTGYAAAAGAACAGATTCTGAAAAGTAATTATGATACCTGGYTTGTTCTTTTTTTTTTTTYCCCMWWAWWWTYCCMAAWWA
>JASVER010000011.1:6944394-7045729 GCA_030449065.1 Oceanodroma leucorhoa | reverse complement strand
CMAAAAAAAAATCTTAATATGGAAAATATTCAACTAGAATATTTTGAGGCCATGCAGCACGAAAACATGTTAGCTGTTAACTAAACCAGTGTTTAACAGTCAGGTAAATGAACAACTGGAACTTAGAGCACAACCTTGTGAATGAATACGCACTAGTATACATTTACACATRAACAACCACCATGTAATGGGTTTCAGGATGAAATCATTTGACATAGAGGACCACAATCAGTACTATGAGCAGCACGGAGTTGTAAGCACGTGCTTATAAGCATATATATTGTGTCATGGCAGTTTAGACACAAGTGACAAAAGGAAACAATAAAACATTAATTACTCCTTTTATATAGGTCTTGTCTAATAAGGGGCACCAAAATATTTGGCATCTGTATCAGAGGTGCTGAGCACCAGCACCTAATCAGTTGCTCAAAGAGCAGCTGCAAGCAGCAGAAGTCTATTTTTAAAGTCTCACCCTTCATTAGGGTGCCTAACTCAACAATGGTGTTATTTCAAACCTAAACAAACTTATCTGTTTTTCCAAATTGTACACAATATTTAGGGTGGGGGGAGAAATCTGGGAAAAGACATTTTTAGAATTAGAACTGTCCATCTGTTTTGTGGTTCATCATGACTGAATTACTGATGTCAGTAATGTACTAGGACATAAGCTGCTGTACTGAACAAGATGCATGTAAAACTCTGCACGGCAAGAGACTGACAAGTCTTTAAAACTCCATTTTACTGTAAAACTTTTTTTTTAGTGCTGGTAACTACACACATACCAGGGTGAACTGTATTCTGAATTATTTTTCTTTTAATGTAAAAGGACACTCAACAACACAGCTAAGTAAAGTCTGCCCAAAATAACACACCAACTGAATGTCAGGTGCAGAAATGGAATTGCAGAGCTCATGACTTCGAATAAGGAGCGCACAAYGGATTTTACTGTCAAATGCAAATTATTGGAGATAAGATTAATTCTGYCTCTGAGGGAAAAAAATACGCTTTTTGCAGTCCTCAGTTGTGATTCCCATTTGAAATAACTGTCTGCAATTTTACCTCCCAGTATAGGTATGTCACATAGAGCACTGAAAAGAAGCTATACATCTKTCCTGTAGTATAGCAAAAATATGGAGAGAAATCCCAGGGGAACAGCAGAAGTCATTTTCATGGAGAAGTAGGAAGACCAATAAGATGCAGTCCCATAAATTCTTATCAAAATCCTACATCTCCATCTCACTTCTATCTGATTTGGCAGTGGATTAATTGCTTAGGTCTATCATCTTTTAACAATCTGAAGGAAAAAAAAGTGACAAAACTTTGATGGTACTTATATTAGGAACAGAACAGAGTATAATAATTAAAAATAAATGACAAACTTGGTCATGACAGGGTGTTACTCAAGGAAAGGTTGAGTCACTAAAAAAAATTAGCTTATTAAATTTCTCAAGTACCACATGAGTTACAGTAGTAATGGATAGCATTAATGACAGCTTGCCATAAGATAGAACATTCTGAGTCTTTTTGCCATAAAGACTCTCGTATAAAAGGATTTTGCAAATACTTTTCAAACATATATCTGTGTTGAGGGCTTAGCTAGCAAGTTAAGAATAGATGGAGATGAAAGTGGTATACAGCTTGCATCTGGAGAATACAGTCCTACAACAGCTAATACTGGAAGGATGAAAGGATGACGTAAATTCAGCCAGTTGRTAGTGTTCAGCCTTCCTTTTGTAGGTACAGTGTGAAGTACTCAGGCCGGACTGCAGAATTACTCTTCACATAATCAAGAAGCATACTACCCTTGAAGGTCTGAAGAACAACGGTGTTCAGAGTAACGATGCAAAATCAAGGCTGTTGTCTGAACTGACCTGAAACATCTTCAGGCATCCTGATCAAAAAGGGATACTGAGTTTCCTCAAACTTTCTTCTGGTCTTATTGCTTTCATGTGGGTTGAGCTAAATTAATTTCATTAACTATGCTTATTTTTATTATAACCTACAATGCCTTGAAAAATGGACAGTAAAATTAAAGATATTTAGACATTGAGCATTTCTGGTATTTTTCTTTGTTAAAAATACACTTTAAAAATACTCTCCTTTTAGCTTCCAAATTATAAAATACAACATAGGTAAACTTKCTAAGCTTTTGCATTTCTTATATTCAAAAAAAGTTATAGATCTTTCAAAGATCTCTGGTTGAACACAGAGTTGATCTACAGCTATCTCTGTCCATTTTGCCATGAGATGCCACTTAAGATTCTCTAATGTGAAAATACTCCATAAATAACAGTGGCATRGTTATACAAGAAACCTTGAAGTAAAATGATCTCCAAGTGCAATAAAATCTTTGGATATGTTCACCTTCTCCTCCAAAAGAGCTTCATCTAATCAACAGAAAAAATTGTTTTGCTACAGATGGTATCAAGTTATCAATTTAAAACAATCTTGATAAGCAGGTTAATACCTTAATTTYGGTTTTGTAAAAACAGAAATTTACAAAATGTGATGGAATGATAATTTGAAGTTATTTTTCTCATTGTTTTCTTACCATGTTGGGGACTCAGTTCGCACAGTCTTACAGCAGTAATTTTAATCTTACCCTTATTATGACAAGAACAACAAAACATAAAAGGAAACATCCCTCATAATGACAAAGGAGGAGGATACATATGGGCCATTGAAGCCTAGTTAGAAACCCAATTGACAACTCATTTGTCAGTGCACTGGCAATAAACTGACCAAATTAGTTTTGCTGTTTATCTTATACAAAGAAAACAAACCTAATTGATGGGAAAAAAATCACTTCTAAAACTGCTATGACCATTGAAAACATGAACTGTTATTAGTAGTCTAGCAAAGGCAAGAAAAAGAAAAAAAAAAATCTGCCAGTGTCTTGCCAGTGTTCCCTTGAAAGGAAAAATTACCATCATGTTCTTGTATTACTCAGTGAAAGCATTCCCTCTGCAAGCATGTGATAATTATTTGTAGCTACAGAACACAGTCTGCTTCAATTCTAATTTACCGTGTGGCTTACCTAGCCTCCACATCATTAGTACTTACATAGATAACATTCCATATAAAAAGCAAACTGGTTCCTCAAAAACACKGCAAGGAAATTGCCATGTAAGTGCCAGCTGAAGAGAAAGGCAATATTGTGCTACTCWCAGAGATTTTCACCAGTGCACAGCACAGGAGGTGAAGGCACTTTTCCTGGGGCTTTTACCTCCATGCTTCACACACTTAAGTGACATACGCTAGAGAGTCAGCAACGTATGCATTTCCCTGGCAACTCTAAACAGAAACAAACTGCATAGCCTTGACATTACTTCATGCTACGTTGCCTGAGATAGAAACTCAATTAACTTTTCACAAAGTTCAACAGAGATTCTTAGGGATTGCTAAGATCACCAGGATCAAGATGCTCCTCCATCTTCTTTGGAAGCACAGTGACATATCATCACAGCACAATCTACAAACAATTAAATGGGCTGTAGAGACATTTTAAAATAACATATTCCACTACTCCGAGAAGAGCCTACTTCAACAATATCAGGAAGCTGTAAAACATTTTGCAAATATTTCTTATAATTTAAGCATTTATATATAACTCCTGCTATTGCCTTTTAAGTATCCTCTTAAATTCTACCATGTAAAAATTATGAACCCAGGAATACGTTTTTAGAAAATATAGTAGCATGTACCTAAGCAGGCAAAGAAAAAAAAACACACCATCAAGCCATTTATGAATAAAAAGAGTTATTGAATGGAGTTTTATGTCCTGAAACATGAAGACCTGTTAGCTTTTCACAGTCCCAGAATATGGTAATATTTTATGTGCTGTTAAGATGTGCATGTGAATAAGAGATAGCACCTCTTCTACTTTGATAAGCATTACTCCACACAAAAGCTCACAAACACTTCCCTTATATCTATCCAGGAATCATTCTTTTAAAAAAATAATAATAAAAAATTGACACTCTCCCCTCAAAACATTTTTTTTAAAGGAAAAAAATGTATAAAGCAGTCTTTTGCAGACCACAGCAGTTTTACTGAACGGCAAACGCTCATTATTATGCACTGATACGCAGAAGATATTACTGACAATTCCCAGAGTGTTCCTTCTTTCATAAACAGACTGTTGATGGCTGATGCATAATCCATCCGAGCAGCACAATAAAGGAAAAAAATATCACAAAACGTACACAGGGCAGCCCAAAACCTAGATGCCAAAACTGCTGCAGATACTAGACAATACATTTTCACAATTGCACAAAATTCTCATAGTCAGTGGCATTTTTTGTGAAGAAATAAAACTCTYATACCTCGCCAGTAGATTTCTACATTTGCAGGGACTTCTTAAGCGTTACTGTAAAGAGCATTTCACTCAATTTAATACAGTATTAAAACTAAAAAAACTATACTGATATGATACTGATGAAATTCTTATGTTTTAATTCCTTGTGGTGCATGGGATAACATCTGAAAAAATACTTCCTTATGTGAGAAATCTACTGAACTCTCCTGCCTAGACAGTCCAAGTCAAAACACACCAAATCCTATGGTACAAGAATGCAACAGYAAATCATCAAATGGGATGAAGCTTTTTGGCCCCAAGTATTATTTGTAGAGAAGTTCTTCACATAAATATTTTATTTTACTGTCTAYACACACAGCTTCTAGCATACTGGTTGTCTTAATGTCAACTTCAGCCTCTAGGTGCTTTTGTAATACGAACCACAGATGTAATAAGAGCTGGAGAAGTATTTATTATGAATAATTTGTGGCAAGTTTTAGGATTTGTTTTGAAACCAACTGTTCRCAAAGACTTGCAATTTGGAACAGTTTGACAAACAGCTAAATAATATCAGTGAATAAATCACTAGACATTATTCCAGCGTAAGCCTGCAGCCAAAGTTCTCCCTGAGTGCTCCTGCAGTCAAACAGGGCTGGCTACGCTCGCTGGGAAGCTGGAGCAGTGGACTGAAGCCCAGGCAAACTCCAGAAGCTCTCTGAGGCCTTTTCCCTGCCTCATTCTCTTTCACAAAAGGCAAGCCTCCATTCGGATACTCAAAGCAGTCCCAATTCTGACAAGGGCTGCAGGTGGGTATCATGTGGCATTAGATTTTTTTTTYCCCCACAAAGACTGAAAACATTTCTAGGGCTGCTGAGAGCAAGGGTCTGGCAAAGCAAAGCAGAGAGCGAGCAGAGCTGCAGCCAGCGTGCTGGCGGGGAGCCCCGAGCAGCTGGCACAGCCACGCGGGCATCCCGGCGAGGGTACGGGGAGCAGAACCACTGACGCTGAACCCAGTTAGGAAGCGGTTGGCAGGAACAGCTAAAAGTGAACAGATCCCGTAGGAGCAGTTGGTAACAAAGACAAGCAGGGACACCTGCTCCCGGCCACCAAAGCTATGAAGATGAGCAAAGTAGAGGACCAACTCTAACAAGACTTCATTATTAACAGAGGAACTATGGCTAAGGGGGTTTTGCTTAGAGCCCAGGAAACTCAGCACCCGGTTTAGCAGCAATAATCCATGCATTCGGGCAGCCCCTGGCTGGCTCAGCAAGACCCTCTCCCCCAGCAGCTCTTGTGCTTTCCCAGATGTTTTGAGAGAGAGGATAAGGAGAGTGAGGAAAAGGAAGGGTCAGGAAAGCCAGCCAGAAAACTATCTCAGAAAGATGAGTTTCCTGTATTTTTTATGTTGTCAGAGGTGACAGCTGCTGTAGGATTGGGACATCTGCCACAAGATCCTCACACTCCACACTTCCTAATTCCATCTTCAGCAACAGTAATAGGGGCAGCAGCTATCTGTGTTGGCAGGAAGGCTTTAGGCTAGTCTGGCTCCTTGTTCTGATGCACCAGGRAACCTGACAGCCCATTTCCTTGCACCCTGCTGTATGACAGTGACATGTGCCTACCTGCTTAAACTTTGAGCTGACAMTAGTTGGTTTCCTGTAACCATGAACAAGAAATTCTAGGTGGGATACAATAACAGCATAGCAGTTAGCCCACCTCAGGAATTCCATTCTCAATAGTCGGAAAAGGATTTAGTTGGGATGATAGCCAATTTGGAGAGTCGTYGGAGTAGAGGACAGGAGGTGAGGAAAGTAATTCTGTCTGCTTTTGATGATCTGTTACCATGCTTACTTTCTCCTCCCCTTCCTCCCCCCCTTTGTTTCATTAAAAAAAAAAAAATCCTTTCTTCTCTCTTCCACCATGTTTGTATGATATAAAAGCAACCCTTTAATGTGACAGTCCTTCAAATTTTTCAAGCCAAAGCCAGTGCAAGAGTTAAAAGGAGTTAAGGGTTCATTCACCTTTGACTTCATGGGTCAAGAAGCTTAATTATTACAGGTAATACGCCCCTTGGTCTAAACTTATTTCTGCTTAATATTCCCATTACCATATTTTCAGTACAAGTCCTTTATGATAACATTCAAATATCTTGCTGCCTTTTGCTCCTCAAATACAAAATCCAACCCTTGCTTGTGACACACCAACTAATATTGTGCTGCTGTAATTACATGAGTGGGAGGTGATTAGGATGTCACTAACACAATTTTATCAGTTCAGGTGAAGGGCAAACAAAGAAAGTGGTAGAACACAGATAGGAAGCTCTGCTATAATTTTCATATTTTGCAAACTTTTCATTATATATTTGTTATTTCTTTTTGGTTACAATTTTAAAAGAAGTGTGAGAACATTATTATCCACAGGTTTACTGGGATATGAAACTTTCCTTTGTGAAATTTGTTGCTATATCACAGTAACTGAACTATGCTGAAATGTCAGCAACATATTGTCATTATTAATAAAATGTCTGAATTGAATCAGATTTGCAACTGGAAAAGAGAGAATGCCTATTTCCAGCCCTGGAACATTTGCTATGCTGTCACTGCTGCTAATGCTGCCTATGTTCCCTTTATAAAACAAAATTTGTTTGTTTCTTTAATGGACATATGGGAATTTAATTATAACAAAGTAGATACACGAAAAAATTGCACAAAGCATTAAATACATAGTAAGAAGTATATTCAGTTTCAGCTTTTACAGTTCTGCATACAATGACATCAGATTGTATCTCATTTCTAAATTCAGACATATGCATCACAATTTCTTCTAATCAAGATATATAAAGGTTACAACCATCTACTTCCCAGACTGCCTTCCTAAGTTACAAGATAAACTGAAGTTTTGAATTTTCATTGCATTTAAGAGGTTGATTTATTGATATTTGGGAAAAAAAAAAAAACCAAACCACCAAACAACAAAGGTCAAATCAATAGCTAAGAACAGTTGTAACTGTTTTGTGGTGGGTAGACATGGTAAGTGAAAACATGACTGATAAGGTCATAAAGTTCAGTACTTGAATATGCTTATTTCACCTATATTCTTGAAAAGGCTACAGTCTTTGTCATACTATGTAAATGGCATAGCAGTGCTCTTAAAATTACTAAGACCCAATACAGAAAACCAAAGGAAAGCAAAGAAAAGTTTTCAACAAAAGTAAAAAGATTAAAACAGAAACCTTTCTCTGAAGCAACAGTTAAAAGGAGTACAAATTCATGTAGAGATCATTAACGGGGGTCATGCAGCATCAGCTTTCTTAATAAAAAGTCGCAATTAAGAGGATAGAAAATGTCACAAGAAAGGCTACCTACATTTTTCCCTTTTAAATGTGTTTCCATTATATAATTTTTAAAGAATAATTACATAATTGTACCATATGCTGTATGGAATGCAATTGGATCTTAAACTTGCTTTGGATTCCTGATTGCTGGTATAGTTAATACTGGCAGCCTCAATGATTAAAATATTCTTCAGACAGACATACACATAAATGCATACTTTTTTTAAGTAACAGATTTTGTTTCTAATTATTTGCCTTATGTCAGTTGATAATTTAGGATATACATAGGACACATTTCCCAATTAATCTCTCAGAACCCTGAAGCAAAAATTTCTTTTGGATACAACAGCTGGCATTTTCAAATACATAAGTCCAAAGCTGGAGTTCAAAACCCCTCCAAGATACCTTGAAAACAGTTTTTGTAATACTGCAAACCAGAAAATACTGTTATTAAAAACAAATAATTTCCATTCAAAATAATGCAATTTTAGATTAATGAAAGCAATGRACCAACAGAGGATGAACACTCGCTTCTCAAGTAAGAGCACAGTATGTGCTTTTATGGTATCAGAACACAGATGCTCGAGTGCTTTACAAACTAGGAAGGTTTCCAGCTAAARCATAGGCATAATGCACAAATGGCCAGTGATAAATTTTTAAAAGCCCTAAGTAGTCACATCTCTAAAAAGTTGTTACTTTTGCTATTTGCTGTTAAAACTGATGAACAGGGATGACAACAATTATAGCACATGAATAGGCTTTATACAGCCTTCACTAAGTAAAACTCAGCCAATTTCCTTGTCTGTAAATAGTAATTTTTGTTAGATCTGGTTAGGTTTTACCTAGAAATTGTCAGTCTGATGAAACCAAACTGAAAATGGTTTTTATCAGCTTCATAGTAGAATTTCTGGTCACCTCCAGAAAGATGAAMACACATGTTCACTTACTCCAGATCAGTCTAAAATACTGAATTTCAAATTTTGTCTCTCTCTACTCCAGGCCAACACCATGATTCTCAATTTTCTATGTCTCCTTTCAGTAGCATAAAGCTACCAGCTGTTTTGAAGATGGTCTCTCAACATTCCAGGATGCTGGAACTTGACTACCTCTGACAGTTAAACCACAGAGTAGAATGAGACACACCTGTGCCAAAGGTACAAACCATGTGGTTAGTGTTTGTCATGGGATGTGGAAAACGACAGATCCAGGATATGATGAAAGCATCTAATTCCCTAGGTCAGCATGCCGAGCTTTTGAATCTTGCTCTTGCCATTACAGTGCTGATATTTTCCCCTTTTGACAGGTAGAAAAATAGTTGTGAAAAGACATTTACATGGCCGTGATTTCACAAGACAACATTTCCCTGCCTTAGAATCTAAATTTGAGACTCAAATACACTAACACGTACCTCAGCAACTTTAAACACAGATCCATCCTATGGGGGGAGSTACAAAGTCCTACATTTCAGGAGACAGAAAATTATGTTTTATCACAGATTAGTTGCTAGTTTCCCATCTCCTGATTTAAAGTCTGGCAATCTGACTGCTTTTTTTTTAATTAATTTATTCTGTTGCTATGGTGACAGCTCATCTCTGTCAATCAGCAGCAAAAGACCAAGGCACACCTTTCTGTAAACAACTGCAGAAAGGCAGTATTCTGTAGACACAGCAATTAAGAAATTGGATTAGTTTTGAGGAAATTAATATATACCCTCACAGTAAGAAGTCCAAATGGTGTTTATCTCCCTACAACATTTATTTTTGTTATTAGAGTGCACAAGGGTAAGAAAATGCAATCACCTGAACCAAGCATTTGGATGAAYGTGCTATCCAAAGCCTGGGGAGAGGAGACTGCTGTGGTGAAGACGGGACAAAACAGATGAAATTTTAAATTACTTTTTCTCCAYTCATATCCCATTTTAGTAAGTATGTAATAGTGGAATGCCTGTAACTTCAATAAAATAGTGGAATGGGTATTAAATTGAGAAAACTGTGCATTCTAGTTAAAAATATTTTCATACCATATATTAAATGCCTCCATTCATAAAGCAGCTTCAGAGTAAGCCTGAACTGAAAACTCTATGCTTCCCCCCGGAAAACGTGGCAGCCCCGCTAARGGCAGAGCTTTGGCTTGAAGTTTGTATTGTTATGGTGCAGCCTCAAATCTCTCTCTCCTGCCTGACACTTCACTTCATTATATTGCTATCCATTTCTTTTTACTTCATTATTTTCGATCAGGAGAAGGCATACACAAGACCATTTAACTTGGCCAACAGCTTTCAACGCTTCAGCAGAGTCTCTCCACCAGATCACTTATTTTTAGTATTTACCATTAAATGTAATCTAGCAAAGTATTGAATAAATGTTGAATACTTTTTTTTGTATTTCAACACTCTTCGGAGTTTTGCACTTCTCTCATGATCTTAAGTTTCATGTATTTTTCTTTATAATTATACATTTTACTATGCTTATTCTTGCACATATTTTGAAGAAATAATCTGACTATTGTTAGCACTATTCTTTATGCTCACCAGTTAATCATTTTCATTTGCTGTATTAATTCAGTTTAATTAAACTGCGTTACAATATCATTGCTGCTAACAATTTCTTCAACATTTCAAATTTCTCTATTAAATGATTCACTACATGTTACATAGATACTTAAATTCCATAGGGGATTTTAATATTCCCTCAACATCAGCTGCTTCACAATCAAACTTCTGTTTCTTTACTTATTCTTAAAGTGTATGTTCAGATAATACTGTGATCATTAGTTCCTACATGTTCCTTTTTTTATTAATTAGACTTGTCTTCTTCACAGGATTAGCTCCCAAATAGCCTTTGACTACAWGGATTGTTCCACAAATTGTCTCACTGAGCAATGCAGTATTATTGTGAAAAAAATATATTTTTAATAATATAGCTATCACAATCAAAATCTCAAAATTTAAAATCCTCCATGATCAAAGTTCTGGCTCTCTTGCAGACTTTTTTTCTTCTAAATCAGCAATACATTTTGTTATCTGCTTTTCTTAACTGCCTTCAAGGGTTATAATAATTGGATTACTTTATTGTTGTTACCCATTAAAGCTTTCTGATGTATCAGCCAAAATACATACTTATTTCTCTGTAACAGCCCAACACCATCTCATGTCAATAGAATCAAAACATTCCTTTGCTTTTTCTTGTTCATCCTACAGTAAATTTTGTGGTTTTCAATGTTAAATTGTCAGTGATTTTCCTTCCTGAAGAAGCTCCGATTTCAGTTTAGTAGACTGCATTGGGTATGGTCCTGGCATTTATTCTACAGAAAGACAGCGTGGCATTTTTTGTCTTCACATTTTCATTAATTCTTATAGGTTAAGCATTAATGGGGCCTACAGTTGGACTTTCTCTTCATTTTCCCCCTTTTTTCTTCATATCTACTCTAGAAGTGTGTGCTGCATAATTTAAGTCAACCTGTTTTCTCCTCACAAGACTCCTATGTGGCTTTGAGCAGTAGTTTTACCAATGTCACTGTTCCACATGCATGCAACATCACTCAAAAACCTGACTATAAACCTGTATTACCAGCAGTTCCTATCACAGCAGGACCATTTTTACACTGTGTTACTAGAGAAAGAACTAAAGATAGAGACAGATATGAAGAGGTGAAAAAGCACTGCCAGGCAACTCTATTAACAACTGTATATATCTGAGTCAGATGGAGGAAAATAAAAGGGCCACAACTCACAACTGTTACAAGAACAACGGCCCTTTTATTTCACTACATAGTGAATAAAGTACTTACTATGCCGTGAGTTGTTGGAGACACAATACAAATGGTGATATTTCCAACTTATATTTTAGTACCCAACACACACAAAAAAGTATCTTAGAACAGTGAATATGCTACAGCTCCGGATGTGAGAGGTCTACATTGCTTGTCTTTATCATAAAATGCGCCCATTAAAGTCTTTGTGAGGTAAGGAAAATCCCTTGGTGCTTCTGATACCATTCCTCTAGTCAGCAAACAGTTACTTTTGAACAATAATGACACAGTATACATAAGTGCCAGCCAGTCAGTTGCACATTGTCCCCACTAAATCCTGTTTATGATTTATTTTCATCAACAGCATTAACATACTAACAAAGACAAATTCAATTTAAATATCATTCTAAGTACTTTGGGTTACACCAAAACAGCATATTGCTTCAATATGCTTCAAATGTAGGGAGACAAGAACTTCTGTATCCAAAGTACACTAATTTTTTAAAAGATGACTGAGGGATAGCAGGATTTGGGTTTGCTTTGTTTTGAAAAACAGCTGTGCTGGAAAATCCAAGATCAAAAGCTTGGAGATGTATATCCAGAGAGCACAAGATCACCTACATGACAGTGGAAAAAGCCAAGCGAGGACAGACGATAAAGCTTTTCTATTGACTCACAGTATGAAGAATCAACTTTTTCATCTTATCTGGTATGAAATTAATCAGATTTTCACATTATAGTAGTACAAAGAGCCACCACCTGTGTAATCTCCTGAACTCACTGGATTTTCTTTTGTCTGGCACCTTCTGCGCTGCCCAGTGTCATTCCCGTTTTGTTCATGGGCTTTGATGGTGTGAGTACATTTTCTCTCCAGAGCAGACAGCCCTCAGCTGTAGCTTTCCACATTGTGAAGCTGACACCACACAAATCTAGATGTGCCTTAAACTTGCCCTTGAATTTCTTCGCATGTGTACTGACCTCTCAGCTATTCACTACAATTTTATAACAAGCAAATAGGGGGGGACTTCYAGCACATTTCCAGTATATACATCGCGTAACTGAACCAAACCAGATGAATCTACAGGAGTATCACTACAATATTACTTAATCACACCCTCAGAATTCAGCTTTTGAAATTTTTTCCCACAAACATTCAGGTATATAAGGATAATAAATACAGAAACAGCTGAGATCTTGATACAATAACTATATATTTGTCAACATTTTTCAACAGCAGTAACAACAGATGTCTTTGTAGAAATTTACTCCTGTTTGAAGTTCATTGATTCCCATTCTAGACACTTTTATTTTGCCAGACAGTAGTTTTTGTGTGGTTTTACTTTTGATCATCATGTTCTGATGCAGCAGGCTGCTGAGGAAAAAGTTAAACTAACTAGAACTAATGAGCAGTAAAGCTTGCTAGCACAGGTACAGTAGTGGTCAAATGGCAGCAAGCACAGGACACGAAGAATAATGTGTCCAGTGTCTCAGACTGATTTTTTTATTAACTATTTAGAAAGATCCATTCAGATTCATTATCCCGACAATATCACGTTAAATGGATAAAAAGATAGACTTTAATACAACGTTAAAATGCATATATACTATATGAAYTAATTCAGGAAAGAAGAAAATAAAAAATATAAATTGTGCAAAGGAGCCCCATTTTAACTTGATATACTTTTCTTCTCGTCATCAACAGTAAATGTAATACCCTCCTTCTTTAGACAGAATTAGCAATGTCCTGTATTAACTTAGCCTTTTAAGACCAATTGAATGCACTGATGACTGTTTCCATATACTTCCAATCTGTGTGAAACTCTTCATTGAATCTCATTTCCCTTTTCTTTTGTACTTTGTTCCCTAGTTCTTCAACATTTCATGTGTTTGTCAAATGCTTTTTGGATCTTACCATTTCCTTCCTTTCCAATGAAAATGTAATGAATTCCTGAAGGACTCAATTAAGATTTTGAGTGAAAATCATGCTGAAGGAGAGGGACAAAAGGGCTGGTGCAATGCCCAACTAGTGATGATTAGCAATGTTACTGTTACATCTCTGAAGCTACAAATCCTCCCAATCCCTGCAGAGAAGAATGACTATTTTAAAAGTTTATTATTCATTTATTACAATGCATGCAATACAAGACTTTTGCTGAGTAGATGTAAACAAAGCCTTCTTATGATGCCTCTGCGCTGTTCTGAGAGCATACTACCGCCACATAGTTGCCTTGTGACCTCAGTCAATAAGATTGCCTTGGTATAACCTAATTTGTACTGGAACACACTTAACATTAGCACAGCTATAACCTGGCTTGACTTTTTCACTTACTGACACCCTTAAACATCCTGGGTGTCATCACATGCAAGCGTTACAAAGCAAAAACATCCTTTTTATCTAGGTGACCGGGTACCAACTTTACATATTATCACTTCAGGGGAACACCAGCAACTACATTTTCAATAGCGTCATCTGTAGTTTGCCCCTCTGCTTAGGCTACCAACTACCTTTTTTGCTTTTTCACAGCTTAGGTAATTTTAAAAGATATTTATCTAGAAAGACTGGAAGGTTCCTTACATCAGGCCATAGAGTACCACTTTTAGTAACTTACTTATTCCCATTGCACAGTAATGAAACTTACAGAAGTCCATCAAAATATATAGCTAAATAAATATGACCTTAAATATTAAAACATTAATATTACACAGATGTACATTCTGAGACTTTATAGCATCAAAATATTGGAAGAGACAATACCCATCATCTGAGAACAAGCTAATTAGGAGAAAAGCATGTGGTTAGAAGCATTCCTAAGAAATTAGGGTTTTTCTCCTGTAGATTTTAAGGAAAACAATGGTGTCAAAGAGAGCTTGAGCTTCTCAAGAGCTTGAGAAGTGCAAAATAAGAAGAATACAAAATAAAAATATATGTTACTTTTTGAAAGCTGAGGAAAAGCCTGAATACATAAGTCTAATGAAAGGAGATAAAATCCTACAGACCAGTGTAGAAATATATGAGAACTAGATCCAAGATGAAATCCTCAGGCTACATGGGCTCCCATATGATCTGGGTAAGAAAGAGCTGGTTAATTTTCTTGAAAATTGGATTGCAAAAGCTTAACAGCTTGCAGTTGAAGATGACCCACTTTGCGTTGAAAAGGCATACAGAAAACCTTTAAGAAAATAAAAGAAGAAAAAAGAGAAAAAAAGAAATCCTGAGTAGGAGGCAGCGTTATGCTTGGCCTCTCAGATCAGAGATAAAGGGAAGGATCTTCCTCAAGGCAGCATATAAACATAGTAAACTTATCTAATACACTTCATGTTTTCTTCTTTTTTTTTTTTTTTTTCCTTCTATCTCAAGTGCTATCACCGCAGCAAAGAAAAGATTCAAATTAGCCCTGCTGAAGAAGAGAAGTGAGGTGGCCATTTCCACTTCTATTTCAAYAGGAAATAAGGTTTCACATTTCTTTTCCAAAAAAGATTGGGAAGGACAGGATATGCATACCTGTTACAGTGTTCTCTGTTGTTTCAAAGACATGCCTTTCACACATTCAGAGATCTATAACTTTGAAAAATCCCTATAGGCAAACAGAAAAGCATAACCTAATAGATCATAGTATTAATGAGACTTTGTAATTGAGTTTTAAATCTTTTTTGGAAGAACATTCCATGTATAGCTCCACAGGGGTCTTGGACAAAAAAATTTTCAGTCAGCTCCAGSTTTTGATTTTCACCACTGAAACAACAAGCAACAAACATTTCATTTCCAAACTGCTAATGACCACAAATGTACTGRTTTCTACAAATTTTGCACTTGTTCAGCACCTCTGAAGACAAGATCTGAGATATCAAGCCACCCATATGAAAACTGAAATTAGTGAATCACTTTGACCTTTCTTTCATCATAGGATGCCGTTCAGTAGCTTTCTTTTTTTTTTTTCTCCTCTCTTTTCTTCTTCAAAATTCCATGAGAGTCCTCTCAAATCATATAAAACTCTCAAACCTACAAACTTTCAACAGGTTTATCAAAATAGTTCATCTACGTTCAACACCTACTGGAATGATCCAAACAAACCTTTGAGATAATGGCATGTTAAATTACAATGCCATACAGACCTGGTATTATTACGTGACTTTCTACTGCTGTTAGGAAAGACCAAAAGATAGAACTCTAACTTTTTAATCATAACAGTAGRAATTTCACACTTCAAGGGTTTTTCCTCATACTAATTTTCTTACTTGTTTCCACTTATATAAATGAACATGGGATTATACAAGATCCCATTTACATTACATCTCATAGTTGAACAGCTGTGATTCTTATTTGTAGATGATTTTTTTCCCATGTACCAAGTTGTTCCATTCCTTCCTTCAGACATTTACTGACATTGTCTATTTAAATCACTATTTATCCCATGTATTCAGCTTTAAGATATATTATTGACCTACAGCTGAAATACTCAGTGCGCAGATTTCTTTGAAAGTCCTGTGTAAATATACAGTCTGATTTACTGCATTTAGATCTACTTAAATGAAACATTTCTCACTGAGGTTCTGTGAATGTAATGAAGGAAAAAAAGATACTTCAGTTTTGCATACATAATTAGAAAGCTACTTAAATGAATTTGAAAAGATTCTCAGAGTTATTTCAGKTTTTTTGTTTGTTTCTTTTTTAAACGCTTTTAAAGATTTTTAAAATGGTTAGTTGGAGAACTAACCTGGCCTGCATTCAAAAATATAAAGCCAAGTGCATAATCTAAGGAACATAACCTTTGTGATAATTATTTGATTTTTTTTTTTAGATTGCCAAATCAAGTGTTTTAAACTAGTCYCTTGTAAGTGTACATAATGAAAAAAAATTCTATTTCAGCAGATAATTTTTCAAGTGATTTGCAGCAGAACAAAATGCTCAGCTAAAAAGGTGATAGAAAACATAATGTGTTATTTCCTTTTTTTTTTTTTATAACTATTCTTATAGTTAGAAACTAGTGATTTCTTTATCGGTGACTGAAACACCATGGTGGTGTTATGCTGCTTCTTGTTAAGATAATACTGCATCTGGAACCTTCTGTAATATTGCTTAATTGCATAATCATCAGCATTAACATCCTAGGTTTCTACCTAATTATTTTCTTCTACTTCCAGATTGCCATTCCAACTCCACAACATGTAAGAAGCCCGACTCCATCTACACTGTATTAGAGATAAACAATTAAATACCTTTTAAAACTGAGTAAAACATTCATTCACTTCTCAGCTGCCTCAGTTCTTRAAAGAACAACATAACCTTTGATACAAATTTCAATTTAGTTCACTAAGAACTCGTCATTCTTCATGTCTACTTTTCATGTCATGAGATTGTTTCTTCTAAATGTCCGACTACTTTACTTTCTGCATCAAGTTTGGGTCTCAACTATAGAGTTACATATCTTTTTGTCCCTACCTCAATTTCTGCTCAGATATAAGTATATTCTGCTCTACCAACACCTTCACAATTCTCTCTGAACTCTACTAGCAAAGTTGTTCTTCCTTTCCCCCCGCTTCCATAATCATYTTCTCTCACCACTGTTTACTATTAGCTAACACTGAAGCATCTCAGATATTCCTGAAATGATACAATATGTGCATTTCAAAAGTGAAAAACTAAGAAACAAACAAACCCCAAAGAAAATTAGGCCCGTAGTTCTAAGCACTCGCCAACAACACAACTAAGCAAAACTGTTGGTGCTCTGTGCAACACTCATACACACGCCCTGATTTCACTTTGTTTCCTTTAAATGACCTCTGTGAATATTTTAAGACGTGGTATTTCGACACAAAAAATAGACAATAATGAAAACATGTGAACACTATTAATTACCTAAAAGTAAATTTTTGAAAAATACGAAGGGTTTTTTTTATAAATTTCTGCTTAATCTCTAAGACTAGTGTGATGAAGGAACATCAGCAATCCAGAATCATCCACTGTCCTACACCGTGAAGGAGAAACTGAGGCAAATTGTGAAAACTGGAAGTAGCACACTGATACAAAGGGTAAAATTTTCCATAGAATTTAAAACATTCTTTTCTCATGAAAATAAAAACACAAGAATAAAATTTCACAAGAGTACAGAGCCTTCTAAGCAATGGAACATAAGGCAAAAACTGAATCCAAAACAGCACAGTAAGATCATTAGCATAAATTTAATTTATGTCCTTCAAGTCTTACCTTGTCTTCCTAGATCTTGATTGTGAAGCTACMTCAGTGCCCTTTATACCTGGACTGGAGGAGAGGGGAAAGCAATGCTTATTACACACAAACTATTACAATTGATAAATAAAAGCTGTCGGCAACAGTTTCATTTCATTTTAACAGGTAAACATTTCAATTCTCTATCAGCAATACAACTAAAATTTAACTTTAAGGGGAAAATTATTTTTCTACCTATATAATATAGGAGAAAAAAGTGTTAAACTCTTTCTGGTATCTTAAAACTTCTGTTGTTATAACAGTTTTGGATTTCATATATTTTCAAAATTTCAAAGTTGACAAGACTTTTCCCAAACAGAAAAGGATGACTCTTGTGCCTATATACAACAAAGTAGCCAAGGTTTTGCTTCAAATAAGACAACGGTGTTTGTGAGGACAATGCAGAAAAGGTCAAGACAAAAAAAAAAACAACAACCAAACAAACCTAACAACACAGTACTTCATGTCTTCGCAATCATTTGTATCCATTCAAAATGAACATAAGCTCCTATCAAAATAAGAAGGATCAATTTCAAACAAATACCATTAGACACAACTTGCATCCACTTTGCAAACTGAGGAAGACACACTACCTTACAGAGAAGTCAAGTTAATGTATTAAGACACAATATTAAGCACAATGAATAATTATCTTATTGGTAAACATGCTTAAGCCTATCAGTACCATCAAAATACAACAATTTCCAAATCATCTAGAAAGCTTTCTCCTTTGTCTACAAACCATTCCACTACTGCAGCAACAATGAACAAAACTACTTCTGCAATTTCTATTCATGCTAAATTAAAATCCATCTGAAAACATGCATCTACCAATTCAGAGGATTATTGAAATAAAAACAGAAAAAAAATAAGTAGCATAAAAGTGAAATCCAGAGCTTAATAATTACAGATACAGCTCACTTTATTTTGACCAATCAGCTCTTAATAGTTTAGCCTAGTAAGACAAAAGTCAATTAGTACTTCTTTAATAGACTAATCATTTTGCATTTAATTGTCATATCAATAATACTGGCATATCCCTACAGCAAAGTCAATAGTTATTACATCAACTAATTAAAATCTGAGTTAAAAGGTAACTCACTGAGTATTCTATTCGGAAAACGCAAATTCTTAGAACTAAAAACAACTCTTCATGGCAGGGGGGTAGGGGAAATTCATTTTCTTCTGTGACTCAACCGAAAAGGTTGTGTGGCGCTCTCATACTATTAGAAGTGGCTTTTTGATTGGCATAATGAGAAGAACAGTAAAACAGATGGGTCTCCTCTGAAGTTGCACAAGATTCCCACTGGACAATATAAAATGCTGACAGATATCAAAAGAATTCCACACTTGTTATTCACTGCAGATTAAAATTTAAACATCATCTGAGCAAGCCAAGCATTTGAACCAATTTTCTTAGCTTGGCATTAGAAAATACAATAAACWGAAACAAGAATTACGTGTTTGAGAATACAGGTCTATTAATGACCCCAGGAAAAATATCCCTATTTACCATAATGAGACTAGGAACACTACAAAGTTGCTATACATTCTTCTGCTCTTCATGAATTTGAAAAAGCTTTTGTAGGAGCATTGCTCTTTAGACAGTCTGGGGAGTCGTGTAACAGTATTACACGTATTACTTGCTGAAAAGAGTAGTCAAAGCAGATAAAAGATCAAATATTGTACTATGTTGGACTTTTTTAGAATGATGCTATTGAACAAGTTGTTTTACATATTAAAAAACAAACAAACAAMCAAYCAAAAAAAACCAAACCCAAACTGGGAGAATATGGAGTTTGATGTCTGAGTGTTAGTCAAAATTGCTGCTATTTTTTTTCTGTTTTCCTAGAAGATAAATAAATAAATAAATAAAAAGATATAAGACCTAGGATATCTGAAACCCTAGGATATATGGTCGAATTCAAAGTCTATGGTAAAACTGAAAAATTAGAAGAGACAAAACAGACAGAAACTTTATTTCTAAAGGGAGGGAAAACAAACTTATGAAAGAATATTTAAATGAATCTATGAAAAAGTGGGAGAGGAAAAAGTGGGAGAGGAAAAAGAGCAACAAACCTTGTAACAAGAGGAACAATGCCATGAGATAATTTTAGAGATGATCAATGATGCTTTTAGGAATACAGTAGTTTGTGGAGATTAAAGGAAATTTTGAAGTGCCTGAGCTAAATAAGCCTGTATTTTCAGGCTAAATAACATCCCAGATAACAGAAGAAAAGCAGACATTCTTCTCTGGCTGCAATTGCCATCCAAAAAATATACAATATTTTCACAGGTACATTTATAAATATATAAATAATTGTATTGTGAGCTCTTATACACTATCCACAGATTCATTCACTGYGTATTCATTGCAAATATACCTCAAGTTGCAATTCTAGCCTGACCAGTTTTTAAGCAAACATTTCTATAGTTACCTACGAGTTGATGAATAACATAAACCAGCCTCTAAATACRGTTGGTACATAGGAGAAAGAAACARTACCATTAGCACACACCTTCAAACATATATTTTCCACATGAAATATTTTTATATACAGTTTAATGCAGATATTTAACATTAGATACAATTCTATTGTATTTATAGAATATAATTCTGGTCTGATAAAACCAACTAGATAAAAGTAAAGCAAAACCATTGAGAAGTTGAGATGAAGGGAAAGGCAGAAGAACAAAAACATGTCATAAATGTCAGATCCTTAAAGCTCTACAACACCACTAAGTGTTGTATCATCTCTAAAGGTGAAGAAAAGAGATGTACAACCTAACAAGTTCAAACTTTTGCAAAAAGGATTGCTATGAATAGACTCTCCATGTTCCTTGTCCTTCAGCTTCAGGAATATAAACCTCTAACAATTTTTAACAGAATTTTTCTAAAAGACGTTGATGGCATTTCGGCCTTTATGTTTACATATATATACAAGTGTTCAAACACATGSACACACATACTAAAGTACTCATAAGTCCTGATGGGTGGTTTACCATAAAAATAAATGGAGAGAGAAACAATATTTGTGCTCACTAGGAAAAAATACCTGCAATGTTTCTCATGCAAAACCCACCAGTTTTCTTCCTGCAATGTRTCATATTGTTTTTATGGTTAGAAGAGCTAAAAAGCCAGCCTAAAAAATTACATTATTGCAGCCCTGGAACAGATTGCTTACAGAAGGTGTGAAGTTACTATCATTAGAGATCTTTTAGGATAAGTTCTGCCAGCATCTGCTTGTGCTTTGATTTCACCTTGCATCAGGAGACAGACTAGACAGTCTCCTGAGGTCCCTTCCAATGCAATCTTTCTGCAGATCCACTTTTCTTCTTCATACTATGAATGCATAAGAGAAATCAGAGAAAGTGCAATGGGATTTTTATTAATAGCACATAATACTTATGAAAATAGAATGTAGGAGGCCTATCACCTCTGTGATTTGACTACTAAACCGCAATACTTCAAAGCATGTAACCTCTTCCCTCATGACCTAATAATGTATTCAGAAAAAAACAGCAAGAGCCAGAGGTTTATTCCACTTCCAAGATGTGTAGTTTGTTGTATGAACCAACTAATGCACAATATATATTAGAATTAAACCCTGTCCACCTCTCCTGAAACTACTTCAGGAAATTCATATCAAATCTGTCTGCTGCAGTTAGTTTTTATGACAGAACTATTACAGAGAAATAAACAGTGTCACCGGTGAAAGGAATGTCAAGCTGCTCTGAATTGGCTAAACAGCATCTGATGTCCTCAAGTACATTATGACCCTGCCCTGCCAATCTGTTTAGCTTCTGACGCTTCACCATATGGGGTCAGAGCAGTGATTTCTCATATAATGCTAAACGACCTAGAAAAGCCTGTAGCATTCACATTGCAAACGCTTGCTAGCATTGCAAAGACTTAAGCACAGATGAAAAAGCTTTAACATGTGTTTTGATAGAGTCTGATTATATTACTAAATTTAACTATCTTAATTCCTTAGCAGCTAGGATAACCAAATAAACACCCACCTATGTGGGTTTCACATATACATGGCACTTCTTTTAACTGATCTCAATTGGGAAATGTATGCAATGTTTCTGATATCACCTTGGGACTTGGACAGTGTCATTTTTCACTGATCATGGCATTTCATGGAAATTATCATGGCTTGGTAGGCCAGCAATGCTCTTGGGGAAAACAAAGATAAGGTGATAAAAGAAGAAACTCCTGCTCAAGTTTAAGAAAAGCATTCTGAGCAAATAGCACAGTGAAATGGTGATTAAAAGTAAATAAAAATTCTTTCTTGTGATGAGATGTAGTTTAGCCAAGCAAACAGCAAGGTACTTATTCCAAGCCAACAAATTGTTCTTTTTTTGCACAAACTCTGCTACTACAACATTACAACATTTATATTTCTGAAGACAGAAAAAAAGTATGATAAATTTTTGAGCAAGAGAGAAAAAAGCTTCCATCAAGTTTGCTGTATGAGTAGATGCAAAGAAACTAGAACAATATACGACCAAAGATTATCTCAATAAAGATGTATTCATGCATTCTTTAAACATTCAAAACTCATGGTTTCAATGGGAGTACTGGTCTAAAAATATCCAGGCTGCAGAACCATACATAAACAATGAACAGAAGGAGCTTTGAAAGTTAAAAGGTTTTATCAAGATTTTATTTCCKTTTTTTCATAAGATAAATGGGTCTGTTTTCATGACTAACATTCATAAACATATGTGTTAAACCAACAGAAACAATACAATCAAACATTACATTCCTCACAAACAAATGACAATGTTACTACTACATAACACTACAAAATTCCACATAAAACCCTCTCTTTGGAATGTATRTATGGTTTCATCTGGAAGACTAGCATTAACATGAGAGCTACAGATAATGAGCAAGTATAGAAGAGAAGATAAATGGAAAGGAAAAAGCAATGCAGGGTGTGGTGGGTTGCCCTGGCTATATGCCAAGTGCCCACCACAGCCGCCCTATCACTCCCCCTCCTCAACTGGACAGGGGAGAGAAAATGTAACGAAAGGCTGTTGGGTCGAGATAAGGGCAGGGAGAGATCATTCACCAATTACCATCACAGGCAAAAAAGACTCGACTTGGGGAAATGAGTTTAATTTATTACCAGAGTAGGATAATGAGAAATAAAACCAAATCTTAAAACACCTTCCCCCCACCCCTCCCTTCTTCCCGGGCTCAACTTTACTCCCGATTTCTCTACCTCCTCCCCCCTCAGCGGCAAAGGGGGATGGGGAATGGGGGTTGCGGTCAGTTCATCACATGACRTCTCTGCCGCTCCTTCCTCCTCARGGGGAGGACTCCTCACGCTCTTCCCCTGCTCCACTGTGGGGCCCCTCCCACAGGAGACAGTTCTCCATGAACTTCTCCAACGTGAGTCCTTCCCACAGGCTGCAGTTCTTCAGGAACTGCTCCAGCGTGGGTCCTTTCCRTGGAGCGCAATCCTTCAGGAACAGACTGCTCCAACCTGGGTCCCCCATAGAGTCACAAGTCCTGCCAGCAAACCTGCTCCAGCGTGGGCTACTCTYTCCATGGGGCCACAAGTCCTGCCAGGAACCTGCTCCAGCGCGGGCTACTCTCTCCATGGGGCCACAGGTCCTGCCAGGAACCTGCTCCAGCGCAGGCTTCCCATGGGGTCACAGTCTTCTTCGGGCATCCCTCTGCTCTGGCATGGGGTCCTCCACGGGCTGCAGGTGGATATCTGCTCCACCGTTAACCTCCACGGGCTGCAGGGGCACAGCCTGCCTCACCATGGTCTTCACTAGGGGCTGCAGGGGAATCTCTGCTCYGGTGCTTGGAGCACCTCCTCCACCTCCTTCTTCACTGACCTTGGTGTCTGCAGAGTTGTTTCTCTCACATATTCTCGCTCCTCTCTCCAGCTGCAATTGTGCAGGTTATTTTTTCCCCCTTCTTAAATATGTTATCCCAGAGGTGCTACCACTGTCGGTGATTGGCTCAGCCTTGTCCGGACGGCAGGTCCGTCTTGGAGCCGACTGGCATTGACTCTATCAGACAGCTTCTAGCAGCTTCTCACAGAATCCACCCCTGTAGATCCCCCACCCTCACCCCCCGACTACCAAAACCTTGCCATGCAAACCCAATACACAGGAAGGTGTAACAGATCAATAGGTTAACCATCTTCAGTAGTTATTTCCCAGTGCAACATACTAGAACATCTTAAATTAGCAGAAATGRATCAAAGGATACAAAGGGGTATGTACTAAACATCCAAGAAAGCAATTTTGATGTGTTTACAGGAGTGTCAGACAGAGCGATGTCAAGTAATAAAGTGGATATGATTTGATTTTATAGACAATTATGGGTGAATGTTGAGTGCTGTGTTCAGGAGCAGAGACCCAACCTCCATTATTGTTAATGGGAGCACTGACTCCAGCTAGAACGGTAATTGTGCTAGAACTGTAATTGCTTGGCCTCGAAATACCAAAATGCTGCTAAAACAAAAATGTCTTGAGGACTTCTCAGATGCGGAAGCACTAGAAAGGCTACACCAGGTGAGTAAGACACTTCASCAGGGAAAGAAATTTTCAGCTCCTATTAGAGTATTTCCTAAGTATTATGTCTCTTGCTAAGAAACAATTGCCTGCTTCTCTTTGTTCTCACTCTTACATTTTCCCTGCCCCTCCTACATCAAAAATGTATTAAAATTGAATGTCTTTCCCAGTTTATAAACTTGCTCTACTGCAGATTCACTGAGCCTCTCCATCAAACCATTACTTATTATCCATGAGTTTCCTTTCCTACTTTTTTTGCTTAAGGGAAAGCTTGACTAAAAAACAGGAATTCAATTTAATGAGAAACAAGGAGCCGGATAGCTTAGAAATGTTTTGCAAAACAGGCACCACACAAACAGACAGTAATTCTTGCAGATAAGGCTCTCACCTGCGATATGGCAGACTCATGTTCGTATCACCATTCTTCCCAATAAATACACAAAGAACATAAGAACAGCCATACTGACCTATTTAGCTCATTGCCTCCTCACTGACAATGTTATATATTAGATGTCTTTACTTATAATACAACAAGCTGCAGCTCAGGAGCTTCTTAAATATTTCTGTATTTAGCAGACCTTAATGATTTATTTTTCTTCTAAGAATTAGTCCAATTCTCTCTGAACCTATGTAAACTCTTCATATCTAGAGCATCCCGTGGCAAGGAGTTCCAAAGCTTTTACTAAAAAGCCACCCAACTGTCTGCCTCAGGTCCACTCTCCAGCTCACTGTTTTCAAGGTAGGGCCAAATATCTCAAGCTGATTATTTGACATATCGAGTGTGCCTTAAGGCCCAAGCTAAAGACCTCTTATTCTCTTTAGGAGGCATTCTACTTAGTGTAATTACTAACACTTTCCCTAAGGCAGAGCATGAGAGACTAGCTTTGGTCCAGTGACTAAAGCACTTATCAAGGATCTGGAAGAACCTAATAACTGGCATTTTTCCAACAGAAAATATATTTCATTGAACAATTCACATCCAGCTATGTTAAAGAACAAGCTTGCTTTCCAGCTGCTGGGACAAAGCAACGACCTTGCCCTTATCTTGAGGGAAATTCCACCTTTAAAGTCCACCTCCATTAGAAACTGTACATACTGCCCCCACTAATGGGAAGTAAAGAGACAAACCACAGAGGATAGAAGTTATAGAATATTCCTGTGTTTGAAAGTGTGAAAGAGACAGACATATCTTAATCCTCATGTTCTCAAAAGAGACTAATTACTGAATGGACTGAACCAACACACTACTGGATACTAGCCACAAGAATAGAAGATAGCTGACAGTGTTTATGGTATCATCAATAAATGCAACCAAAACAGTAAAATCAACAACATTCTCCTTGGTTGTTCAGTTGCTTTGAAGCAATGGGACAGGCCTATCAGGCAATGCCTGCAATTCTTTAAAGGTTTAAATCAGTTGTTTGCTAAGCAGCTGATCCCTCTTTGAGAGAATTACCTAATACAATTCAGAGTTTACTGCTTACGGACACAATGAAAACAGTGATATAAAGTCTTGTGCCGACTTGAGCTTTCAAGGTGGTATTAACAGYGGAGTAAGGGAGACCTACAGACTTCAAGACCACTTGGTTCAGAACAAACGAGAAAGGCACTCACAATACTGTCACAAAAGCTTTTTGGCTTTATTTTTCTTTTAACCCAAAATGCAACAGTGTTAAATATCTACCCATCATTCATTTTACACTGATAAATAGGAAAATTTAAATCCTGGACTATTACATTCTAGACTAAAAGGGAACAGACAGACAAGTATCTTTTCCTAACACTTGTGCTGTTGATGAGACAAGCATTTCCCTATGAACAAGTCTTCCTGTAGTGCAAGCAGCAATTTTTTTGTGTGTGTGTGTGTGTGTGTGGAACAAAATAAAACTTCATACAGAGTCCTATTTGTATTAACTAAAAAAATTTTTAGTGTAATGAAGAATTCTACCAGCCAAAGAGATATTTTACAAAAAATACCTTGTCTTCCTTACTTCACATAACAACACTAGAAAAACAACTCACAGAAGTACAAAATACTCATTTGCATTCCCAAATATTCAATATACAAACTTCTGCTTSAATATAAGCTCACAACATGAAAAATGGTCAAAATTTTAAGTGAGGTCAGTTAAGGTAACAAGAAAATACCCATACGTACACAATATCCATCCATTTTTCTTYATGCATTATGCATTTGAAAATACAAATGCACATACAAAACCACAATTTCTGCAAGTCTAATTTGTTTAGTCCCATAATTCCAGAAAAATATCAGCCAGCACAAATGGCATTTAAAATAGCAATATTCACTGAGAGTATACATAAACAAGTCAGCACTTATTACAATGACAGGAACTCAAATTGGTCGGAGCTTTGACAAAAATCTGTCTAGACCTTTTCTTAAAAACAAGCACATCTAAAAAGATCAGAACAGCTTTTAAGCTCAAATGCCAGGTTTTTTGAAAATACACAACAGAACAAGTAATTTTTGGTATGGAGAGAATTGAGAATGACTGGGAGAGATCAGAAGGAAAGGAGATTTGTAAACAAATGTCTTCCTATTGCATCCTTGCAGGGTTTTCCCTTACTCTCAGGCTTGCTCTCAATCAAGCTATTCTTCAGGGCTTTCTAGGCTGCAGTACATTGTAACATACGCTCCATTATATCTCTARGTAAAGTGTTTCATGTGCTTCCTCAGAAGTCTCAGCCCCTGCTGTACTGTAGGTTTCCTGCATGCTCACTTCTATTTTCTTCTGGCCCCAGATTGCACACCAGGAGTTTAGTTGTTCTTTAATATGTCCATGAGAAGGAGCAATCTAGTGCCAGATGAGTCCATCTGACCCTAAGTCAGTACAGGACAAAAAAGAGTTTTCTGTCTGCCCAGCCACAGCCTTTTAAAGAATGCTATAATGTGCAAAGTAATAAAACAGACTCTGTCCATAATAATTATACCACATACCACTTCTAACARTAATTCAGCCAGCAGGTTTCGACAGCAAAATAATACCATAAGATTAKAGGATCTAGTTCTAAAAGTAAGAGTGTTCTAGAAACTGGTGCATTAGACAAGTCAGGAGAAGTTCTCAGATTATGCAGTTGAACAGAAGGCCAGAGTAGGTGCCAAAAAGATAGAAATTAAAAAAAAAATTGATAGAAATTAAAAAAAAAATTGATAAAAATAGTGTTAAGTACATTATCCACAACTTTATGAACAAATCAATAGGACAGTTATGCAGTTAGGCGAGATGTCGCTTTTGAGTTCCTTTCTATCTTTGATGAGCTATTTTGMAAGCGTTTTAATACAGGTTAATTCTATAAAAACAAATTAAAACCAATCCAAAACAAAACATAAAAAAMCCCCACCCAAGTAAAATCTTCCATTCAGAATTCTAGATTTATAGTACAATATCCATTCTTCCCCACCGTTGCTTACTTGAAAAATAATTMTTCTTCTGCAAAATACAGTTCACATGCTCAGAAATAAGCGATCTAAATTGTGGTTCAACTTTATCCAGTATATAGTGGTATGCCTTCCACTTAAAAAGGACAAAGCCAAGGCCCATTTCATAGAATCATAGAATAGTTTGGGTTGGAAGGGACCTTTAAAGGTCATCTAGTCCAACMCCCCTGCCATAGGCAGGGAYATCTTCAACTAGATCAGGYTGCTCAGAGCCCCGTCCRACCTGGCCTTGAATGYTTCCAGGGATGGGGCATCTCCCAYCTCTCTGGGCAACCTGTGCCAGCGTTTCACCACCCTCATTGTAAAAAATTTCTTTCTTCTATCTAGTCTGAATCTACCCTCTTTTAGTTTAAAACCATTCCCCCTTATTCTGTCACAACAGGCCCTGCTAAAATGTTTGTCCCCATCTTTCTTATAAGMCCCCTTTAAGTACATTTGTTACTACAGCATAGCTCACATAAACCCCCTGGACATTCTTATACTTTTGTSTCTAACAGCGAGGCACTTCTGTAAACAAAAGCTGGCCTGAGCCTAGGACAAGCCTCCACAGATGTGGCCAAGCCCAGTTTTCCWAGGACTACCCCACATTCCAGGAGAGTAACAGAGAGACACATCCATTATGGAAAGAACAGCAAACAACTGTGTAACAACAAACACGAGCAATAAGCCTGACAGGATGMAAAACTTTTCCTTTAGTGAAAGGGAGCAGAATGCATTTCATCTTCTAGTTACTCTTTACTGATGACAACAGCAGACTAAATTATTACTAGCTGGAAACACAAATTGAGATCAGCTTGAGAAAGTCATCCAACTCAACTTGGCCTGGTTGACTTACATTTACGTTGTATCCACTTAAGATGTTCTCAAGGAGCACTAGCTTCACTGAACAGTTTTGCTATAACCTGAGATTCCTTCCGTTTCCTGAATCACATACAAACTGAAACAGCYAGAATCATACAATGGGCATATATTTCATTATTATTCATCTACTGATAGGAGCAAGCTAGCAACTGTCTTGATCATTATTTTTATTTTCTGTCCTGTTACTTGTTTCATCTCTTTCTCTTCCCTCTCATCTTAGAATTTTCTATTGATTTTATCTGCCCGAAGTTTGCACAGCCTATGGGAAGTGCACCAGCAATAGAATATTTACACACTACATTTGTTTTTTCAAGCTCTCACACTGTGAAGAGCTGAACCACTGTAGAAGAATTTCACCTCAAACTTTTTTCAGCATACTGATTAGAAACATTTTGAGGAGCTAGAAGCAAAATCACATGGCAACAAAATTATGTTCCAAAAGATTCTAACTTTGAATTAAATAGTGAAGATATTTTCTTAATATTGGTAAACATAATCTGTCTCTATTAGAAGTCACAGAGATGGCTGCTAATAGGACAAGTCATTTCAGATAGCAAATGAAAGCTTCAGGGTAGGCATGTTGGCACTTTGAACTCGAAATTCCACGTACTCTGGCTTGCTGTAAGGTCAYCAGAAACGCTCACAGCGATCCTACTGGTATCTTACCTGGGGCTGGCAGAAAGTAAAAGKAGCAAAGTTAATCATAGAGTGGGGAAGACAGTCAGTCCATTTCGAATAGACCACTAATCTGCCATTATCTCTTGGGGCTTGATGGTTGGAAGTTCTGAAGGTATCCCCTTTAAAAACTAATGGCATGCTTTAAAAATTATAGCGCCTTAGGTATTTGGTCCTTTAGGCCTGGTTTGTCATGATGCCCAGTCTTCCCAAGGATATTAGTAATTCCTTTTTGTCATCTCTGAAAGAGCTRGTAATGTTTTGCTCTGTGTTCTCAGCTTTCACAGACCTGCTTTTGTTGAGACGAGCAGGCCTTCAAATGCCTCTCCAAGTTGTTTCCCCTGTCCATAGGAACTACCGTATCAATGGTTAAAATTTTGAGGTGATTTTCTTAAGTTGTTTTTCCCAGAAAATCTGTTTTATTTTATTCCCTCACTAATGTTTATCTTTGTTCCYTACTTCTTTCAGCACTGTACTGGGTGTCTGTGCCCAGTGATGGCAGCAGGAAGCTGCAGAAGCCTCTGTGAGGCGAGGCCGGGGCTGCCATAGTCATCACTATGTCACAACTATAATATCCRTCGAGTGATCTAATTATCAGTTCTAGCACTTCTATTTGCAAGTACCTTGGTGTTATGTTTTGACAACCCAAGAAAAATACAAGAACACACTTTAATCCCTTTCTCATTCTCCAAAAAGGTCTAAAAGACCTGTCCAACAAGAGGTCTGAATTAGGTGTTTTCATCTCCGACTACTGTATGTTCAGTTTCTCCATTTTCTATCCAGAAGTTTTGCTCTGTTCTATTTYGTTGGAAGTAAGTCTTCATTTTCCTGGAATTTCCAGACATTAAGTAAATAGTAGTTCTAAAGAAAAACTMAAACATATGGAAGTCCCAGGCCAGCAGTCACAAAGGTATATGTAAGACTAAGCACATGAACACTGTATCTGCTATGTCCCACATCTGATGAGCGTGCACTTCAGTGATTTTTGCCCTCCTTGTTATTGTCCAGGGAGTCCCGATAAGGATACACAAGCTCTGTCCTCACTGAGGAAGGTAAATATGAACAAGAGCAAAAAGGAATTGAACCAGAATCCCTCAAGTCCTTCTGGGACTTCCTGACCCAAGCATAAAATAACCTGACAAGTAGAGTTGTGCTCCTGATGTTGATATTAACCTCTACAGTTGGAAAGAAAGAAGGCATTTCAGTGCAAGATTCTGATGCAGATTTAAGCTTTTGAGAACACAATACATAATCAGGATTATCTTATCTGAAATGAAACCAATTCTAAGAGGATGATTGAGTGTCTGGAGATTGACCTACTACTACAGGTACATCTTTTCAGAATGACTGTTGTCCTGTAACTAGATTACAGGGACAGGGTGCTTTAAAGAGGAAGCCCCTCAGCTCATCCAACTTGGTAACAGTCTCCATTCTTATCTGCACCATTGGCCCTTTATATTATGGAGGCTACCTTGTGAAAAAATAGCTAGAATGAGCAAAGTAGTTTGGAGTCTGGCACCAGACTGTTAGAGTTTAGATGTCAACGTCTGTTACAATGCCCAATATTGACTCAGTGTTTCCTTGTACTTCCTCGTGTTTATGAGTGTTTAAGTTCCTATTCTATAAGCAAACTGCATGATTGTTGATGGTGGGGTTTTAGCTGTTATCTCATTCCTAATTCTGTTCTGCTCCATTATTTCATTCTTGTTTACCCTGTTATGCAATTCTTGTTCAAACAGGACCTAACACAGAAGGACCGTGGTCTGTCACTGACATTCTCAATGCCAGGAAAACACCAACGGCAAAAACAGTGAACAGCAACTCATCTCCCAGATAGATGCAAGATGATGCTTTCAAATCACAAATAAGAAGAGTATGGTTACTCTCTTCAATCAATATTTGCATTTCATGAAGAGCAGCTATTTAATACTTCACTTTTTTTTCAGTGAAAGATAGCATCAGAGAACACATAAAAATTACGGATAAGTAGTTTAATATCTCAGCAAARTATGCTGATTATGATTTTTGGCCTGGTAACTTGGATAGTGAATACTAATGAATCTGGAATCCTTATTTGCAGATTCCAGCTTAATCAATTTTTTTCGAAAGATAAATAAAATTGGAAGTGCTATTTCTAAACCTATGAGCAAATTGTCACCATGGGAGAAATCTCCTAGGAAGCTGACTTCTTCATGTGGTTTAATATGCAATTGTGAAAAGATGCGCAAAGATTTTTCCAGTTATTCTTCACACTGAAGCCTGAGTATATCTGTAACCTAAAAGTCTGGTATATTTTAAGGTAAGCTCTTCAGATTGTTGAGGTTTTTTGTTGGTGGGGTCTGGGCTTTTTTTTTTTGTCAGGTGCGGTGGATGTTTGCAATATGATAAATAATTTGTACAAGTTATTTTGCTAGCCTAGATAATAACTGAAGAAATCCATTCCCCTGTGGCAAACATGTCAACTGCAGAATTATTATAATTTATCATCTAGTAGCATTTTAGAAAGTGGGTTTTGATATTCAAATGTCTGATAGGTGAACATTTGTGCATGTACTTCTAAGACTTCGGAAGCGAGAAAATTTGGAAATATACAAGCACAAAGCATTAGTTACACTACAAAAAAAAAAAGTGCTCACAGGTTTTGTACTGGATACACAAGAAGAACAAAAGTAACCAGAGACATTACACTGTTCAATGTCTATGAACTTTTTACTGAAATGCAATCAACTGTTGATTTTCCAATATGAACACTTTAGTAAATAAAAATAAAGCAAACTTAATTGTTTTTCATCATGAAGACCACAATCCAAGCATGACTTCCTGGGTCTTAACAGGCCACTGCTTACATTCCATTCAATCCCTAAAATTTCAAGTAAAATACTAAAACTGATCTATAAAACAAAYGAGAGATCAGCAATAAGACCAACAAACCAACCAACCTACCACCTCACCAAAAGACCAAGGAAATATTCCATAGTTTTGGAAAAAAATTCTACCAAGTTTTAATCCAGAAGTCATACTGCACGCTGATTTATGATTGACATAAGGAAACTATTTGTCCAAAATTAGAACAAGCATTCTAGAAAAGTATGATCTGACTGAAAACTAATTCAATAGCTGCAATAAACTGACTAGACAATATAGATTCTTATATTTCCAGAGCACTTTTGAGAGATTAACATCATGGAAAAATAATGGTAGACCCAAAAAATTTACAGTAAACATGACTTATGAAAGTCAATAGATTCATGTCTTTATTGAAACCAGTACTTTCTAATCTAAAAAGAGAAAAAAAAAGTCTAAGAATCTAAGAACTTGGATTTGAATTCATGGTTTCCTTTTGATAATAATCTTTAAACGTCAGAATTTGGCGCTCTAAACATGACTCAAGAAGGCACATAGGGTACTTTCTAATACAATTTAAACCTGCTAGAAATAACTGACAATTTTACAGCTCGGGAACAACCAGACAGTAACAATGAAAGTTACTGAGACATTGTTTCTATTAGGCATAAAAATGCACTAAGGAAATTGCATATAATTGAGAAGATTAGATTTAAACTCAGAAGTTACACTTGCTTTGAAACAGTATTTAGAGTATTTTCTCACTTTCTATATGGATGGGCAGAAATGGCAAAGTGTAGACCCTCCAGCAGCTTATTATTTTACGCTATATAGAAACAATTCAGCCAACAAGTCCTTCAGAAAAATAAAGATTGCTAAAATGAGAATCTGTGAAATACCTCAGCACTTAACAGCCGAGYTAGTGTAAGGCCCGGTAAGAAATTTAAAATTAGCTGTAAACAGAGTTAAACACATCTGAATCACTTGTTAGCAGTTTGACATAAGATTCCTTCCCTTTCTAATAAGCTCTTACCAATTCATGTTTATTATTTTACTTCTTGTTATCAATCACTTGTCACAATCACAAGCTCCAACAGAGATTTATCATTCAACACTACCTAAAAGCACTTTAAYGGGGAGTGCAAGGAATCCAGATTTCTCTGGCCCATTTTTACGGTACAGGCCTGCTGTGCTCTGCCTAGGGCACAACGAGTGCTTATCTGGAGGCATCTGGAGAAATAGAACATTAATGTTTACCGAGCGTAATTACCAGTTATGCATAGTTCAACAGAAACTCATTTTCCCTTGACTTTCAAAACAGGTATCACATCACCAGCACAACTGTTGTTAGCTAATTATTCAAATGAACGTGCTGTAAAAGCAGCTGCCTTTCTTGAGCAGGATGGTGTGCATAACCGATTCTCTCTGCTGCGGGTACCATTACCCCATTTCGGTTTAAGTCTGCGGTGGGTTTGGACACTGACTTTAGAACATGATAATAAACATATGTCATCACATGTTATCGCAATCTCTAAAATCAGSATATAACAACCAATACATCTGTGACTTTGGGGATGCATGGTTTAATTCTATCCTTTCACAAAAAGAAAGGCCAAATTGTGTGGAAATAGCATACCAGGAGTCTAAAGAGAGCAGTAGATATGACAAGTTGTAAGAGYAAGACTTTTCTAGTAACATGAGAGTTGAACAGAACATTAAGAAAAAACCAAACCAAAACAGTGCATTCCTTTGATTTTAAAAACAAACAAGAAGAGTTTCATTTCATTGCTGTTGTAGTTTCACTGCTGCAGCACCAAGCCTGCTCCTCACATGTTCCCCATACGTACGCACAAAACTTATGCCAGAGAAATGAACCATTACTTCTTGACTTTTGGCTTCACCCCAAATTGCCTTCATTTGGCCCTGTTTGCTTACAGTAAGACTAGCAAGTAGTCCATCTGCACACATAGATACCACAAAACACTTAACATAGCCAAAAATTCACTTAGAATCAATTAGCATACTTTCCATGGGAAAAACCAAATCATTTTTCAAATAGTAACATTTTCTCAACATTCAGATGATTTAGCTTAATTTGTTTTCAACCAATGATTAGCTAAGATTTTTTTTTAAATCCTTTTTCCACCCATCACGACTTCAATAAAATTCAAAGTTGTGAGGATATTTTCTAAAAATATCTAGTGGAACTGTATTAAAATAAGTGCAGATAATATTAGACTTTATTGGCAGGCTACCAGCAAGAAAAAAATTATAGCCAGAACATTGTTATCTCGACAACTGTGAGTATAACCGGTCTAAAGTCAAATGACCTTCACATACGTCCTCTTCACCAATCTGAAACACTACATTATTCTGTGTAACAACATCTGCTTGATTTAAACCTGGCCTGGACATCTGAGCACAGGTTGACAGGGAAAACCTATTCCCATCACCTCAAAACCACATTCATAGCTCAGAATACTGTCAAATCCTCCTGTCAGATCTAATCCTTCAGTGGATTTCAGAAATACAAGAATTTTAAAAATGGATCTCTTCTTAGGGAAGCACGTGGTCCATGTGGATGTTCTATATTGGAGACCTACCCACTGCCTCCTGATTCTCCTCTGCTTCTCTGCTGCATGCTGTGMAAATGTTTCCCTGTGCTTATTTTTCAAGTGGCTTTAGAGCAGAGTAGATACTCCCTTGAGTGTATTTGCTTTCTTTATCATCACTCTTTTCTATACAAACAACAGATTGCTCTGCTGCTGCCCTTTAAATCTAGAGAAGAAAAATCCCACACCACAGATGTCTGGTGATGGGACGAGGGTTGCTTCTTCTGCAAACTTACCAGGAAGTCAGATAACTCCAGTCTTTCTCATTGTCACTCTTCAGAGGATACAGATCTTGAATTTTCCTCTTATCCTGGTGATGGTTCTCAGTCTATGATTTACAGACCATTGTTAGAATGCAAGACCATCCTAAACACTCCTGAGCTAGTCTGCAAATTTTCCTATACTACTTTTATTAACAGTGCAGTGATAATATTGCATAATTGTCTAGAAGGATTGAGAACTACTGGGACTAAACTTCCCATAGAATTGTACTAGTTGCTTAGGAAAATGATGATAGACTAATCAAAAATAAGAGTGATTTCAGTGCATATACCACAAATTGCGTTGTCCAGACTTAGTCTCATTATTCAATTTTTTGTTAAAAAAAAAATAATCTACTCTTTAAGAGTAGATTACAGTGAGGGTGGTGAAACGCTGGCACAGGTTGCCCAGAGAGGTGGGAGATGCCCCATCCCTGGAAGCATTCAAGGTCAGGTTGGACGGGGCTCTGAGCAACCTGATCTAGTTGAAGATGTCCCTGCCCATGGCAGGGGGGTTGGACTAGATGACCTTTAAAGGTCCCTTCCAACCCAAACTATTCTATGATTCTATTCTAAGAGAAACAGAAGTGTCATCTAAGCAAGTAAAATTAAGAGTAAGGTCACTTGCATCCCTGACAAGAACAAGAAGAGTGAAATGCTTGGAGATTTAGTGAAACTGAACTGTAAGAGAACTTGTAATAGGGCAATGGAGGCCATATGCTATCTAAAATTCTCTAATGTCTACTGCCATTTCCAAATGTTAACAAAGAAGGAAAAAAAAATTCTTAGAAGCAGCATCTGAATAAGTTTGTTCACACAGGAAACTTCCACCATTGTAAGTTGGGGCAAAAAATTAAAATGTTATAGTTAAACTACTTCCACAGTGACATAAAACAAACTGGAAATTACTTCATAAATGTCAGTACTGCTGGTTCGACTGGTTCAAGATGTGTGTACACACACRTAGTACCCTAAATAAAAGTATGCTCAGGGAGCAGCTTAAGCATACTCGTACATAACAGAAGATGCAGACACGTAAGTGTCAACAACTAAATAAAATTAGTAAAGGGAATAATGATGAGGGATCTGCTTTTATTACTGAGATAAACATTTTTTCAGTGTTACTCAACAAGGATGGCTAAAAAACCAGTAGTTCTGCACAACCAAATAAGCCACACTATCGAGCAACCAACCAAGGCCCACATTTCCAGAATTTAGCTGGCTACTTCCCCCTGCCCCCCCAGTCTGGTGAACCCTGTGKTTTTCTGTTCAGTTTTTGAAAAGTTATTTCAGGAACAACTTTTCTATCCTGAGTAAACCTCTCTCTTTCTTCCTTTCACAACCCTCCTCAACAGAATTAAATAATAATAAAATAATAAAAACAGTAATAATAATAATAAATACTAGTATAAAAATAATAGGTAATAAAACCAAGAAAAAATGAGGTTGATCTTTTAAAATATTCTGCATTATTTCCACAATCTCTGTTATAAAGCAAAGTAAAAATAGATCCTGGATTACAAATATYTTTTATTTTACATTTCCAAAATCAATTCTTTTAACCATTTCAAGGTTGGGGTTTTTTTTTGTTTGTTTGTTTCTGGATTTACAACTATTCTAAAGATCAGTAATTTCCTAAAATTTTTGTAAAACTAAAACCAAATACCCTCCCCCTCCCCCAAATCTGTTGCCTGGAGAGCCATAAGGCTTTGAAGATGTAATAAAGCAACAAATAGTCAGAAAATAATCTGATGACTAGCAGTAGAGGAAAGGGGCAGCACAGAAATGAAATTGTCATTATTAAAAATAATAATACATACATCAGAGAACTAGAATGTAGTTCAATTACACAGGCTGACAGTTACACATATAGAGAAGTCTGCAGGCTCATGAGAAATTAGTGGAATTAAGCAACTTTGGTATAATGTTGTAATATATGGTGACATATGTTGACATATCAATGATCTGATTGAATTTTAAGGATTCATTATAACTAGCAAAAAGTCAAAGTTAAAATTACCTCTACTAACAGAAATCTAGAAATCTGAAAAACATGTGGCTTTTCATGTGGCTTCTCTGCAGATTTAAAACAATCTCTCTGAAATTCACTTTTGATGCTGTGTCTCTTGAGCAAATACTTCTTATTTCTTTCCAATAACAATTCTGAACAATTTCTGAAAGGATACATCCTTTTCAGAAAAGCAGTTTGTGACACATCATAGGAAAGGATTTATACTTGCATACCTCTATTCACCTCAACCCTCTTTGGGGCTTCAGGAGAAAGCATGTTATATGAGAAATATAAGCCACCAGATTTCTGTCACTTGACATAGGACTTCTACCACTTTTGCTCAGTAGTCCAYCTGAAAGCATTTTATACAGACACTGCTCAGGGCTTCATTCAGAGAGGCCATATAAACAAAAAACCTTCTGTCAGAGGAGCGCCTGTTATTAAAGATAAAATCAGAGATTCGTGGGGAATACTAATAGTATGCTATGTGCTTTTCTCAAACATATACAAAGAGACATTTTTAGCTGAAGATTTCTCAGAAACATGTTAACCATAACTTAATTGTTGGGTTTTTCTTGTCTGAACCACACTACTCCTCCCCACACTAGAACTCCCAGTCATCTTTCCCTCCATCCAAGTTAACCTGCTCTAAAAGTTCACTCCTTCTAAATGTGCAGATGAAAATTCAGTGTAACAAATACAGGCCACAGAGAAGAAATCCAAAAGAAGTGACAGAATAGCCTGGAGAGCCAGCTGCCTCTTGAAAATCTCAGAATTGAGAAGAATTCTCTCAAGCAGCAGAATTTCTCATTTGTCAGTTCTTCTGTCCCTCCAAAGTCCAAAGATTACATATTTTCAGGGTGAAATACAAAGCAGGTATTCTCCTGCTTGTCAGTACACCTTCCCGACAACATAGTTGTCTGTGTGCAGAAGCACTAACATCTTGAGAAGGAAGGATGACTCAGATCTGCAGATACCATTAACTGGTATCCAGCAAACAAGAAAAGTGAAGCAAACACAGACCTATTCCACAGTCTTGAACAATATCTYTTTTTCCTGGAGTATTCTCCTTTAAATTCTTTGAATTTGTTTCTATCATAATCTATTCTTTAAGAACACATTTTAATATTTGCAAATGCGCAGACATGCACAGTTTAGTAGTCAAGAAAAATGCTAGATTGACAGTTCTGGATATGTAACATCTCTGGCCACAAAATAGATAGTGTAAAAAAAAAAAAAAAAAAAGTCAGAAGGGTGAATCTCCTGATTATTTTGCCAGAGGACATTAAACCTGTTCCAATATAAGATCCTCAAGCAGTGAAAACAAGCCATACTTCAGTCACTAATACTATTTAGTCATTAGTTTCCCCTCAAAGAAAAAAAATGTGAAAACATTAATGTGTGCCAAACATAATAATTCTACTTTGTGACCTGAAACTTAAAGACCAAAGAAAACATCAGCTGACACTGACTATGAGACATGACTGGCTTTGGCCATCTTAAACATATATACCCAGAGCCAAGCACTTTAGCATCTAATAATCCTATTTGACTCAACTTAATATGCCTTCATGTGATTTAAATCAGTTCCTCAGAAAAAKAATTTCTCTTTGCTTACTTCCCTCCCCCACTCCCCTCCCGCTATGTTTTTACTGTGATTCCAGCTTTATGGAGGAAGATGACTGAATAAACTTAACATACATATTGCTGTGCATTGCAGGACATCAAGCATCCCTTTGTTACAATAATACTACCTGTGTCTTGCTCCAATTTTTTTATCCTAAAATACCTCATAAACAGYTAATCCAACAAAATAGTAGTGCAATACTGAAAGATTCAATTGTTTCCAGAAGCTTCAACTATTTCATTGCCAATATATTTCTGCTTTGGTTCATCAAAAGTACTAAGTACCCTGCCAGAAACAGCTGCGAATCTGACAGGAAGGAGACGCTCCAGGAAGACTGTTTCAAATCCCAAAAAGGAGGGAGTAAGCACTTTCATTCTGCAATTATTTTTCTCTAGTTCTAAAACTAGTCTCTTCCTGTTTTTCAGAGAATTTTTCATAGTGCCTCTCCTTCTCTAGAAGAAGTCAATGGCTTAGTCGATTTCCAATTTCAAACACCCTTAACAGCCATTGACTTTTTTGAAAAACAAAAGCTTATTTAAACCTCTGGGTATGATTTCTCAAACTAGTAAAACTGTGGTCAGCAGCCCACACCACAAAAATAGCTTTTCTGCTTCCTTACCCTCTCACCGCTTGGTGATCACAAGTCTGCCGACCCTGCTATCTTCCTTTGCCTCTCTGTTCTCAGAGAAATGTTGGGTCAGGAAGTTAAAAAATGTAAGAGTKTTCTTTTTTATCATCAGTCATTGTATACCTCTGGGATTTAAGGGACATTAGCTACAAGCCATACTTTCACTACAGAGAAAGAGAGAAGGCAAACGTCAGAAATAGATGAGGTGATAGAATAAAAGCCRGCAAAGTGCTTTGATGACAAAGGTTATGCAAGCGTGAAGGAACACTCTTACACTTCTCATCAGTAGGGAGGAAGGGACTTTGAAGCGCAATTTAATGGCCAAACAGAAGTCATGAACTGACTGAAAGTTTCAGTTTGGGTACAAAGTACAACAGTGACAGAATACACAATGCTACCATATATCACACCCTGGACAATTCTGACGTGCATAACAAAGAATCTGATAAAGCAGCAGACCTTTTAAAACATGCAATTTTCATGCCCCAACCTCAGACACGCAGCTATGCAACACTGACTGAATACCCTAGAACCTTTTTCTCCAGAGAAGGTAGGCTCTGCTGTGTATTTTATAAATTCATAAGCAAGAACAAATCCAGCACTGAAAAGCAGACAATACATGCCAGATTAGCAGAATCAGAAAAAAAAMCAAAGGAATATTGTAAATATATCGAAAATTAATACTTAAGATATTTTTTAAAATACTGAAAATTAACAAGGCATTATTTATCCTGCTGTATCTCTCTAAAGACAAAATTAAAAAATGGAAAGCATGCTGAATACTGTAAAATAAATTAAAATTAGGTATCTTACTTTATATATTTTTCAAAATATTCTCTTGGAAAACCCTGTTTCTTGTTGAAACCAAAATTATTCAGGTCTGTTTTCTTTCGGATATGACACTCAGCCACTGCTCCCTATCTCACATTTTCCTTCTGGGACAACATATTCTCTACTCCTGTATCATACACATTTAGCAGTGCATATGAGACTTATATGACTGCTCCCACACCTCATGCKCTGCAAGAGCCCTTTTCCTGACCCAGAGCTCCATGTGCGAGATGCAGGCAGAAGAAAACCCAAAGAAAGCTTGTACTCCCCAGACATATCCTTACCCCCCCTCTCTGTTGCATCCATGTAAAATCCTGTCTGCCTGAGACCATACGGACTAGAGAAAGCCTCCGGAATAAACCCTAAAGCTGTCAGCAAGACTTGTTCCATCAGTCTCTGTACCACCTCTTAAGCAGTGAGGTTATCAGAAACTGCTAATGAAATCCTTTCCCCCATTAATGAACATGGTAAACAGTAGATGGAAAATATCGCGTGGAAGCCACTAAATCAAACACATAATTTGCTTACTTAGCAACTGCACGGCAATGAAAAGTTTTGAATAGATATACATGTATATAAACATAAATAATGGGAGAAAAAGGACCTTTAAATCATCCATAAATTTCAATCTTTGCTCCTGTTTTCCGAGCCTGATTTATAAATCTAATACTTAAATTTCAAGCAACTCACCTTCCACAAAAAGGAAAYAGATCATGTAAAATAAAAAAATAAATAATAATAAAAAACCCCAAACAAAACCRAAACACCCCAACCAATCTCAACACCAAAACAGGTTGTTTAAAGCAATTTTGGTCTCCCATATTYTTTGTTTCCTTTAACTTTATGGTTGCAGTAGATTTTTATGTCATACACAGGTCATGTTTCTAGAAATAATTGGCGCTCTGGACAAAAAACACTTTTATTCTTAAACAAAATTACATCAAAATCAAATGCAGATTATATCAACTTCTCTCCCAAATTATCCCATGAAATAATTTTGATAGATTTTTATAAATTTTTAAGTAATGTTTACTTCTGAAATGTAGCAATGACTTATGACATTTCTTTGATCTATGCTGAATTTTATCTATTTTTATTGTACTATAGAATGCACCTGGTTCATATATTGACATCTTTTGATGTACTGAAGTCTTCATATAATTTTTGTTATGATTCATACTTAAAAAAAATGGATGAATAAACGTATGGAGAATATTTATATACTGTGTGCAGCAGATCACAGGTAAATTCAGTCAGTTGTTCATGAATAATAGAGAACAGAATTCTGATTGAAAACAACTTTTCATGTGACTGCATGCATCTAAAACTAACATTACTTATACCAGTAACCTGTGTTCTCAGCGAGATACAGTTTGTAAGTAAGTTCTCACATGGGTATACGCATTCCCTAACACATGTGACTTTGAAGTTTGGCATGCACACAAGGTACACTTCTCTCCTTTCCTTCTACTCAGCACAGGAAATGTAAAAGGGACCACATCCACTGGCATTTCCATTGCTCCTCTGAAAGAGGCAGGGAAAAACTAAGTGTCAGCTATAGGTCTTGGAGAATAGAAGTGACAAACAGAACTTCTTTCTCCAGGTCTATGCTCTCACACTGCGACATATGCAGTTGCTCTTCACAGTGTACATACAGCCCCATTCCTGTAGAGAAGATAAATCTCACCCAAAGTTCAACAGCACTTTAAAGGGGACCACTCCTTCACAGATCACTGGACCTAAGCCAGAAAAGCATCCAGGTGAGCTTCTCATCTCACAAAGGAACTGTCTGTTGCAAAGAGTTTTGTTGGCAGAGGTGATTAAAAAGATCTCTGCCAATGCCTGCTCAGTTGAGTCACCAGGGAAACAAACCCTTGACAGCTGCAGTCATCTCAGGAACAAAACAGAACTCTTGCATTATACTTATTTGAAGCTTGAAGGAATGACAATAATGGCAGTTCTCAAACAAGTGGCCATCACCAGGGCTGTAACAAATACCTGGAATATGGGTGAGAAAAGGGGCTAGGAATCTCAGAAGTAGCACAAGGACAGAAAGCAACCCTCTGATAAAKCTTGTAAGATTCAAAGAGAAAAGGAAACAGCGTCAACAGCGTCATGCAGCAAGAAAATTAAAGAGGCTGGGCAGAACTGAAATGGTGGCAGATGTGCTTCCCCTTTCATGGCACACATCAAGGTAACGGAGGAAAAAGGGAGACTTTCTCATCTCCCAAAAGAGCATGCACATGTATCCAATGCACAGACTTTGAAAGAGGAGAGTTTGTGACATAGTGGTTAAAAGATCAACACAAAACTATTAATAGATTATGTTAGCATATGCACTTATACAAAACTCTGTACATCATATAGATCATATTTACATGTGCAAAAAATAATTTAAAACATTGAAATTTTGAATCATCTGCCATACTAAATTTTAATGTAGCTTAATAACAGAGCTGATAGCAAAGACTTTTACCTTTGCGTAGTTATCTTTTAAAGTAAACAAAAAAAGAACATAGTAAAGTTCCACAGGTTTTATCATTGCTTTTATGACCTGATCTTATTTTCAATTATGTTACCAAAATCTGCTGCTTCTCCTCCCCCCTTTCTTGGTTAAATAATTAGTTACCATGGAAACAAATATATTTCTGGTACAGACACCAATTTGTGACATCGACATTAACATGAAATGTCTCCTCTTTCTGTAGATACAGGGGGACAGTAGTGACCATGAAATATACTTCGTGTTATAAACAGCTTCACACTGTTTGTGATGACAAAGAATATTAACTTTGGATAACATTGCAAAGCTGTGCAAATAATAAAATAAGAAAAAGAAGTTACGATTGTTTTTCTTATTTTAATGGAAATGGGCTTAGATTATATTGAGCAAGTATTTAATCTTCCTCAATTTACAGCCATTTTTAACAAAGTAATCACTTTTCAAAAGTCAATCACAATCAAATCTACAAAGGAGAAATTGGGTATCTCTTGAACCTCCAATGACAACAGAGTACGTGGCTTTTTCATTTCAACTACTTCATAAAACCTGTCTGGCTGGTGAAAAAAAGTTGTCTATAATGTCACCTCAGGAGACTTTGTTTTAAGCGAGTAATCAGAGCTCTTTCATCAACTCCTCTCACTTGAAGATATAAATGGCCCTCAGAAATATGAGGTGCAGAAGCACTCATGTCAACATTTACTCTCACAGGTATTCCTATGCAAATAAATACATACTACTAGATGTATGAGAGCTAGTCCCATGAGTAAGAATGTGCAAGCCTACCCCTTAATTAGAACATAGCTTTGTGTCATTTAAAAACTATTTCATATGCAGATGCAGTAAGAGACAACTAAATGAAAAGGAATGTCAAAGTCTGAAACTATGACTGAAAACTAACATCACTTTACAGTTGTAAATACTACCCTGTATTTTCAGAATTGTAACTGCATAAATACAGTACTTAATTAATTTACTTTTTTTGTCAAGGGAAGGGAAAGAGATAGTGATTGGGAAGCTATGAAAGGGTGAGGCAAAGAAGAATCATGTTTTGGATGAATTTTGCATAAGATCTCTTTAAAATATTTAAAGCCTCAGAATTTTGGGTAGTTTTCTCAGGCTTACCATTTCTATCTTCCAAATACGTTGTTTTACATTAGGCTTGAATTATCAGTTCATTTAGGGTACTTTTCCTGTAACCTATGTAAATGGATAAACTGGGAAGAGTAGAAAGAGAAAGGCAGTCAACGAGAAATTTAAAAAAAACCACAAGTCCTACTGTTTCCTCAACATATTTCTTCAGAAGCTAAGAAAGGTAATTTCTCTAAAGGGACTAGAGACAGAGGAAATGCTGTATGTAACCCATAGTGATACAAGAACAAGATAGATGTGTGCATAGATTGGAGATCCCAAATAAATTCTCATATGATTTTTTTTTAAATAATACYTTTAGAAGAGCTTAGTCACTCAAAAACACACTTTTGTGTTAACTCCATTAAAATGTAGGGAAGAATTAAATATATTTATTTTCAGACATTTTCCATTATGGCTACAGCAAGTTTCCCACGGATATGTTCCTTTAAGTTCTATGTTTGTTCTATGCCATCATGTAAATCCCAACAGCAACCCTCAGTTGCCGATACCTATAAGCTCATTAACGAAGAGGATCATGGATGACACACACTTCAGTAAGCTCCTTTTTTCCCCTTTGCTACTATTGCCAATAGTTAAAAATCTGCTTTCCCTTCCACTCTAGGCATTAAGCATGCATTATACAATTCATCCAAATATTCATACCTATCTATACCATGCTTCACTGAACCTTGTTATAAGAGCTCCCAGCCTTCCATGAAAGAGTAAGGCACGCTCACCCACACCTAGTTATCTCTGCCATTTCCTTACTGAAAGGGAGACAGTATCACAAACTGGGTAATGAACTGTTAAGACAGCTCAAGCACTCTTGCCACTGCATTAGAAAGAAGATACCTGGAAGTTGCGTAAGCCAGAGCAGGAATAACATGCCAGCCTGCCAGCACAACCCTAAGAGACAGGCAAAGACAAACATTAATACACAGAAGATCAACGGCTGGACTTCACCTTAACCAGTAGGAAGAAATCCTCTAACGCAGACTGTCACACAAGAGTTGGGAAACGTAAATTATTCTCTTTATATGGTTTGAGTAATAATCCAAAATGTGTGGCCTTATGCAAATTAAAAGAAAACAGAAACTAATTGTTTTGCCAAAGTATTGGACACAGTAAAACCTTTGACTAACTATCCAGACAAATCCATAATGAAACTTTCAAAATCAAGACTGATTTTTGCAGCACTGTACATTATATGGGTTCTAACTCTTTCAGTAATCAACCAATAATTAAGAAAGATGATTAAATGTGTAAKCTAGTACATACTAACAATGACAGGACTACATACATGGTATATGGTTGCAAAAAATGCAAGCACTTAATAGCAGCTCAGTAAGTTTTTGCTCTTTAATACGAAGTTTCCAATGTTCAGCTGAAGCCCATTTTACTTTTRCATATGATCCTTGCCCTGAAACGTGACTGTCACATTCCAGCAGGGTGATTATTTCAGCTGCTCTCTCAATCATTTGGTTAAATTCACAGTGTAACTGCATTCAAATTATGTCCAGGGTGAACTTGTTAATGGGATAATAATATCACGAGTGACTACCTATCCATGCCCTGATGTCTATCTCAGACCTGCAACCTAACAGAGTAAAGGTTTTTAGAAATACTACAAAAATACCTTTCACTAACTATTCACCAGAAACTGTCTCTAATGTCGTTAAAAGGGCATTTTAGATTTTTTGCCTGCTTTTCTAAGAGAAGACAGCTGACACAATCACACTGTGAAGTGCAAATTGGCAGTTTAAGCACCCATGACACTGTTGGATGTCAGTCATACTTGGTAACTTTTGAGCTGATTGACCAATTATAACCAATACGACAAAACCACAGCAGCTTCACAGACCATTAAATTCCTGAAGGGGGGGTGGGGTGGAAGGGGGGGGAGGGACAGGGAATTAGCAGAGTGATAAAGATATAATATCAAAATTAGAGCTCCTTGCCACAGGAAAGGCTTCCATGTCAGCTCAATAGCTCTCTCTTCAACCAATCAACAATTAATTAACTGGAATTAATTATGGTGTTTGTTATCTATTATTCAGCTAGAACATGGGAAGGGTTTGAGAATGCTGTGGAAGAAGGGGCAATTGGAKGTGGGAGGAAATGCATGAGCCTGTTAACACTTCAGGAGAGCTCAGAAAATAAGCAATATGGTTACTCTTACGGTGTAAGAGACTAACATAAAAACTGCAGGAAGCCCAAGTCCATTAGTTCTCCTTAGGGACAAATCAATTTTATAATCATCTGCCCRCCAAGCACTCTAAGATGTTTGACAGCTAGTTTCTTCTTATTGAGAAAATCCTCTATGGAACCACATTAAAAGCAGTATTTTCAAAACTAAGTCATGGGATAAAAATATGCTGATAAAAGATGCAGACATATGCYATCATTATCTGCCACAAGCCTATCTCATTGTTTCAGAATTTCATCACCTAACACTTAATACCATGCTCTGCTAATCATCATCAGTCTCAGAGTGACCAAGTTCAATGGGCAGCAAAACAATTTTTCCCCTCAAGGATTAATGTAATAAAGAGAGGATATGTGCAAGGATTTATGAAATATTCATATTTGTACAAAGAAACTATATACAGWAAGAAGGACAGAAGGCAGGAGCAGAATCAGAAGGCTCAGCAGTCRGAGTAGATGCTGGTATTTCAGAGGCTGAAAAGCCACTTCACCTACAAGACTGAATGCCTGATCATTACTCCTTTGTTCCCCCATTGTTTATTGTCAATCGATTTGCATTCCTCTGAAGAAGGCAACAAGGATGACATGAAAATGTAACTGTTTGGGAAGGCACAGCAAGAACGCTCATGCTAATGGATTAGCATCTCATTGATCAAGCGGCTGAGATATTTTGGAACAATGATTCATTCCAAAAGAGCCAGACTCTGCCTGGCCCATTGGAGATGCCATTCACAGGATCCTATGGATGAGCAGAGCCATACTGAGGTTTTGTAGGAAATAGTCTTTGGAAGCTGGAGTCCTAAGAAAACACTGGTATGATAAGTGATGATAGGATAATTAGATAATGTAGAAGCTGAGGAAGGTGGAACAATACTGAGTGTGATAACGCTGATGTTGCTGGGGAGAAGAGACACTGGCCAATGACCAGGCAGACGAATGGTGCCTCTGTGCTTGCTTACCCTCAGCTCTTCTCTGCTCACCAGCAGTGAGCACTGTATGAAGGGTACAAGACAACCCTTCCAATACTACTTCCGCTCCCCCCCCACCCCCCCAAAAAAACCCACAACAAACAGGAGATGGAAATGTGAACAGACCTCCCAAGCACGTGCTCGGGCCTTTACACTGATCTACTTCTAAATAGCTCCGTATGTGGGAGCTCCTTTATACGCCTCCCTCGCCACTTGCTCTCTAAAAATTCTCTGATATTCCACAACTTGAGTTTACATTCCAGGAATGATATGTCCCCCAATAACTTCATTTCCATGTTGGATTACGCTAGTTTATAAAGAGCTCAGTGGTGCAAATTTCCTTAGCAGGAATTTAGGTCAAGTTCAATTCTACCAAGGGTGCTCAGTACTTGTGTGTGAGGCATGTATTTTGACACAAAGAGAACCAGACACAGGCAAATATCTATGATATGCCATCTTAAGTGGAGGAATAATAATTCCATTTCCTTTTGGACTATAGTCTGTCTGACAGTTCAAGCCTAGAATCCACAACACTTTGACACTAAGTCAAACTGTCACTCTGACATTTCTGTGTCTGAGAAATCCTGAATCTCACAGGTAAACTGTGAAAGCTGAGAAGCAGGGAGTGAAAGTGTGAGGCTCATAACTGCGACAGTAGACAAACTCTAAAGAGTCACTTTGTATGACCTCTGCTTTCTTATAACTGGGGGCAGCACAAAGATGGGAAAATAGGAAAGAATAAAAATCCACAGAACTTTTTGCAGACAGAAGAAACATATGCTCTACATAGTAAAAAAAAAAAAAAAAAATTACTCATATGTGGTAGACTAGATGAGCCAGACATTATTTAAAGTGAAATATACCCTTTAAGTCTAGATAAAGAATGCAAGAAATACATTTATGTTGTCATTTTTATATACTGTTGAGCAAGCAAGAAGGAACATACTACAAAGTCTGAATTTTCTCAGCTGATTTTTCTTTTGTACTGGTAGGGAGGGAGAATGTATAGGCGCTTTCTTAGGGTCACAACAACCACCGAGACCTACTGACCTCTATAATTACAATTTATTGGTTTAAGTGAGGTGTTTATATCCCGGCAGCACATTTAATGCTGTTAACATTTACATAGTCAGATATATCTTATTAAGATGACACTCACACTCTCAATATTCCTTGTTTGTCAAACAGAAAGAAGAAAAGCCCTTCTAATTTAATGTACACACTAGGAAAATTTTAGCACTTCAAAGGAGCTAACAAATCTGGCTCAAGAACACCACAAGCCTAGAAGACAAATCACTTGCCGTCTCAGAGCCCAAGTAAAGCTGAAGTTCCTCAGACAAAACAGAAGCACAAAAGCACATCTTACCTGTAGTGACTCTTTATCACCCCATTTATACAAAATCTTCCAGACACAAAATAGCTTCCACTAAACAGGAGAAGGGCTCAAGATATTTACTGGAAGCATTAAGGACCAGCACTTCAGGAGATACATATTGTTAAGTCAACAAATCCACTAAGAAAACAAGTAAAATTTTTGGGAAAACACAGCAAATCAGTGGCTGGGTTAAATATTTATTTTAAGCTATTTATAAGCACAAGTTTGTGCATTATATAAAACCAGGGAATATGCCCAAAGGCATCAGTTAATATTTCATGAAACACACCAGCATTTTGTACTGGTATAGGACCTTTCACCTAAGAATATCCAGAAGATATTCACAAAGGAAGGAAAAGATTTATTATCCTTTTATTAAATATACAGAAGTTAGGCATAAAACCACAAAACAAAGTCTTGCAACAGGACAGTGAAAGGATTAGGAACAGATTTTTACCTTGAATTTTTGATCTACTCTTCTTAAAATAGGATGATTTTTCCTAAAAACTTTGAATAAAATTCTGAAACAGCTATACCTGGTTTAAACAAACAAGGCTGGCTGATAGGAGTATATCACTTCCTAAAACTGTATGTTCTAGATTTGAATTCATAATCTCTTTTACTCCAAAAGGACGAAGAGACAACAAGCACAAACTAAGACACATGAAATTCCATCTGAACACAAGGAAATACTTTTTTTTTTGTATGTGTAAGGGTGGTCGAACAGTGGAACAGGTTTCCCAGAGATATATTCAAAACCCGACTTGGCACAGTCATAGGCAACGTGCTCTATCTGACCCTGCCTGAGCAGGGGGGTTGGACTTGATGAACTTAAGAGGTGTCTTCCAACCTTAGTGACTCTGTGAAACTTATCATGAAGCAGACATCAGTCATCCATTTACTGTCTCTGATATTTTTAGGCTTTGACAGATATATGGTATATATAATATGATGAATATAATATCATGAATAAAAACTGCATGCAGTTTCCTCAAAATTCCCAAGTGCCAAATCTTTCCAGAGTTGAATTAACTTAAACAAAAAAACACCTCTATCCCAAGCTGCACTCAATTGTTCCAAGTTCTTAATATTCTTCAATAACGTATGCTTCTCAGTCTTCTGAAATCCACTCTGGGTCCCTGAGTTTTACCCCAAATCTGCAGAGAAATTTAGGGCCAATTTTATAATCATATTTTGCAAAGCACATACTTTGCATTTGCATAATCTTGTCCAAGTAATCTACTTCCTACTAAAGATTTTGTATGCAGTGTTTGTACCCAAGTTGGCTTTCCACAGAACAATCACCCAACCTTGAATTTTAAAGCCAGTTTATTCATGTAAGCGGTCTTACAATACACATTTTACAGGGGAGAGCTGTCAGGCATGGAGGAGCCGAGTAACAAGCTAAATCAGCAGTACAAATAGGAGCAGTAGAACTACCTGCTTCAACAGTTTAAATAATTGCATGATGGATGAGGAATAGACGAAGCATATTTTCCTTAAGAAGCCATAGAAGGTATGAGAAAAGACTGAAAACTGAAATTCTCTGCTGATCAGCAGAACTAGTCCAATTTCAGAATCCTCATGCCGCTATTCCTCTGTCCTTCAGCATAACCTAAAGACCATCTGTAAAGCAGAGGAGAAAATGCATAGAAAAGTTCCAGGCTCATTAAATTCTTGGTCAGAATGGACAGAAACACCTGCAGGTGAGTACTACTGGAGGAAGAACTTGAACTGGTGACCTCACATGAGCAGACATATACTTTACCAATTCCCAGAGTTAGAATTTACAATATGACCCAATCTGCTGTTTCAGCAGCAGCAACCAAGAACCTTAACTTGCAAACAAATACATGTATCTTAATACTCACAAGATATCTCAGACAGTTCAACATGTCTATGCTCAAACATATAAAATAAAAATATGTAACTATGCTTGCAAGATCAGTATTTAAGTGACTAAACTCAGTATTTAATTTCAATTAACTTCAAGGAGTGAAGGTCACAACAAAGGTTAGCAAAAGCTCGTTAATGTTTTCCAGAACCGAGTATTGTGTGAAGAGAGTCTGCTAGATGCCAAGCTGTAGAGCCAATTTGGATTATTAGGAGTTGATAGAGAGTGACGTTTTGTGTTCAGGAAGCATATGACAGGAACTGCCATGCACCTTGTCACATTGCAGAGACTACAACTGCTGATAATGCTGGAAAAAAACAATATTGAAACTGTTCCCAGACACACACATACACCACACACAAAAAAAATCCACAGTAATGTCTTCAAATCAACAGGTTATTATAAAAACACCTATGTGTTAGTGGACTCAAAATTTTAAGATTTGTATATTTTTATTCACTGAAGAAAAAGGTAAAATAGAAACTGCTCACATGCTATGCCCTTCTTTGCTTTGCTTGGAAATACTATACCAATTTTTTTTCTAGTCTCATGGAAACAAGCTCTGTACCTTCAAATGACATTTGGCACTGGACAGAAATGCACGCATTTAATAGAATACACACGTGATTATACAAGTAATATTTGCAACTATTTCAGTTTATAGCTGGCTATACACAAATGACTAGTCCAGTGCTCTGAAACATGACAGCATACAGAAAACCAAGTGTCATGGTTTAACCCCAGCCGGCAACTCAGCCCCACGCAGCCGCTCGCTCACTGCCCCCGGTGGGATGGGGGAGAGAATTGGGAGAGTGAAAGTGAGAAAACTCGTGGGTTGAGATAAAGGCAGTTTAATAGGTAAAGCAAAAGCCACGCACGCAAGCAAAGCAAAACAAGGAATTCATTCCCTGCTTCCCATGGGCAGGCAGGTGCTCAGCCATCTCCAGGACAGCAGGGCTCCATCACGCGTAGCAGTTACTTTCTCTGACAGGGAGCCAAAAGACAAGAAAAGTGGTGATGATTAACTGGAATGTATTGGAAAACGTGAGACCTAGGCATGATGTAGCTTGGGAAGACAAATGCCACCACTCCAAACATCCCCCTCTCCTTCTTCCCCCAGCTTTATATACTGAGCATAAGGTCATATGGTATGGAACATCCCTTTGGCCAGTTTGGGTCAGCTGTCCTGGCTGTGCCCCCTCCCAGCTTCTTGTGCACCTGGCAGAGCATGGGAAGCTGAAAAGTCCTTGACTAGCGTAAGCACTACTTAGCAACAACTAAAACATCAGGGTGTTATCAACATTCTTCTCATCCTAAATCCAAAACACAGCACTATAGCAGCTACTAGGAAGAAAATTAACTCTATGCCAGCCGAAACCAGGACACAAACACACACAATAGCTCAGAAAGTATACAGTTTGTATTTCAGCCTCTTACTTTCACTATAGCTCAACACAGTTGAGAATTTTCTGTATTAACACACAAAAATCTGATTCCAAGTAATTTTTAAACCAAGCTGGATAACTGGAGTATAGCAGGATAGTTCTGCGAGTATTCACCTAACATCTCGTATGGATTTATTTTACCACGGGCTGCTCATGTAAGACTTCAGTAGGCCTATCCTGAGAACACAAATGTGTTACTGAAAAAATAACTTAGAAGCTGTGATCCACCTTCACATCGTGGAGCCTGTCTATAGCTGGATGCTTAAGACAGACCAGGCCCATATGACCAGTGACTTAATCTTTGCAATTTACCTGAACTTCCAGATGGAAGACAGACTCAAGGAAAACTTAAGTCTTCTATAGGCAAGTAACAGTAAGCCTACATCATGCACCTTTGCCAAGACCAGCAGAAATCTAGGTAGTCCATTTATCTGGACTACAAAGCATTTAGGTGATTAGAAGCATACTGGATTCTCCCCTGTGTGACCTATTTTATGAGTTTCCATCAGTACTGACCAAGCTTCTAAATCAAGAAGTAATCTTATTGCTGCCTTTCAAGCTTTTATTAGTATGCTAGATTTATTCTAACACAAAATCTTTCTTTATTTTTAATATACAGTTTTGTATATGTTGCTATGAAAAGCTTTTAAAGAATCCAATGAATCTTTTACAACAGACTATGCAACTTCAATCAGCTCATATTAAAACATGATTGTTGTAAGTACAAAATTAATTAATACGGTAAAGTTCTGTGTACTACATTAAGTTAAAGAATATTTGGCAGATGTGTATTTATAGCAGAATTACACAGACATACAAATTCGTTGCACAATAAAACGTTTACACATTCAGTACGGCTATTCTATTCCATTTATGTAATGATTTGTAGTTTCTAAAAGTTGTTAGGCATTCTAAAAGCCAAAGCATGAATGGGATTACAATCTATCCTCAAATTTACTGCTTTCAGTAATGTAGCAGAGCACTCAGGCTTTGAAATCATGTACTGCAAAGGCTGTTTATTCCGCACATAAAGTCTTTCAGGATACTATATGGACAAAGATATAAGGGCTGCAGTGGAACAGACTGCTAAACAGCTCAAATGTTAATTTATTAGCTTCCAAAGTTGTGTTCAGAGAGCACACAGAATGAAATAAAATAAATGAAGGATTTGTTAAAAAAAGAGTACAAGAATCAGGCATAACTAGTTGGCTGTTCTGCAGTTTAGAGTTTGACTGTTCTAAGGCTGTGAGTTATGTGAATGGAAGATGAATGTGAACAAATGGATTTATAAAGTAGATTTTTTAATACATATCATTAAGACTATTTCATTTCTCAACACTTATAAACCCAAAAGAGGGTAAAAGCAAATAGAAGAGCTTTAAGGAGAAGATATTGGAACAAAAAAAGGAACAGGAAAAGCAGCTTTGTAAAATATCATTTTCCCTCCATTAACCTGCCTAAATACCATGGATTTCCTCCCCTTCCCAAATTTAATGATGATCCAGAAGCCATATTCTTGCTTCCATCTACTGCTTCTTCTATATATTCCTTGAATCATGAGCAGAAGACGACTACAAGTCTTGTCTTCATGCTGGTGTGTCTCCCCCAAATATCCAAGAATATAGGTCCTGGAAACCAAATACCCATTTCTAAAACAAATATGACAAAAGTTCTTCTAAAAGGCAGCAGAGTTAAATTTTATCTATTGAGGTAGAAGCATCCATAAAGCTTTGTATTTATGACTTTTAACATTTTTCTCTCTGAAAATTAATGATTAGTTCTAAATGAAGCATGGTCTTCATTGGGTGATTTTGCATACTCTGCAGCTATGAACACTAACGAGACAGCCAATTGATATTAAGAATGCTGCTGGCTTCTGTAATACGGGTATCTGTGTGTCAGGAACTGAACTGACAGGCCAAATCATATTACATATTTCACTGAGAGAACCAAAAGAAATCTTTGCGCAGACAAATGTCTGGTTGGAATCTGTGATCTGGCCTGTAAACATCTTCAGACCTCTCAGGATCTAAATAATAAAATTTTAGTGCTTTGCAATGGCAACACTTTAATCTTTTAATGGAAAGCTACTTCATAACACAAGTTGTATATTGGAGATGTACTTCCAATTTAATGAAATGAGTCCATAATATATCTGCTATGTAACTGAACCAACAAGCCTGCCTATTCAGAGGCACTGGCTGCACAACTAAGACCCTTAGTAATCCCCTACCTCTGATGGTAGGTTTTTTTTTTTAAAAAAAAAAAAAAAAAAAGAGATCATATCTCTAACAGTAATTATTATGCAGTTGATACCTTCTGGGCCAAAGGAAGACTGAACAGCATCTATTCCTTCTGTGTATACACTAAAGAAAATGCAGGAACTGAAGACTAGAAACTTTCAAATTGCAGGTATGAAGAGTATCTGGGAGTAGGCACTGTGACTGTCTCCAGAACTGAGGCACAAATTTCTCGCATTATGTGCACTGAGATTCCTGTACTGGCCATGTCAACTACAGGATATTTTTTTTTTTTGCAGGTGTGCTATATTGCAAATTACAAGATTCATCATATCAAGGCACTGACAATTTTCTTTTTCTTGCAGGAAAGTGGGCCAAGTTACAGTATCAAGAAACAGTCTGTTCAGTTACAGAATACTTCTATATGGCAAAGGTAGGTAAAAAGACAGGAAATCTTTTTCCTGTTAGAGATTTTGTTTTTTTTGCAGCAACAGAAGACCAACCCCCAACGCTAAAAAGAAACCAACTTCAAGCAGAAGACTGCAAGAGAAGTACCATCAAAAGCCAGTTTGATAGGAGAGGGTTCTTGTTTCTCACTAATATGCAGCTACACTCCAGGCAAAAGCAACACAGATGCTCAGAGCAGTCATATTAATGGAAATTTGTCTAAAAGTAATTATTTGCCAGCATACTGATCCTTCTTAGAAGTATACAGAAGCCATGAAAATGTCTGTCTGGATACAATATGGGAAGTTTTAAACAAGAAAGGCCAGTCTGTACAAAACACATGCCATGTGCAATGATAAGGACTGACTGATTCCTGTGGATATCCTGTATAAATCATGAGCACAATAGTTAGTTACACACCTTCTAGAACAAGCGAGCATTAATGAATTGCACTTGCAGTATTGTACCATAATTGGCAAATCAGATCTCTTCATCAAGTATTTTGAAATTGCCATAAAAATCAAAGCAAAATCTATGATTTACCTCTCTCAAAATTATATCAAGTTGTTATCATGGTGTATTAGGGGTAAAGAAATTTAATAAGGATCCAAAAGTTCAAGATTTGCCAGTGACTGTATCAAGAAATCCAAAGCTTTCTGGATGATCTGCAGAGAAAACTTGTGTGAAAACTGCATGCTCAGTTGTCCAGATCATTCTAAAATACATGACAACTTTCACTGTAACAACAAAAAAGAAATCCAGTGAATACGGTTCCCTTAGCAACCAGTAAAATATTATCTATGTCATTCATATTAACATTATTTACAGTACCCTATAACTAACAGATACCAATTCACAAAAAGCATACACATTCCTCATTACACAACTTGTTAGCTTTGAAAATTCAGTGATACTTTTAATTTAAGTCCTAACATTCCCATTTAGTTCTTTTCTGCAAAAACTATATCCTGCCATTTTGTGCCAAACTTAATTGCCTTTTTGTTTCCGAGTACAGTTCTTTTTCACAGTGACTATCACTCAGTTCAAAGGCATGTTTGACATGAACGAATCTCCTTTTCCGTTCTGAACATGCTCTGTATGCAGGCGTGTTGCCCTCATTCCACTGAAAGCATAGGTAATTTTAGGTGGACATCTGTTTGTAAGATTTCTTCACAAACTCATCTTAGCACAAAAATCCTTCTCACTCCAAGGCATGGTCCCGAGGGATTTGTGGTATTACCTCTGCTGTGCATTTGCAAATGCGAGCATCCAGTTCAGTGGGAGAGACATTTCACCAGTATCCTGCTGACATTAGAGACATTAAGAAGCAGTAGTGACTCACCATCATTTGTAACAGAGACCATCCAGAAAAGACTTGTGTTTCCCATTTGTGGTTTTAGACATCTATTGCACAATTGTCTCAATATTTAAAGTGATGAATTTCATTCCCTACACAAGTTATTTACAGTAGTGAAGAAAGTTGATTTCCACAAACATGCAAAGAAAAATGTATGAAAACCAGTACTTCGGATGAAGTACCACTAATACATTACATATTGTTAGGCAATGTTAACAACTGTTTACATCTGTACATTTAGACCAAGAAACGTTGGTAAGTTTTGAGTTCAGAGAAAAAACATCCATTGAAATTTCACTTAAAAGAAACAAGTCATTCCCTCTCCCTAACAACCAGAATATTAGATCAAGTAATGTTTCTATCACTTCAAATGGCCCATTCTTAAGGTACCAGAGTCACAATTCACAGCACAGAGATATTTCTGCTTGACTTCTGAGGATTTCAGAAACAGACATGTAGGAAAACATGCAAAGGAAGAACTGAAGAAATCTTTTTCCAATTTCCAAAATTAAAAGATGCATTGACATCTGGAGGAAAGGTCAAGTGTTGAAATTAAGTTCTCAATTTTCTGAACACTTTTGCCTATCGCTTCCTGTTGTACACATAATGTTTGAATGAAATGTAAAAATACAACTTAGGCAACATGAGCCTACAGTGATTATATACATTATTACAAACTGCATAGACATCACAAATAAAGATCAGCATACTGATTCCATTAGTTATCAACAGAGCATTGCTAAGATAAGGGTTATAAACACTGAACCTCAAAGTGTGGAAAAATATTACGTTAATCGTGTTCTTACTGAACAATTAAAATCAGAATCAGGATGACACTAAAATCTAAAACCCATATGTGAAGAAAAATTAATCAAAGCTTGAACTAATATACTGTGAGATTCTTTTACCGAGGGTTATTTCAGATGCATATATGGTTTTATAAATAGGATGATAAACTGAGGAAATTTAAAAAATAGCATAGCTCTTCAAGCATCTTTTACCTGAAAAGTACTGTTTTCTTAATTATTAAAACTTTATTTATAACCAATACAAGATACTTGTGTGGTAACATCTGCTGCTTAGCTTCTCTTCACTATTGATGATAAAAATTGTTCTTCATGCACTTTGAAAATATGAGTTTAAAGAGAGAGGAGGAGACTAAAGCGTTCAACAGCAGATAYGTAGGCATTTGCTGAAACTGGGCCAAGATATACAAGTTTCCTGATCAAAGAGGATAAAACTGAGTTTGGGGGAAAGAATTGTTGTTAATGAGACTAAAGAAAAGTGACACATACTAGGAAGAATCGATAGCCCAGGGCACTAGGTTTATCGGACCCAGAACAACTAGAGTGAAAGTCAGCTCCCCTTTGCTAAGGCTTTATTCCGATCGCATGTGAAGAACGTTCACTTTCACTGATCTCCAGATCAGCTCCAGGAAACCAAGTTACTTTATTCTCATAAAAAAAGCAAATGGGAAACCAACTTTCCTCGACTTCACGTACCAGGTAGAGGTCCATTCCAACCACAAGGCGCTACGCTAAGCAAACAACACAGCTTTTCTGGTGGAAAACTCTAGGTCAATAATGCCCAGTGAGGCTTGCCTCACAGGCAAAGCAAGAGCACGTTTTTTATGAGAGGCATCATTATGACTAACTCATTCACCTCACTAGAGAAGAGAGCTGGAGACAGTCAGGTCAGATTTCCTCATGCATCCTCTCTTCAAAATGTATTCATTATTTTCTCCTTTAACTATTTAAAAGAAAGAGCCAAAATAATCTTCACATTCACAGTAACTTTTTAAAAAATGGGCAAATGACATTGGAATGTAAGTCCCATATTTTCAACAGCTCTTTAAAATACTTGGCATCTCAAAATAGACTGAGTTCTTCTCAGTGGTTTCAACCAGTTTTTTTCAAAGTCACTGGGAATTAAATGGTTAAGCACTTCTTAAAAAAACCCAACAAAACAGAAAACAAGAGAAAACATTGCTAGATGTCTCTGCATCTGTTTGTAACTAAATGGCATTATGAAGTAGAGTCCACGTTTCTCTGATTTTATGAAATCTGGCTTAATATTTTTTTAACAGCCCTAGGTTACCTCTATGTTTTTATACGTAGTCTTTTTCTACAACAGTATTTCCTTCTCCAACAACAAAGCTGATTTCACACCTGACATACTGCTTTTAAAATAATTTAGTAAAAGAGCTAGAAGGGAGTCTGTTTAGGTCCTGTTCCCATTTGGTTCCCTTCACTGGTGCTTAACACATCCTAACACATCCAGTTGTGGGTTGTTTGGTGTTCTCGACCTTCTTTTTTTTTTTTTTTTTTTGACACATTTATTAAACACATCCCTCTCTCATCATCATATAGATCAAGGGATATATCATGACCCCTAAATTCCTACAAATCCTAATGCCATAAACACGTTTCAAGGTACACTTCAGTACAATACTTATGGAGGTGACCAGAAAAGCAGAGAGAGATAGAAAAGGTGTGAACTTAAAGTTTTTTACTGCTAATCCTAAATTAAATATAAAGTGTTGTGAAATTGCCTATGCCCTCCTCTCTCCTTTAAAAAAAATCTAAATTAAAAACAAAAAAAAAGTCAGTTGAACTTGAAAGGTTATACAGAGGAACTTTCAACATCCCTTCCCCCAACAGAGAATGAATGAATAAATAAGTAAGTTTAGATCAAATACTTTAACTTATAAACTTGGTATCTCAGTTTTTTAAAAAAAGTTATTTTTAGTTACTTTGGGGGGCAAAAGATTGGATTTTTTTTCTAGGTAACCTCTATACTGTAAAAGCTCAGCACAGATGGATTAGCAGCAGTGCAAATAGTTGTCTCTACTAAACAATCCCAATCTTCTGTTTCTACTTAGACTTTTCACCTAGAACGACCTTGTATGTGTAGGGATTCACTTACATTTACACTACATGGGTACACCTGTAGCTCTTTCAGCTTCTGTGTTTAGCCTTGTCCTTCAAATACAAGTTAAAGGGGCACATTTACAATCTGAAAAACAAGGTGCTTGAAAACTAACAGCTTTGGTGGAGCAGACCCAGAAGGCTTGCAATAATTCTGCACGTGCTTTTATACAGTTATTGGATATCCTTTCTTGAGAGGAATGCTTGACAAGGGACATAGCACTTTTCCACTCTTTTCAGGAATTTGATGTAAGGTTTGCTAGAAACCACGGCAAAGGCAATATGAGTCTATTTATCAATTGTGCAGTGTTCTTATTTCAAGCAAGCAGCTAGGTGATCCTTTACGTAGTATGACCACTCCATACCACTCTCAGGCATCTTTTAATAGACAATAGTAACATTACACATGAATCAAAAGTTAACAGAACATAATAATATTGACATAAAGGTGCAGAATTCACCTACAATAGGAATAAAAAAATGACATATAAACAGAAAGTCCACCCCTTACGCACTTAATTCCAACCTGGCTTTAACAGAAAGTTAGTTAAAAAATCACTTAGGTCACAGAAAAAAAAGATCAAATACCAATTACCCATGGTTATGTATCCCAAAGTATATATCAACCTTAAGAATTTACACCTCAGATATAAATGAAAACCTAACGTTTCACAGCTTAAATGACCTCTAAATACCAAATCTATACCAGAGAATGAGAGTACATGCTGTATTATAACTCAGTAAGTATATGTCTTTCAACTCCTGTATAGGTCAGATATCAAAGTAACAGCAGAACACATCATAGGCATATAACAATACTTAAAATGATGCACGCCACATGCACAGACTCCTTTCCTGTTGGCTTTCAATATTTTCACATCTCCTGAAGCAGAGATTCATGGATGCGATTCTGTATAAACAGCTACTACTAAAACCACAGGGAAGTCACCAAATCACCAAACAAAATTTGGAATGTAGAAACCACAGACAGAAACGAAGCTACATTCCCAGACTTGCACGAGAAGCATATTGTTGTCTGCCATGTATCAAGTGACTTGTACTTCTTTAATCTATACAAGCTTGATGTCTGTTGCACTGACCCTTCTCTGATTTATTTACATTATGTTTGTTAGAAGTATGAACAACCTGAACCCACCACATCTTTGGTTTTCTTCATTTATTTGTCTATACCAACATGTAATCAATATTAGCCATTTACAGGAAAAGAAACACACATAAGATATGGATTCGCTAGGATTCACAGATCTTCTTTCTTGAAGTCCAGCTGACTTACATAACTTCGAGGAAAACAGATTGACAAAACAGAACAAAACCCCAAAATAATCACCATGACATAGCCTTATTTTTAAACATTAACTTCTTATAACTGTATGCATTATGGTAAACATTAATCTTGTTCTCTGAAAGCTATTTTTAGGAAACACATTTACATTCAGGCTGAAATTCTATATAACCTTAAGCATGCTGCAATTGAAAAAATTAATTAAAGCAAAAAAAATGGAGTCTCAGAAATACTGCATAAGGGTCTGTAATGATAGCAAAATAGTTGAAAGATTTTGCAAGCTTTATCTGATCCAGTGAATTTATTGGCAGAATCTTACAGGCAAGAGACTAAGCCACTTTAGAGCATAGAATTAAATGGTTGGGTTTTATTTAATATCCACATTATACTACTTTGAAAAGAAATCCTTTATTCTATTGCCACTAGAACAAGAGAAATGCAGATTTTTCTCTACTGGCTGTCAAGTGAAGTGCCTTTTCTTTTTTCTTATGTACATGTGCTGTGTGAAATTCAGCAATTTCATTTCACAGGGTGTCTTTGGCATTAGCCACAGTGTAATTGAACTGGAACTACTGAAGTTCATCTGATTTCACACCTAACCCGTGCAGCCTCACAAATTACACATTACTTCAATAAAAAGAAACATAATTTGCCTAAGTTTTTCTGGAAACAAAGCTCATATTCCTTTGAGTTTTCTGATCAAGACAAGCTTGCCAATGAACACAACACATGCTTATGCTTTGTAATAAAATGTCCACATAGAACCACAAGATTTTCATGTAGTTTGATAGATTTTCTGGGTCAAGTTGTTTTTTTTTTTTCCCCTGAGAAAACACTATGTAGTGATGACATTTAAATAACATTCATGCACAACTTCTGTCTCAATATTGTAGAAAAATAACATAAGACTTTCAGAAGTGGAACAAGATTTTCCATCCTTCAACTACGTGCATATTTCTGTCCACCTTAATTTCTTCAACCAAATGTAAAGAAACATATTTGGAGGAGACTATACAAAAGTAGTTACTAAAGAGCAGTGGCTTCTAAAGTTCTCACAATTTCATCTAGAGCCCACTGCACTCTGGATTTTATGATCCCAGCCTCATGCTCCTACCATCCTGCTGCCACAAATCCTAAGCTATTCCCACCTGGTTTTGATCACTTTCCAATCTTCTTCAGCTCTAATGATACATTCATCGCCCCCACTTCTGAAGTCTTTCTACTCTGGATGTGCCTCATCCAAAAATGCAGATCCCAGCAGTGGTTCAATCTTCGTGCAAGGTGCTACAGAGTGTGCAGCAGAAGGAGCACAGAAGCTGAAAACTCATCCCAACTAGCAAGCAAATAACTCATCCTTGCTCAGCTGTTTACAGTGCCTGAGTACAGGCTCTTACCTTCAAGCACATGCTAAACAGAGAAAAGGCCCTTAAATATTTCCCATTTATTTCAGGGTAAAATGCTCTGCATAGTCTGGGATCATAAAAACAGAGTACTGATTTGAAAAAAACAGAGGTTATGGCAGAAAGCAGGAAAGAGGCAACTGTACACTGCTCGACTTTTGTTCATTAAGGACTATTCTACAGCATGTTTCTAGAAACACAAGAGAAGCAGTGTAATGAATTCTATCACAGCAATTTCAGTTGCTAAAGGATCTTCAGAAAGTAGTTCCAGGAGGGGGTGTGAAGCCCCAAAACACACATACCAGTCATCACTGGTATGGATAAAAGATAAGATGATCTAGGGACATCAGAACATATTAATCTCATAGGATCAAGTTTCTATCCCAAGAGAAATTATCTCTAGAGGAACTCTGTTTGAAGGATATTCACTGCATGTATCTTTAATTACAAGTCGACATACATTTTATCCTTCAGACACAATTTATCTTCCTTTTATCACCTCTGTTTTGAAACAATGTGCTTTCCGACTTTCATCTAGAATCCACACCATTAGATACCCAGCACTGCCATATCGTTTTTCTGCAACTCCCTTTTCCCCTTAACAGTCAATCAACACTAGCAAACACACAGAGAGATGCGGCATGAAGTACAGTTCAACTATTGCCATTTCAGATGTGAAGAGACAGAATTTTCATGAAGAAAGAATAATATATCAGTAGATAGAAAAAAAAAAAACCAACAAAAAAAACAAGAGAGAAGAGGTATGTCTATTCTCTTACATGTCCTTTTAAGATGTACATCTTATGTTCCTCATTTGTTGCAGCCTTCACTTCTGGCTGCAAGGGAGAGCCGGTTCACTTTATCACCCACTGGTATTTAATACCAGCAAGCTTTCTATTTCACCACCTTTTTGATACCTACTTCCAGCCACTATTTTCACTGGCAGCCTCTTCAGTGACAAAACAACAGGGACAAGAACACCAACATTAATGTCACAGAACAGATCATTACATTCCTGACGTATCCTGAAGGATAAAAAACTCTCAGCATCCAGAAAGTATGGATGCAGGCAGTAGTTAACCAGCAGACACTCCCCCTTTTATAACAAAAAGTAACTGGAGATCTTCTTCCTGAAAAGCTGATTCTTTATCTATACCAATATTTTTTCTTATAAATCACAGAATGAGACACTTCACAGGAATAGAAAATAACCTTGTGGATAAACATCCAAAGTCACTTTGAGACTTGCAGCTCTGCATTTCATGCAATTAAATTTTAGTTTTTCTCAATTTGGAATCAACTATTTAAACTGATATTGAAGCACATTGATGAATTTAATTAGACAGATAGTCTACTACCTGAAGTTATTAGAAGCACATACGCTCACGTCCTAGGTGACATATTCACTGGTTTTATTATTATTGTATGATAATTTACGTATCTTTTTTTGTAAGAAACTCTCCCTGGATTAAGCAATTGGTAGTTGTTCATGCATGTTTTAATAGTCTTCAAAGAAAAAAAAAAAAAAAAAAAAAGGTTTCCCAACAAATGCTAGCTAGTAGGAAAGACTACTTGAACTGCCTTTATTCCTGTGGCAGATTTCCCTAGCTGGCCAATTAATTACAAGGTATGAGAGTCTTCTTAAAGTCACTTGAAAAAAGAAAAAAACCAACCCATAACCTAAGAAGGACAGTTATGATTCATTGTTCCTATCTTGAACTGAATCTGCTAATGCACACAGAACTGTTAAAAATGTTATATTTAATATTTCTAGTACAAAGCTCTAAGTCATCAGAACTAGCAAATAAGGCTACATTTCTACACACTAATTTTCCCTCATTCAGCTAACACAGATCACTTAAATAAAGTGATGGCACAAAAGGTTTACAGACTGTGCCTACTTGTAACTATGTGAAAGGTGTACTGCTCTATATGTACTGTGCTCAGAGAAACCAAAATTACCTGAGAAAGTTACAAACCAGCATGGCAAATAAAATGTCATTGTAAGGAACTGATACAGCTCTTTCAACAAAAACGTGACTGCAGTGCAAACATAAAGCTTATATGGGAACAAAAGACAGCACTTTTATCACTGAAGTCACATATTCTGCAATGTTGATTACTGTAAATTTGCAGCTCTTCACGCTGACATTTTTTGCACATAGATGTAACAAAAATAATGGCAACAAATCAATTTCAACAAGAACCTTTATAATTGACAAATTAGACATGCACATTCAGAAAAGCAAGATGGCACTCCAGATACCTGAATTACAAGACTGAACATTCAATGAATCCTTTTTTCTCTCCAGGTGTAGCAAAAGATCTTCCTAATAGTCTGAAAACTTTTGGAATATTCAAGTGGAATTTGTAACAATTTCTTCAGATACAAACACGCTGTAGACCCACTAGCTGTCTGCCAGTAAAGTTCAGGCATTGCAGCAGTACAAGACATTACAAGTACAAGAAAGATCCTCTGTTTATGCAGAGCAGAAGTTAAAGTCAAGAATGTAGATCCCACTACTACCACTATGATCATCCCATAACTTCTAAACAGCTGCAGCTATCAGGGTCATAGTGAGGACCAAAGCATTAGAAACAGTGCTCAACAATACAACCACCGTTAGAGGCCTGCATTTGGATTGGATTAGCTAAAATTTTAAACGCATATGGAAAACTAAAGTTCAGACCTGTAGAACTGTAATGAAAATGCTGGTAGTTACATTTCTAGACACAACCTCAACCACCAAAGAGGTGATATGACATGGTAACTTAGGCGTGATTTTGCTCTGCCTATGAATACTATTTCTTTTTGCCTACATGTGCTCTTTGTAGAGCTTTCTAGCACTCCCCAAGGAGAGAATACTACTTCTAAAAAGAGAAAAAGTAATCTATTCAAATTTAGGGGTGTGAAAAAGATATCACCAGATTAATACAAACAAATGGATCAGAAACTAGCAAACTAAGACAGAAAAATTCATTGGTGGAACTTGCATTGTCATAATTTCATCAGCACTAACAATTGATAAACAGCTGTTTTAAGATGGCACTAATGGCAGAGGGGGAGAAAACGCAAATTGTACAGAGATTTTTTGGATGTGCATGGCATAGGATACTGCCTGATCTAACATCGCAATTGGAGAAGAAGTTATCTAGCAGGAATTCACAGTATATACATATGAAACAAAGACTCTTGACTAAATGTTCTGTCCTAACTTACTACTTCTCATTCAAGTGTCTGTAAAAAAACAATACCCTGAGGTTAAGTTAACAAGCTATTTCCAGAAACTCAACAAGCTAAAACATGAGGAATGACCCAACAGGAGCTGAGAGTAGGGAATTAATTGCCTGTTTGAATATGGCAGTGAATCAAGCTAACTGAAATAGGCAACTTTCTAAGCATGACTGCCTTCTTTCTTAATTGTAATTTTTTTTCTGTGCTATCTTTGTAGTAAAATTCTTAAGTACTTTATTTGCTTGTTTTCTGGTACAAAAAGGTGTGGACACACTTGTCTTACTTCCCTATCCTGTTTTATCAATCTATTCTGTCCCCAGATTTTTAGCAGCGTATTCCCTCCTGCTCAGTATAGAAGCTAGAGGGATGAATGGGGAAGAGTGTTAGTTTATTATGCCTTTTTGGTTTTTTTCATTTTTATTTCATCAGTAACAACAAAGCAGCACTCAGGAAAATTATTAAAGAAAACATACCAGAAATAAATTAGAGTCTAAATGAGGTTGACATTGTCAGTAAGCTTAAATAAATTACAGCAGTTACTCTTAGAAAAACAGTCCTTTCCAACGGACAACGCATCAGTACAGTGAAGAATATACATAGCATGTTGCTGAAGACTGTTTCCTTGGCAATGTACACTAAAGTCATATATCAAAGATATTACAGTTATTATGAAGTTTTTTATCAAAAACTAAAAATCAATAATCTGTAACCACTCAAGCCTGCTGTAATGTAAGTCATACAGTATTTCAGGGACAAAAATAAAGCAACCTATAGTGAACGTTTCAGTAGTATAATTATTTTGGGAGGAGAAAAGGATAGAAGTGATAGCTGCAGAAGTTTCCAACTAAACCACAAAGTGATGCACAGTTTGCTAACAAAGTTACTAAAAAAATTGCCCTTGGTGCCTGAAAAACTATGCTGGCCTACAAGTACGTAGAATAATGAGAGAGACTAAGTCCTTTCAGCATGCAATCATCAGTGCTGTAGGTCTTTTCCTCCCTAGAAGTTTAAAGGGGCTATCCCATATCAAACAAGATTAACTTTGATCTGAACGGCACATTCTTGATTTTCTATGCCAGCAGCATTCAGATCTATTGCGTAATGCATAACTGTTCACTACAAACCATCAAACTCATTTCTTTTGTGATAAGAGCTGCAATTGGACCTTGTCTCCCTGAGAGTACAATGCCTATGTGTTAATCTAATGTATACTGCTTTCTAATACAACTTGTATATCATTAAAGCAACTCTCCTTCCACTGCAATTTTTTTTTTTTTTTTACTTTTCCTATTGGTAAGCAAAGCCTGTTATTCACCTACTTAACATACCATAATAGCAGGATAATTTTCTCCATTTGCAGAAACATTAAATATCCACAAACAGTGTTCAAACATGTATAGGTATAGCCAGTAGTGCAGTAAAGTAAAATTCTGAATAAGGTAGAATATTTAAAATTTCCTGATACAGAAAGGATCAAGCCCCAATTCCATGTTTTGAAACATGGAGGACATGCATGATTGGCAGAGAGAGATGTATCATTACAAAGGAATGGTGCATTCCACCTGATGATCTAGATTCCTAATGACATTGGATGCCTTTTTATTCTCTACCAAGGAACAAAGTCCTTCTTTGCATTTTTTTTCTGGGAGGAATCATTTACTCCATCAGTAAGTTTTTCTAGGAAAAGCTGAGTATAAAACAGTGAAAAAAATCATTGAACAGCTCTATTAATTTTGAAAATTTAAGACTGTTCTCAGAACAACCTACTACATATAGGAAGTCTCATGACTATCATAAATATCCATCTTAAAATCCAGCTTACTAGAACCATTAAATCATAATGTAAGCTCTCATCAAAAGAAACAAATAAAAACAGTTTCTAGACCAAATGGTGTTTGGAGTTCAGTGTAAAGTAACAGAAGTTGGAAGCCAATTACACTTTCATGACTTAAAGTGCAAAACTTGCATTTTGGAATGGCATTGTTCTTACATTTCATACAGGTTCTTATTCAACTTCTTTAAAATCTGTATTTTTCTGTTAAACAAAAAACAAAAAAAAGCTGGCAGGTAAGAGCACTTTTTAAGCTTTAATGAGCACGTTAATAACCCAAACCAAAATGAAGAAACCCATAACCCTAGACACTCATTAATTCTGTACAAAATATATTGGCCAGAAATCATTAATGCTGTGAGAAGCTTCTGTAACTGTTTTAATCAACTCTCAAATCTTCTGTAATTATACACTTATGGCACAGGTTATTTTATTTATTTGGATTTCAACTCTGTAACAGAAGTACCATTCTCGGATACTGGATTATTAATAGAACTAAAAATTATTACAGACCTTATACATTACTTCACTTACAAGGTATGCATATCTTCTATGGATATGAAGTCTAGTTTTACGCATCTGTAATACACAGTTATTCTGCTTCCACGGTACATCCGCCTCAAGCACACTGACAAAGCCTTCCAAAAATCAGAAGACAGTACACGATTAATCCAGCTACTCTAAATTTTGTAAGGTTTAGTGACACCAGATGCAACAGACTTGAAGAAATGAAAATTTTAGTTATTTAATATGCAGTTTAAGAGATACATTTTACTACCTGTAATAGTGTTGATCTTTTGGAAATTAGAGGGACTAGCAGACTTCAGAGCAAAAACCCAACACTGTTGGAAGCATGAGGGGCATAAAGAGCAGTTAATCAGCTGACTAGCTTCTTTCATTTGTGGGTGTGTGAAAACCACTCAGTCTCTTCAGAATGACAAAAAGAAAACGGAGCCAAACGAACCCTCCTTCAATTGTGTGAAGCCCACATAGGAGTCAAGCACAAATAGTGCTTGTGCTTAGGCAATAGCTTTTCAGATAAAAGAAAAAAAAATAATCTAACTCTCCATACCAATCTGCTAAATATGCCTGCCTGAGGCACTTATATTACACTCACCCGAAACATGATTCTCTGCACTGGAGAATCATCATACACCTACAGTTCTTCATAAAGCTTTCTAGTGACAGCGTTCTATAAAGTCTGGTTAGCAGGGCTTTGCCTACTTGGTAAAACAACACCTCATAAACTTCATACACATTAACAAGTTGGTAGACATAAAAGCAGTTTTCACAGCTACATGCACAAATTTTAAGTGCGAAAGCTCTTAATTTCTTTATTAGTCAATGGTACTAGCCATGTCTATTGTCCATTTGTCTATTAGCCAGGTAGCTAGCATATCTTAAAGAAGGCATTAGCATTTTTTGTGCCATAGACATGGTGAACATAAAAGTCTGACGTGAGATTCTACAGGCTTTCGAAATGGAAAAAAGAATTCAACTTCATACCTTCACATCTCAGCAACAGAAAAGCAGTTTCTCAGCAAGCACCAAACAAGGCAAGGAGGACTGAAAGTTTGGATTTAGTCTTACAGAAACAAATGATGGCAGAAAGAAAGAATATTGCAAATGGCAGTTCATTATGGATACTCCAAATTTTTTCCTGTCCTCATCCGCTCCACAAGAGTTTGAGAACAGACCCAAATGTGATCCAAAGTTGGAAGAATTTGGAGAGATATATAACTGCATAAAAAACAGGTAGGCAAAAGCATGTTGCAAAGATGGAAGAGCCTGAATAGCAGAAGTTAAGAGGAAGACATGAAAGTGCCCCAAAATTAGACTGGGTATTAAACCAGTTCTGTAATCTCATGAACTTTTAGAGCTCGTAAGGAGTTGTTAAGGTTTAAAATTAAGTATGAGAAATCTTTGCCTATACATTTTAAATTTGGATTTGTTCCCTCTAAACATTCTAATTCACAATTGTTTATTTGAAACAAGAATGTTTTCCTAAAGATTTGCCTAACCCACTCCCTGCCCCTTCTCCACTACTGGCCATGTAGATCCAATAAAGCTCTATGAGCTAAAGAAAGACCCTGGCCTGAATACGACACTAAGAGTTGCTAGGCAAAAATCAAATCGCAAAGTAAAATCAATGCAACTCTTAGTCCTTGGTGCAAATTCAGAAGTCTAACCAAGGATAGATTTGGCTGGCAGGATCTTTCTTTCTGGCAATGGTACACAGAAGCTGGAAAGGATATAGCTCAATTTCCTGATGTTAACACAAGCTTTCTAGAGATGTTAACTAAAAAAAAAAAAGAAGCATGTTTTAAAAGTAAAATGTTACTATTAACATGCAAATCATCAGCTTCAGAATTCCCAGAAAAATAATGAAAACTCCCTTCTAATCATGCACAGCAACCCCAATTCATGGCAAGTCAAGTGAATCTCATTACCACATCTTTTGCTCATTACAGATGAGGTTCCACTTCGTAGCAGTAAACAGGAACCAGTGGGCCCCTTCACAGGAGGAATGGATTTTGACAAATTATGACTGACAGCTATAGTTCTTGTCCAAACAATGAACAAGCTATTTGGAGATCCTTGGAAGAGAATGGTTCTTTAAGTGAAAAGATGATGGTCTCTTGTTTAAGACTTCTTTTTCTATCTTTCCATGATCCTTCTTATAGCTCCTTATGTGACAAACTGGGATCAGGGATTTTTTAAAATATTGATCCTAAGAAAAACTTCAAGGAAAATAAAATCATGAAATTTAAATTCAGTTGATACAGTATGTACATGCTTTGGGGAAATACCAGTAATTTTTGTCATTTTTTTCCTCTAGGATAAATGCTAAATATTAGCTTTAAGAGAGACAGAAAAAATCCAAGACATAACTAGAGTTTTCTTGGATAGCATTTCCCTAAGGAAAAAGTCAAGGTCTTTCATAATTGCTGTAATTGTTTTTGATGTTGGGTAAGCTAAGTGATAAAAACAGGACACAAAAATGTTGCATTTCAATATAAAAAAATTCTCAGTATACACCCTCCAGGAACACATCTCTGTTTACAGTTCAATCAATCAATCTTTTAAAAAGTGCTTACTTATTTTTACCTTTAAAGCAAGYATTTTTATCTAATGAGATTAAGAAAGCTGAAGCAGCACCTGGGCTGCAAAACACTGGCTGTATGTCAGATCTTCACTCATACAGGAAAAGACGCTGGTCCCAAAGCACTGGTATAGCTGGTATGGTATATGTGATTATATCCCACTKTTGAAATCTGCCTTTGACTGTGGGTGTGAGAATCTGGCCTAGAGAAAACAGGATAGGCAGAACACGAAGGAAGGAATCATCCTAGAAATGCTGAGGTGCAACATAGAAACAGTGATTGACCTACAGGGAAGTTGAGGACAAGGACCAGCTCTCCTCTGCTTCTGGAAATCACTGCAGCACTGACATACAGAATATGCTGGTTATCAGCCTCTCCCTGTGCCAGGGCTCCCACATCCCCTTCGCCAGACTGCCGTGGTCAGGCCAGAGGAAAGCTGCCACACTGAGATACTGACTGAAAAAAAAGAAAAAGATCATTAAAAAAGTTATTATTTTCTTCAGTGCCGAGTGGGCATATATTTTTATTTTCTAAAAGCGTATCTCCAAAGGACAGGTGAACCAGCTGTACAAGGCAGGATGCAACTATATGCAATGAAAACAGTCATCTAAGAAATACATGCACTTTTCAGTATTTGGATGACATTTGGCATTTTTTTCTAGAAACATCCTCATGTATGCGAGATTTTCTTCTGTGTCCAACAGTCTTTGCCTCAGAGGGCAAAAAGAGCATAAATACAACACAAGATGGAGAACATGCAGCAATAAAAACTAAAACATAACCCTTAAAATTAATATAAAGTTTGGAAGAAGTGACCAAGCTGACAAAATATACTTATTTTACAAGAAAGCAATTCACATTTGGGTCATGAGGATTGACTAGATCTAGGCACACCCATTGTGCAGCCAATCACAAGCAGGGCTCATGTAATTTACAGTCAGCACGTTAACTTCTCTTGTATGGGTCTTTCTTCACAGAGACCACCTCTTTCCTCCCTCCTTTCCCACAGTAACAATCCTTCCCCTCCTCTCACCTCCAGAATACAGCTTGTCCATTAAAATACCTGGACAGCTTGTCTCTAAACAAGTATGGAGAGTATGGAGAGATGCAACTTTTACAGGGTGAAATCAGTAGTTTTCTCTTTATTTTATCCAACAAACTGCTGGCCTCCACTGCAAAGGAAGAAACAGCTTTGTGTCTCTGCTGGGAAGGGTCCACTAGGATCTCACTCTGTGTGGAAATCCCAGGCTCCCAAGCATCAGCTTCTGACTATGACACAACCCCACGCTACATAAGGATAAACTGAATAAGCTTAGCTCAGCTGCTAAATTTTACATCAGAACTCATCTGCAAGTTAAAACGTTGTAACAGTAACTAGCCACCATCAGAAGCACAAGACAGGACCTCTGAACTGTTTATTTAAGATTACCAACAGCATTAATCTAGGAAAGCAATGCAAGCTCCACCATATGAGTGTTTTCTGTCTCTGCCTTTGTTTTCACTGAATGACCTGCTGTACAATATTTGTGCCTTGTTTCTTCCACTACATTTCCTTTTCTCAGCACATTGTCCCAGCACATACCAAGCTGTCAGCTCTGACATCCTAACTTTTTATAATAAGAGGAAGGGCAGAGAAAGGGTTTCATTGCAGACACACGCACATAGGAATAACCAGCAAACCCTCTGTACCCTTACAACTTTTGAGTGTTGCTATCAAATCAAACACAAAGGTAGAGAACACAACCATTTGAGAGCAGGTGATGTTACTGTCTTTTTCAGGAGACAGCCTCTTGACCCACTGAGACTTATGTGTTCCAAGAAACTCAAAAGCTGGGATAGGAGAAGTTTTAACTCCTTAGTGCATCACTCGAGGAGAACAGGGACAGTGTGGGAAGCAGGCTGCTGAATACCCAGGTTTGGTGCTCAGTGACAGGCCCATCCATGCCTTCCTAAAAATAAAGAATCACAAAAACCCAACCATTTAAAGAAGCAGCATAAGAGACAAAGGCAGTGAATGTGATTGAAAGAGCACCTGGATGATTCAGTTTACCACTGATTACTAAAAAAGCTCGGGGGAAGAAAAAACAAAACAAAACAAACCCACAGACTTTTGCGCATAAAAAAAAAAAAATCAATTTCATTTCCAGGATATTTTATGGTTCTGGGATTGTGAATGTTAAAAATAAATTTTGCTACAAATTCAATATTTATGTATAACTGGGTATAAAAATCGATGTGTCAGAATACAATTTTAACTTCAGAATTCTGAAATGCAATAATAAGACGAAAAATCCTGGCAAAATTTTATTTAAGTGTGAAAGTCTTCTTTCTCCAATATTTTTCTTTTCACTGTAAATATATGCTTCACCTGCACAGAGCCTAACAATCCACAAAGCACCTGATTTCAGAATCTGTATTTCAGCTCCCTGTTCAGACAGACATTAAACTGAAGTCAGCACACATTATTCAACATTCGAAAGAGAACATGCGGGTCAGCTGCCGCTCAGCAGCATCTGACAGCACCGCTACTGCCCATGCAGGATTTGCTTCCCATGACTTCTCTTCTAACCTTCTTTCTGACTTTGAGAGTGAAGCCCTCTTCCTTTCAAGCTCACTACTCAGCCTAGGTGACTTCAATTTCCACTTTAATGAACATCTTTCCAGTGCTTCTCATTAACCTTCCTTTTCACTCTCCAGCTCTGAACTGTCTTTCACAGTCACTGGCTTGTTGATTCAGGGCCTGACCCGGTAAACTTGTATGCTCATGAATAATTTCACTCCTGGGAATAGCCAGGCTGACTTTTGTACCATTTCTCCCAGAAGTTAAATTACTTGCATGGATATGGTGAACAGGATGGGGGTTTTTGTTTATTTTTTTCTTTCTGACCTTTCAAGTCTTGGCTCTGGCATCTTCAGTATTACTGATGTCTTCTATTATTTTATTTTAGGCTTTCTAGCTTATTCATTAGAGCATAGTGAATAATTTATAAAGCATAATTGGAAAATATTGGAAGTATGTACATGCTATATTGCAGGTAGGTACGTAGTTATAATTATACAGATATCATAGATTCTCTGATTTTTTTTTTATTCCATTTGATGAATTTTAAATATTTCAAAGGAAAACTGAAATGTTCTCATGTCCATGAAAGGTAACATTCAAATTTCCAGTGGTGTTACACAAAGTAAGTTGTGCGCTGCATGACTTGTGCATGCCTTCCATGCAATAAGTACATGCTGGAATCGGACATACCCATCAACACTTACACAATGTTTGCGTTCACTCTCTGCGAACATAGTTAAGCTCAGCGTTTTGACTGTTTGTAAAAACAAACAACAGGAGAAATGGACTGAAACCAAGAAGATTTATTTAGAAACCTGAATACTAATTTGCAGACACATTTTTGCAGTATTTAGCCAGATTTAGTTTTATGTTAGTCTCCTTACATTTCTGTCATAAGCAACTTTATCCTATCTTCTTTGAATTAGTATTTCCTAGTTTTGATTCTACTGATTTTTATACTATTTAACTTACTTTTCGTTCTTGGTCTGCCCACATTTTCCCTTTCCTAAGTTGCTTTCCTCCACCCCCTGGGTAATCTAGACTTTGAGCTCTATGCAATTTAAAAATCCCAGTGTCATAACTGGTAAGATGATCCTTTAACCATTTTCTAATTGATTTTAATGTTAGGACTAACCCTGAATTTTAAAAAATACTCTAAATGTGGATTTCAGGCAACCCTCTAAAAATATCTTCATGGAAGTACATATTCCTGGAGAACTATTTGTTGTAACAACATGAATACATATTTTTATAACATGTAGTTTTATATGTACACATCGGAGAGACTGAAAACATAAAATACTAACGTTTGATTCTAAAGAAATTAAGATGATAGAAAGCTATCCACGTGGAAAGAATTAAATAGCATCTCGATACCTGAAAATTATGATAGCAAACCCAGCATTCTATGTTGGAAGCTGAACAGAGTGGATTATCTCTACTGTTTGACAAGGTGGTTGACAGTAATAACTACACTAACATCCCAGAACATCCTTGATCTCATCACTTCACCTCTTTGATTTTACAATGACTGTACCTTCAAAATTAAATATTGCTCTCATCATTGATGCTGTCTAATGTGAAGACAATGCACTGCTCTAATCTGAGAGCAGCAATTCAGTGCTGTTCCCCTGCCTCAGAAGGCACTGGTTAGGGAGCTCTCAACAGAGAACACATCAGAATCAAGCAACAGAATATTCAGATACATTGCAACCAGTCAACTCAATCACATAAAGAGATACTCATGCATTATTCATTCTATGAAATCTGGGAGTTTTTCCAGAGAATATGCCACAGACTAGAGATAGGGTTTATCAACTGTTTTAAATCAGCATGTTTTATCTAATACAATAACAATTTATTTACTGAGGATATTTATACCATCAGAGCTTTTCCAGGCTTAATTGATTCTTTTCATCAAGTTCCTCTGCACTGAGAAAACCAACTCACAAAGGAATTTGAAAAGAGACTATGCTGAATATCTACAAAATGATTTAGATAATAATGGGGTTAAGTTATGGATCTGTTAGCATTTCAATTACYAGATTCTTTTTCTTTGGAGCTATTCTACAAGGCCATCCTCATTTAAAGGATGGCAAAAATAGTTTTTTATTTTAGAAAACAGTTTCTATAGACTTAAATAATCATTAATCACTAAAGCTACAGTTAGGCAAGTCAGTTTGTAAATATACCACTTGCATTGACAAAAAACTTAACACAAAAAGCTAACATAAAACCAAAGTTTTAACTACTAGTYTATCAAGTATAGACCAAGCACAGTTCAGTCCAGTATTTTTCCCCTAAGCCTCCAATCAATGACTTCAGTGAGATGAATTTTACCATGGTAAGAAAACAGGAGTAGGTCAGTGTTTATCCTTGCAGACCAGTAAGGTTAAATATTGCCAAGCCCAAACTTCAAAGAGACAGACACCTAAAATTAAGAAATTATTCTAAAAATTATATTAATAATAAAACRATCAATGAGCCAATTCATCACTTGATGTCCAACCTTAAATCTCTTGATTTCAGGAGCTTGTGTTTTAAGACATAAAAACATTAACTCATGAGAGAGAAAAGATACCACACAATTTAAACGAACAGAACTATGCTGGAGTCACCWGTATGCCAGCAGTAACTCTGGCTGCATTAGCAGGAAGCCAGATCCTTGTGACAGTCTGAGGCCAGGGAAATCAGGAGATAATTAGCATTCCTTTTAATTGTAATGGAAGCTAATACAAGAGAGAAACACTCACAGACTACATTCTGTTCTGATTGAAAAGAATAGTTGCAGAATAAGGTTTTATATACAAAAGCAAGGACACTTCTTAATTGACTATCTTCAGATGGCTAAGTACCTAGTAGCAGTATAAAGTATTCTTCTGTTGTAGGTGATGTTCGGATAAATCACAGTGAAGAGGAAAGTCAGCACAACTGACTCTTCTAACATATTGCAGCTGTTTAATTGAATAAAAACAAGCAGATGTTGCTGCAGCAGGTAAAGAACTTCTACCTTTAAAGACAGACTACAGGATTAGAGAATATCTTTTCATTTATGTATGAAAAGTCTATATGTAAAAAGTTTCACTTCCATGTGAAATCCTAGCTAGAAAAATTAACCTCTCTAGTAAAGAGATATTTTTCCTCTTTTTTAAAGGATTACCAACAGATTCTAGCATAATGTAAAAAGTATTTGTGATATGATATTTCTAACAAAATTATTTTAAATCTTTTTGACACAGAACATGATTCCTGCTAAGCACTGGCCAGAGTACAGCTGCATGATGAAGCAGCAGGGTGGCAGAGCACTAAGGAAATAAGAAGCAAGGGTTCTGCCATCACCTGTTGCTAGATCCTAGCTCTCCATGCCATGGTCTTTGTTCTCTGAATGCAGCTAAATTCTCCGCATACTTGTCCACACGTTTCTTGTCTGCAGGTTTTTTTTTTCACCTCAACCAAAGGAGCTTTTTTGTTTGTTTCATTGGTTGGTTGCTTTTTTTGGRGTGTATTTGTTTGCTTGTTTTGTTTTAAATCCAAACTCCTTTTCTCTGGGAAGGTAAATGTTCTTAAGTTCCAAATACTCCAAAGCTGCTGTTTTCTGAGGCCACTTTTTCTAAGGCATAGTTTCACAGCTTCTGAACCTATCCCTGAACTAATCTGTCTACAACTAGCACCATATCCAGACAATAATTGCATGTCCTAGTAAGTCCCACTAGTCCCAAAGGACTTGTCTTTTAAGGCAAAATAACTTGGAGAAAGGACAATATGCAAAGTGACAGCAGATTAAAGAATGATGGAAATTAAAAGTTTAAAAAGCATGAGAAAGCAATTAACCAAGGAACAAAACGATGTTTCTAAGCGTATAGAAGCTCAGAGTCTGTGACAGAATCAAAGTCTCCTGGAAAAAATGAAAATAAAAAGGCAACTGGGGAAACTACTTAAAAATGAAAGTTTTAATCTTTTTTGTAAAGAGTGTAAGATAAGTGCTATTTCAGCTCCCAATCCACGGTACAGGGACAGAGATAGAAGTATTAAAAGAAGCAATGCTAGAACAAAGCCGTGCAAGAACCATCAGCAAGGCTCTAGAGTCAGACTGGACCCCATTGACAGTGGTTTGCCTGTTTCATTCAGGATCCAAATAAATTGTCAAGATACTAATAAAATATTCAAATGAAGTCTGAGAACTGCAAATTAATAGCTTCCTGGTCTGAAATGAAAAACAGATCTCAACCTTTATTTAGTCTTATGTCTTTTACGTATTTTACATGGAGGAAAGAAGTAGCATTTCTTCTGTAGATTCCRAGGGAATTTTTCTCCTCTACTCACACAGTTTTCTTCTTCTGAACAGCATGAAGATAGCRTCTGACTTACTCCTTTCAAAAAGCCTGTAACAAAGCCCATCACAAAAGTTTGCTAAGGAAAATAGTTACAGACGAGAGGTAAGACACCTCTGGTCACTGAAAGTGCAGAGAATAGAGCAGAGAAAGGGCTTTTTAGGAAGGAATAAATGAAGTGACCGAATGTTTAAGTGGTATAAAATTGCACTAGAATAAAATATAGTTATGGAAATTTGAAGGGACCTGTTGAAGACAATTGATCACGTAACATGACACAAGTGAATATGCAACATTTACAAATGCAAGGTAATGCAGAAATTTTATCTACCTGCATATAATGCCAGATTCTCAACCAACTATTAGAAAAGAGACCTGGACATTGCTATGAAAAGTCAGTAAGTCCATTTACTTCTACAATACTGGATAAAAACAGTACAGCCTCCTCTGTAATAAACCATGTTCTTTTCACCCCATTTTAAAGTGATAGCAGGAAGAGAAGCTGCCAAATAGATATGAACTGCCCCAGAGAAACAAAATACAAACTTTTTTCCTCCGAGACTTAAGTCAATCTCCAGTTGAATGAAAGATTATTATCAGGGATTGTGTTATATCTAATGTATATGTTAAAATGAAGCAATGCATGGCTCAGCAAATTAAGATCTTGATTGTTGTCTAGGCTTAATGACTTTAAACAAGTTACTTAACCTTTCCTTACCCCAATTTCCTAGCCTTTTTAAGAGGGTGAAGCACTTTTTTGTTCAAAAACCTCAGGCAAAAACCAAGAGGWTGTGATAATTATTAAAAAATTAATAAGCATTTAATTAGGCTAATTCTAAAAGTTATTTCCAAATCCTTAATTCAGTGTAGATGAAAACATCATTTATAACCAGACAACCATCTGAGTAGAAACCAATATAAATCAGCAACAGCTATTCTAGAAACTGTAGCAACATCATTAAGAACAATTTTAAATACTTACAGCTTTCGTAATCACTTGCATTTTATTTTCAAACTTTCTTTATTAGAACATCAGCTAGTCATTATCCCAGCACAGCTAAAGTGGGACRGAATCAATGCCCTGCAGACTGTCTCTGCTGTTTGTGATAAATGCTGTCTAACAAGTTAGAAAAAATCCATTTTGATACCGCTTCCCAATTAGACCTGTTAAATGTTCTTTGAATGACTAACTTTTGTTTGTTTTTACATGTAGATATGTTGTTAAGCTAATATTTTTAATGGAAGAGTGTTGTACCATTTCTAGCAGCTTTCTTATCAAATTTAAAACTAAGCAAATGAAATTGTAGTTGTTTGCTTAGGATTCAATGCAAGTTATTATGTACTTGGTAACTTTCAGAGTTCTAGTCACTCATTTTCACAGCAGCAGCTGACCTAGATGCACGCTTAGGAAATCATGTCATTAATACCATGCTATGAGACAGCCCTTTTTACATGTGCTCAATACAAAGCATACCAAAATAAAACAAGCAAATGTCAGCAACTAACACTAATATGCCAGCCCCATTTAATCACATCACAAAAGGCAATTTTCACAGAATTATAGAATGGCTTGGGCTGGAAGGGACCTTTAAAGATCATCTAGTCCAWCCCCCTTCCAGGGGCAGGGACATCTTTCACTAGATCAGGTTGCTCAAAGCCCCRTCCAACCTGACCTTGGACACTTCCAGTGATGGGRCATCCATAACTTCTCTGGGCAACCTCTTCCAGTGCCTCACCACCCTCATTGTAAAAAATTTCTTCCTCATGTCCAATCTAAACCAACCCTCTTTCAGTTTAGAACTGTTGCCCCTTGTCCTGTCACTACAGGGCCTGGTAAAAAGTCTTTCTCCATCTTTCTTATAAGCCCCCTTTACATAGTGAAAGGCTGCAATGAGGTGTCCCCAGAGCYTTCTCTTCTCCAGATTGAATGGGAAGAAGTTTTCTTCACATTCATTTTGGAAGGATCCACATGACTGAAATGCACTGATCAGTGGAGCTTCCACACAGGCCACAGACACAGACCACTCAGCCACATGTAACTTCTTTGCAAACCCTTTCAAAGTCACTCTCATTCTAGACTGACTGGTAAATTCCATTAGTGCTGTAACTGTAAAATATCCAAGTCAAAACAAAGTCTACCTCAGATCAGTTAAAGCATAGATTCTGAAATACTTTATTCTCATTAAAGACCATGCTCCACATATAATTAAAATATCTAATATGTTTTTTCCTTCTGCACCAGGGAACTTGGGAAATGTTCATTCATTTTTTCGTTCAAGCTGACCTCTGTCCTTCCTTCTCTTACCCTTTTAGCCTGTCTTCATGTTGTATTATCTGTCTGCATTAAGCTTGTAACTCTTTCCATTTGCATATTCACTTAATCATCAATGTAACTTGCCTCTAAGTTATGCATATTTCAATTTAATGAAACTGTTTTTTCACATCTTAACACTCTGGGTCACCAATTGAAATAAATATTAAAAAATGTAAGCAAGCGTATAAAGATCAAGCTAATGGACCTGACACAAAGAAACGCRAATAAACCAAACAACTCGAGTATTCTCAAAATTCTCTATTCTCTGGGGGTTATTAAGAGATAATCTTAAAAAATAATGAACTGAAGATGTTAAGTTGTTTTATTAACAAAACCAAACTTCTGCGAAAGAAGTTATTAGATTCAGATGAGCAGTCTACTAGGACTGTTCRTGTCTGTTCAGTGCACTCAGTTTTTAAAACCTAAAGTGCTTCCACACCATCTAAATTACTATTTCACTCACTGCCATTACACTAGTTTACACTGAACACATCCTACCTTTTGCACCAAATTTCTCACTGTTGTTTCTGTTAGCAATCTTCCTGAATCATTATCTAAGGTATTATTAATGACTAGGATCCAGGAAATATTATTTTGGAAACCTGAAACCCATTATAGCTAAATGATCAAGTTGTTCTGACCGAGTAGAGGGTAAGGATGTGCTGTACTCATTCCAAGGTAGTGCTGATTGTCACTGTCATACTTTGTGGTTTAAAATTTTACTCAATTTAATATTATTCCTTAAGACACTGTTCATGCCAAATAAGTTACGAAATACTAGTTAGCAGCTATCAGTAATATTTTCGTTTCTTCATTATAGGAGAATGGGAAGAAGATCTAATTACTGCATACAAATGTTAACATTAGTGTGAAAACTGCTAACTACCTTTAATTGCTAGCAGGAAATTCATATGCTTTAGGGTAAAATGAGTAAATATAAACACCTGTAGCCAATAAATAATTTAGTTGTCATTCTCATACCCTGGAGAAGTTGAACTGCTGCTGACTCAGCATGGGCAAAAACAAAAGTGCTCTTCCAATATGCTTCAGAAAGCAATGTTTTAGAAACTACATATGGCAAAGTACAATAAATCCATGGGGCGGGTTATTCCATGTGTTATTTGCATTTTGAAACATCAGTAACATCTAATATGAAGAAGAAAATTTCCAAACCCAGCACAATGATGKTATTTCAACATATAAGCCTCTAAATTAACTTGTAATGGAAGTGCTCCTCRCACCAGAAACAAGCCACATTGTGGCACTTAAACTTCCAAGACCTGTCTGCTAAACTGTGCCCCCAAACTGCAAACTGTATGTAATCTTTTGTTTTCTAAATCTATTTAGGAATCTGCATCAATCTTGATCCCCCAAAAAGTCCTAGAGAAAATATACGAGTACGCAAAAAAAAATCATATTATTCCAGAGCTGTTGGTTGTCTTAACTTTTTGAAGAACACGTATAATTCTGAGATCCTTTGTCACTAAAGAAACAACACACTGAAGGAAGTGGTTTGTCTGTCTTTCAGGAACAAATTAGGTCAAACCAATGAAGTAGACAATGAARCAGCCTGAGTTGGATCTTTAATTAGCGAACAGTTTATAGAATTAGCTCTGGTTTTTGTTTCTGCTTTTTCCCAGTTCTTTGGTTTATGGAAGTCTGTGTTCACATGAGAATAAGATTWCCAGTGAACCATTTGTGTACCAGTGATTACACTGATTGCCTATGACATCCATATGATGGCAATACTACCAATCTTGGGAGAGTCTAAATGCACCACAGTGATTTCCAATTTAGTGACCATTTGCAGCAAAAGCAAGTAATTTAACATTCAGGACTATTCCCCCTCTTCTACCATGGTCATTTTAATAATGAGTAGCCAATTCACTGTGCAAAAGGGATAGTGAGTATATGAAAACCAGCTAGCTACTGAAGTCAGTCAACCTCATCAACCAGACATGTTGATGTCTTACCTCACGTTCAGCCGGAACATTCTTAAAGTCCTTTTTTATGGATATAAATTTCCAGGCAGTTTTCACTCAGCCCTTTTGTTAATACTGACCATAAATTTAGTTTGGTGCCCTTAATTTGCTATGTTTTGTATTCTTTAGAAGTATTCTGCATTGCAGAATTTACTGCTCAACCAAAGACCTTCAATTTCTGCTACTCAGATGAGCTCTGGCTGTACTGCTGATTAAACATATTGCTAATGTTTCAGCTGACATATTTTCCTGGGCTATGGAGGCATGCATGCATGTGTCTCAGTGGTGATGATTTGTGAATACTTATGAACTGATCCACATGCACAGTATTGAAAAAAAAMCTGTTAAAATGTAAATTATGAAGCATTAGTAACAATAGCTTGACAATATTATGACATTAAAAAGAGGCAAAACTATGCAGGACAAGAACATTCACCTCTGAAATGAAAAATTTTGAAAAAGACGAAAATCATATGCACTGATAAAGGCTAGGGAATAAAGCAAGAAGAAATAAAGGGTAGGGAAAAATGAAAGCAAAATGAAGCTAATAAWCCTGATACTAATAAAAATATAACAAAATTATAAAGACTGGTAAGGAGATTCAAAGCAATTAGAACAAACAGACTTAGATTATTAAACAAGTGCAGAGAAAAAAAAAAAATCCATCACATGGATTTACTGAGGCAATACAGTCAGTAGAAAGACTGAAACAATAACAAATGATAAAAAACTTAGGACTAAAGTATGAACAGATGATCAATAATCAGAAAGCTCTTACTGAAAAAACAAAAATACTTTAAGGAAGACCCCTCACACAGCTAGGAAAGGAGAAAGGGTCAGTAGCAATACATGAAGCTGATACACTGCATGGCTGAGTATCCACAAATGGAAGATCATGTTTTAGATATTTCTGCAGATGAACATGAAATGGTAAACAAAACAACTATAATCATGCCAGAGCAGGCATTTAGGCAACAACTCTGGAATTATTTCACTCTGGGAAATAAAAATTAAAAAACAAACACACAAACAAAAAAACCAAAACTCAAAAAACCCCACACACAGATAAAAGAAAGAAATTCTAAAACCTTTAACAGAAGTTCAAGCAAAAATTCCAATGAGAGATTTTTAGCTCTAAAGACTGAAATACCCCTTTCTTTCAGAGGTGGTTGGCATATGATGAACAACAGAATAGAAACATTCTTGTGCCACCACTTACAACTGTTAGATAACATATCTTAAATCTCCAGGGTTAGCAGGTTGTCATGAGCCCTATGTTAACAGAAGGAGTATTTTATTCTTGAAGACACTTGCTATTTCTGGAAGTTAAACAAGATACTCCAAAAAAGTAGAAAAGATCATGAAGGAAAGTTAATATTCCATTTCTCTTTCTGTACTGATTTTTAAGGTACATATTGAAATAATAAAGAGACAATTAAATCACATCATTTTTGGACAGACAYTTACATTCCAGGTGGATCAGGAAGAATGTTGGATTTTGATTAGATTTTATTTTGTTAACTGTGCTCATCATTTGACACAATTTGTGGATATTTAATGTCAGGGACAACACTGAAATAACCAAATTCAAGAACAGGCTGAAGTCACCTTTCCTTACAGAATCTTTCCATTTTTACACAAAGATTTTTGGAAGCTCTCAAATATTATTTTCTTTTTCTACTTATATTATCTTGAAGAGTCAATAAAACCTCTGCTCAAAAAGATAAAACTTCTTGTGCTCCCCATTCACTCAGCTCTGCAGGGCTTCACAGCAGGTTTTTCTTTTCTTCTTTTTTAAACTATGTATATTGAATTCCAGTGCAGAAACYACTCAAAGGTTTTAGCAATTATAATTTATCCATAAAAACTGAATAGGGTCACAACCTCCACTGCCATCAATGTGATATCTTTGTGAATGGATTTGGTTTTAGAGATACTCCTGGTGGTGGTAAGGAAAAAAAAAAAAAAAATTCCATAGCTAGGAATATTTCAAAGAGAGCTTTTAAATTAAATTATTTTTCCAAAAGTGTGCAAGTTCCTTGAAGGCATTCAACCTTTTTCTGCAAACACACACTCAGTTAAATCAACCCATCTATGTTCCTATTTCTGGCAAGCTCTCCTCTCTAGTTAAACCGTTATCTACTAAGGACAACAGAAATTGGTAGATTTAAAATAAAACTGTTTAGAACTCTCTCAGTTAGCATTCTGCAACATAAAATTAAGAGTAAAAGTGAAATGCAAAGCATCCAAAACAAGTATAACTCAATTAGGGACTTGACTTTTTATATTTTATAGAGAAACAAGTTAAGGTTTGTTTATTCTCTTTCAGTACATTATAATGAAACGAGTTCATTCCAAGTTTGTTTCTTGTCAGTGCTAACAAAAAACCTGACATGCTATGGAGTCTATAGAGATTAGAGATGAATACAACCACTRCATAACCCAGCATTTCTGAATGTCGGGGAGGTTTGAATGTAGATCTGATTTTTGGTCTACCTTGCTCTATAATAAGCCAACAAAATATTAGACTCTACTGTGGCTAGGAATATTTGTAGTTGAGGACACACCTCAGGGTCATGGTGTATACTTTTCTTTCACCTGTAACAGGGGAAGACATAACAGTAAAAAATATCCTCACATAGGGCTTAGGTAGGTATATACACTCGCTAAATACCTCCTTTAAAAAGGCAAGTATGAAGGTACCCCTGTATCAAAGTAAACCGACTTTCGAGAAAATATAATCCAACTGAGAAAACACTTATTCAGATTTGTTAAGGAGATTAAAAAGATCCAGCATAAGAGTCATTATGCAGCAAAACTCTGAAATACGTTGTATCCTAATTGAATGTTCACGAGGAAGTTCATATTGTGTTTTATCGTACAATTTTATGCATCATCAGTTAGCAGTTGGACGAATTTAAAACTCTGAACCCTTGAAAGCTTCAAGAGCAAAGTAAATGCTGTAGWCTATATTCATATCAAGAGCAAACTGACCAAGCAATGCTGAGCCCATTACATATTCTGGAATATCTTTTTCATGTTGCTTACACACACACACACAAAAAACAAACCACAAACAAACAAACAAATGAAYCCCACAAAATTATAACAACCTAAACCAAACCAAAACATCTCTCATCCAAAGCACAAATAGAACCTGGACCATATATTCTAGAATAAATGACATTTCAATTAGTACTTTGGATTATTCATATTTTTATCCCCTAGGCTCTTCTTATACCAATCCTCACCAGAGTTGCATCAAACTCTTACTATATATGCAAATTTACTGTATCAAAATCTTTATAATCCTGTTCTGAAGATCCACAGGATACAAGATGAGCGTGAGATTTTGCTCCATAATGTAACCYTGGTTTCTCTATCATACAGGAATATTTGTGATAGAACTGACTGAGGGAATTAAAGGGAAGACAAGAATGAAACACCACAGAGACAGAAAGAACGCACAAATTGATAGCAGATTTAGTCTGAGATAGCTTTTGCAAATTAAATTAATACAGTTTAACTACACTTACATGGCAATAACTATGTACTCTTTAATATTTATTCACTATGTATGATTTGCTCTCCCATAAAATGTTCAAGGACAGAAAACTTAATGACTTGGTCTTGTGATGCGAGACAAATTCAGGATTGACACTTCCTCTCAAAATCCAGAAACAGCAAGAACAACAACAACAACAAAATCACTCCACCATTTAAAGAAAATTAATATGTACACKCACATTTTCTTCATTTCACCTTAGCAAGGGCAGCAAAATAATCTCATTCATCAGGAAATACTGCATTACATTAGCAGTTATTGGAGGTATTAATAAAACTGCAGCACAGTTTTCTTTGAACTGACCAATGCATCTGGTTTTCGAATAAGAACAAGAGGGGAAAAAAATGTAAGATCCATTCCATCTGTAGCTTGGCTTCCAGTATTTTCTTTCACCTTTTCATCACGTTTATCAAATGACTATTTTTTTTTTCTTTGTAAACCTGTGTAAGAACAACTTGATGTTGATACTGTACTTTATTCACGTGAAAATGTCAAGCCAAGTAATGAAGTAATAAAAAACAAAGAAGAAATACGATGAGAATTTATAATATGATCTTAGCAGGCATCTTGCTTCTCTRGTGTTCAGTGTTGTCTGCAAAAATATAGAGCTAGATTAATGAAAGGTASGAGAAGAAAACATTTTTCATGTATACAGTTTTAATCAATAAAAGAACTTATATAGTACCTACTCTCAGTACTCAACAAAATATTTCTAGTGTTCATTTCTATATTGCTAAAATAGCAAGTGTAGCTACTTAACACCTTGTGATATTATTGAAGTTAATATTTTCCGTGCATGTGTTTTTACTTAGTAGTCACAGGATCTGTCTCTGTGTGTGCATGTAGCAGCAGTAGCGTAAGGTAACACTGATATGTGCATCACAGAATGGAAAGGGCGGGGAATGAGAATACTACTACAATTGTAAATTGCAATCCTAACCTCTGCAATAACTCACAGGTTTACTAAGCAATTACAAAAAARCTCAGGCTAGCTTTTAGTGCTGTTCTCGCCTGTGGCAGGAGCTGAATCTGTCCCAAAAAAGCAAAGCATAATAGCAGTCTTGTGCGAGGATGTTCACACTGCAATACCACCTCTCCTTTATCTCAGTCTGTGCCATTCTGTACGCAGCATTCCATCTACATTTGTGACTCAGTGTTGGGACAGTGAATCACTGGCTGTTTTCTTACAGCAGGTAGCATACTCCTTTTGCATATGATTTCTGTTTGACAGATATTGTTTGGGACTATTGATGTTAAGCAGGCTTTAGCTGCTTGTACTGCAACACTACTGATTTATCTTTCCTACTGTAGATAACAAGCTCCTCTGTTTAYGAGTGTGTTCTGTCCTCCTGACATGGACAACTGAAACATGAGATAACAGAGCAAGAGCTGGGATGCACAATGTGCTGTGAAGTGACCTTAGTTCACAAAGCAATGTTGACACTGGAGCCACTGGGTCCTGCCACTGCATGTTCTTCTGCAAACGTGTGTGAGTTGGTTTTTTTGCCCCGATATAATCTGTTCTTTATTTGCTCTTAGGTTCTTCCCTGTTGAGAACCACTGTTTGGCATGTTTGAAAGCACCTAAGGCAGACAGACAGCTTTCTCTGAGATTCCATAAACGTCAGTGTGCCTTGGCAGCAACAGCCTCTCCTGCCCAACACAGAAGATGCAAGAGAGAGCAGAACAGGAGGACATATGGAAAGCAAAGCATTTAATACTGTTATCGGGCACATAAATGACAAAAAAATGTTTTCCTGTTGACAAAAGTAGCATATTCCAAGGAATATGCACAATGAAAATCTCTTGGAGACTGAAGAGCAGAAAGCGAGCATTTTTTTTTTTTTCCATCTGTAGTCAAACAATCACATTTATCTCTAGTATTTCCTTAATTGTACATATGGAAGAGCACTCTGTACCTTAAACCTCTCAGATAATCCCCTCTCCTTCTCCAGCATACCTTCTGTCATTTGCAATATTACATCTAAAAAAAGCCCAAGTTTGCTTCTCTCAACTCCAGTGAGAAAAGCTGGACAGGATTTTTTGCCCTCTGTTTTTTTGAGCCTGAAGACTGCAGTTGGATCACATTCTCAAGATTTCTTTGGAAATAGCATATCCAGAAACATTTATTATGCATAAGGTGGAATTCTTTTTTTAATTACCTTAATACTCAGTGCTTCTARAAAAATAGAAAAAAACCACAAGAAATGTAACATAGCATCAAAGTGACTACCACTTCCCTCATTCTAGTTGTGCCATGTTTCAGCCAGCCTCAGCCAGTTTGCTATCTATCTGCTGCAAACTAAAACACTCGACACAGCGTTTCCACACAATTTAGCCATGACTATTATCTCCATTTTCATTTTTACTTGCACTCATTTTTATCTCTCTTTCTTACCTGGTTCCTTCTATCCAACATTTTTGTCTTCTCTATTTCTTCCTGTTCTTCTATTCTTAAAGGTGTATTCCACATCCTATTAGTCACTGTCCCTTCTCTACTTTAAATTCAAAGAATCCCATTTCAGCTGTAAAATCGCTACACTAATCTTTACAGCACAAGGCAGGCAAATTCTTCTCTCCCACTAACACAATCCATTACTTACAAACTATTTTTGAGATACAGAGGTGAGAGCAAGAAAATTCAATTCTGGCATCTGTGTGCTTTACTGTATCTTATCACTTCACTTTTGATTGCCAGCAGTAATAATTTGATTGTGCTTCATGAAAGACTTTCCTTCTTTTATATTGGTATGAGTTACTTGATGGGTTAAACAACAAGAGGGAATGTCTTCCCTCCCACCTGCACCCCCTTTCACAATGCAAAGCATTATGTATATTTATAATTGTTTCTGTTTAATAACAGTATTTCTACCTCTTGGCCTCAAGATGGAAGCTAGAGGTTCACAGACATGTAATATTTGGAAACAACTTTGTTTAATGGCTTCATTCTCATTAGATCAAAATTAAACTTACAGTATATTTTATTTATTCAACCCTTCATAATTCTGGACAATTTTACAGATCTTCCCAACTGGCAGTAGAAAATTCATCCTAAGGAGCTCCATAAAAAGGGCCAAAAAAGCCATCTAGAGCTGCAGTCTAAAACTCCTCTAAAAAGAATGAAAATAATGACCCACTTAGAAAGTAGCCCTAGTACAATTCRTCAAACACTGGTTGAAGATAACAGTATATGCATAGAATCTCAAATAGGAGTCAGTGTGGATCTGCTGTATAAGTTAGCTACATTCCTTTCAAAACCTGTTTCATGGGGCACAGGTAGTAATCAAATAAAAATTGATATTTGTTTATTCATGGTTGAAAACCAGAGCAGGGATTGCAAATGTGATCTTTAGGACCAGTTGACCAAAAGAGCTAATATTTTTTGCAACAGTGTTAATTGTATTTGATTCAGTGTCCATAAATACCCATGTGTTTGCATGCATATTTTGTAATGTGGATAAAAACATTAAAACACAACGAACTCCCAAAACTCTGTTTACAGCATACTCTCAGCCTTCTTTTATGGTTAAGGGGTAGTCCCATGAAAGATGACATTGATTTCAGTAAAAGCAAGATAAGAGCATACAACAAAATACACATTTTTCTTTCCTTTAAGTTCTACAAAAGCTTGCTGAGCATCTTTAAAAAGGGCAGTGAAGGCATCTTTCCAAGTTCAAATACTTCTGGAAAGCATTAGCTAAAATATTTGCTTAACAATCCCAAAACTGATCTCATATTCTGCCACAAAGAAAAAMCACCCCAAAAAAAAACCACCACCAAAAAAACCCCACAACCCAAAATAAGCCAAAAAAAGTTTGGAAATTACCTATTAAAACAAAGCCTGAGAACAGAATAGATTTGGTGTAATGGAAAATGGAAATGCCTTTTACATATTCTCTACTCTAGGGTGCAACTTTGGCAGGAAAAACACTAAGCTTCTTCAAGCACTGCAAATAGGAAAGAATTGTGGCAGACAATCAAAAAGTGGTAAGACAGTAGGGTTAAACTAGATTCAGGCCTTCCTGTTTATATCTTCATTTTGGGCAAGCAATAATTACTCGATTCTTCCTTTCAAAGTCTAGCTTTCCGAGTGCCCATGCTGTCACCCAGTAGCTTTGTCACTGAAATACTTTTCACATGTGGTAAATGGCATGCCATGCATCTTTCAACTTCYCTAATTTTAGCAAGATAAGCACTTACTTTCACTCTGTTTCAAACTGTGTAAATACACTTTTTTATCAAAAAGAGTAGGAAACATTTCCTTTTTCACTGTTACCTAAGGAACCACATGTATCTGGGCATGTGATGAGCATGCTGCTTTATAATGGATAACTTTATGTGCTGTTGATACTATGATCTAATTCAGAAGGCATTTTGAGACTGGAAGACTTTTACCTTGATGAAAATAAAATACAAAAGTCACCACAGATGTTACTTATCATTGACAGCTAGAGATACAACCTAGTGCAGTAATTTATGCCATTATCTGCTCTACTACTAAAATGGGAACGGGCACATAGAGTATTGAGTTGCCTATCCTTCTGTATAACACGCAGAGCTGTAAGAACAACTAAATTCTTTTGCCACTCAGATTGGTTTGCTATTATTTACCAAATTATTTTTTTCTCCTTACATATGCAGAGAACTGTATTGGGAATTTTTTTTTTTTTCAGTTACTAAAATTTTCACATACCTCAGTAACAGTTATTCAGCTATCAGATTCATATATTTATTCCCTCCYTGCCCTCTGCCCTCAAGAGGTCTTTGCAACCAGTTAGGGAGCAAGAAAAACCTACTGATTTATGAATCAGACATGCAGTACAAAACCAACACATCAATCTAGTGAAGGCACTGCTTAAGAATTAAGGTAGTCTAAGGAGTTTTACAGATATTCTCCTGTAATGAACACTTTCATAGACACTAGATTGACTCTTGAGTACATAAAGTTAAATAACGGTTGATTTTGTAATAAATATCCACTTGAATAGGCAGTTCCTGCTAAAATCTTGTCAATGCATAGGCAAAATTAAGTTTTGCTGCTCCAAAAATAAGGGACTGAGGTTTAGCTAGGGAAGGGCAGCTCCTGTTACAGGAAGGGGTGTGAAAAGATGGGTCAGACTGGGGGAGAGAACTGCAGAGTCTGGCTTGTTCTTACCATCAAGCAAGGCAAGCAGAGGGTTTAAGCATAACTACCGCTCCTCAGAGGAGCAGCCATCCCAGCGCTGGAGAAAGGCTGCTCTCCTATATGTTGACCTTTCCCTCTACAGCAGCAGCAGCTCAGCTCTCTAGAGCTCTAATGTAGCCAAATTAGTCAGGAAAACCATTCTGTTGCCCTAGGCAACCCCATGCATGACTTTTTTTTGTAAACATGAAACTTTCTGTAATGCTTTTTTCTGTTTGTGCATATTACAAAGTGCAGATAGATTCTTGAAATCCTACCATTAAACAGTATTTCGCACCAGCATCCACTTAAAGATCACAACCATATACAAGACCCTGTTATGCTTACAGACATAAAAATTCATTTCTACAGACCCTTATCTGTAGAACCTACAATCATATTTTATAAACTCTCCAGTCTGTGCTCACAATTAAAGTTAATACTCCATTCTTATTTTCATCCAATACTGAATATTTAGATGTTAATAATGTCAAATTTTTTTAGTTTTTATAGTTTTTTTAGTTCTGCCACCCCTATCTGTAAATAAGTCATGGGARGAAAAAGTATTATTTTCCCTTTCAAGCAAGCATTTCAAGCTGAGCTGTCACATAATAAAATATGTCATCATATCTGACTATATTAAGAATATAACTTTCAATGTATATCCTCACTTCCAAAATTTCTGAATTTATGTATGTTGAAATTGAGCAAGTATGACATAGTTCTTAGTTCCCTTGGGAACAATATTCAGAGCTCATTTGAGTTGTGACCTGCTTATGCTGCCAGGGAGTATTAGCAATTTTGTTGGATCTTTAGAATAGAGATACAGAGTGAAGGACAAAGAAAAAATAAGACTATTTAACTTCACAGATGAAAAACAGATGAGATACTGCTCAATTTCAGAAGACAGTGTTGGCTTTTTATAGGATCTGCCCCATTTTGTAAGCTCTATTGGAGAGATTACTCTTTTTCATAGCAAAATATTTTAGATGAACTATGCATAGAAAAACCTACATCTGTCCACAGCACAACTTATGGTCTGAGATGTCTAAATATGTTTCAATAAAGAAATAAGAATGAAAATTAACTTCAGAAATGATTTTGCAAAATGGATGGCGGCTCAAAATGGAATATATTCACAAATCCTATAATATTGGCTTTTGTCTCCTGACACCATCACCTGACATAGATTAGAGTTACGAAGATTATCCATTACATTAAATGGTGCAGTTATCACCTCTGTTTACAACATAGGACTACATACAATTTAACCCATGACTTGGGCCCTATGAGTTATATTAGTACAAATAGTATTTATATATCCTTCCTTCATCTAAATCTGACTTCTAAACTTTATTCCTATCATATTATCCTTTCAATCCATTGATAATCACAAAACTCATCCTCCTACACATAGTTCATATGTATATTAGGATCAGGCTCTCTTTCCAACAATACTTTCGCTCATATTCTCTACCAGTTCAAGGCAGGATCAGGCCAGTGAATACTTTTCCATAGCTGGTCTTCAACTTGCTATGGGTTATATTTCCCCTTTTCCAGTCCTTTCTTTACATCTCATGGAAGGAATGGCATGCACAGCTGYGGAGTGCATCTGCACCTGGCTCCTCATTACAACATACATCTTGCATCAATATTCTATCTTGATTCTATCTTGATCAGTGGATGAGCATGGTGCTTGTGAGAGCTGATCTTAACTATCTGTTATTAAGGTACATATGTGGTTTCAATTAGTGTCATTTGATGTAGTCGCTCCCTAAAGTATTTATCACTACAAAACATTTCTGAAGTAAATAACTATTTTACAAGTGAGAAAGTTGTAACTGCTTGCATAACAAAAATGTCATTTCAAGACCTCTTAACAGTAGACAAGTTGGGCTTGGAAARCTTTGAAACCATGCTTGACTGACAGTGTAAGCATCCCACCTATCGTGGACATGGTCACAGGGTCACTGAAATAAATAGCAGGGAATTAAAAGGTAATAATTCAAGTCCAAAATTTCTGCTTCTAGAATCTCCTTTACACCATAAATGCAACACACAGACATTATGCAGTTTCATCTGTGAGCTAATTTACAAAAAAATACCATTTTGTTTATGAGCTGCAGCTTACTGAAGCCTTCTTCAGTTATGATCCGTTACTGGATCCAAAAACAGAAAGCAGTTGACAGGTCAAAAAAAAAAAAACCAAACCACCTTAGAGACACTGGTTAGATACAAGGGAGTTTTCCTCCAAAGCAGATAATCAACACATTTCTATTAACATAGCTTAATTTTTAATACTGCACTGAATCATCTTGACCTTATTAAACTGCCTTATGTTACAAGTTTGAGACAGTTGTATTCAAACATGAAAATTAGTTAAGGACAAAAAAAAAAAAAAATCCTGTTCCTGAAGAGAACTGCAATATGAACCTGTTGGTATTAGTTTTCAAAACATCTTTAAGTTTGCTTTTTCTTGTCTCATATTTTTTTTTTCTCTAAAAGGTAGCATTGAACTTGTTCCTCCTGAATACGGATAATTTATGATTGCTTTGTTTAATTTTATTATTTTGGTACCTTAAGTTCTTCTTTGCAATACCTTTTCTGCAGCAGGACAAAAATCTCTTTAAAGCTCAACCTGCTAAACTAATAAACTGTGTTTTCAGTTTTAGTTCTGTGTTAAATGGAGCTACATAAAATTGTTATACCCATAAAACAGCAGCAGATGCAATATGTTCAAAATTATTATTTCCTTTTAATTTTATAAACATATAGAAAGTTTGCATTATAGCCTATCCTTAAGCACATCCCTGCTGTAAATTAAAGATGTGCCAAATCGGCTCCAAACACATTTTGCAGTCAAGAAACAATAAGAAGTGGTACACTGCGAGATGTTAGCAGCAAGACATTAAGGTAAAGTTGCAAGCATTGGCCAGTAAGGTATAATCCCCAGCCCTTGGAGGGAATATAAGCAAACCAGATTTACCTACCCATGACATAATGCTTTCCCACATTCACTGAAACTAAGGAAGACTGCTCAGAGGAACAGTGTGATGAAGAATGGGGTAATGCAYGATGTTATAGGGACCCGTGGAAGAGCACAAAGAAAGGACAGATAAGGAAAGATAACAGAGAGGGGCTAGAATTGAGCATAATATAGCAAATAAAATATTTTACAAGATTAGTATAGAAAACTTCTTTAGAGATTGTAACTTGTTGGTTATGTGTCTTTTGGAAAAAAAAAAAAAAAACACAAACAAAACCATCTACAAGAGTCAGGCTTTTAGGAGATCTGATGCAGGTTTCAAAAGTCATTACAAATCATCTGGCAATCTCTTTGGAAAATCAGATGTCTTAAAGGTAGCTGCACTGTGAGGACTTAAAAAGTTTTCTGATACTGTACAGCAGTAATAAATCTGTAGTCTTTTCTTTTAATGCCAGTTTAAGTTTCTTGTAAGGTATGGGGGATTTAAAAAAAGAAAGTAAACAAAAATACCACACATTTGTGCTCTTCACATGCAGGTATGTAGCATCTTGTATTATCATGTTGAGATGTTCCAGAGGATTCTAGTACTTTTGTGGCAGTGGGGGCAYATACTGTCTTTGCATCTATTAGTTGTTTTTAGTACAGAATTAGATATAACAAGGTTCTGTAAATGTGGCATTTACCTAGATATACACAGAATATTTATATGTCCTTTTTCATGGGAAGGGGGGTGTGTGTGTGTGTGTTAATGAAAGACAGTCAACCTCAGGCTGAAAAATGTCAGCCTGATAAGCATGCGGAAAAAGTCTATTCTGTTTTTTGTTTTGGTGTGGTGTTTTTTTTTGTTGGTTTTTTTTGGTTGGTTTGTTTGTTTGTTTGTTGTTGTTGGGTTTTGTTTGTTTTTGTTTGAAGTGAAAATTCTGTGGAGAACCTGTTTACAGTTACAAGGTGGAAAAGGATTTCCCCATTAAAACTGGACTTCTAAAAATAATGAGATATTCCAAAATATTATACATATGCAATTAATAAAAATATYCACAGTTTCTTTGACATGCAGTATACTAGGGTAGTACCTCATTAAAATATCACAAAATAAACCAGTTACAGTTAAGAAYCTTATCTCATTGTTATACTCAGAGTTTTTTCACTTGACTGAAAAGCTATTGGGTTTTGTTGGTTTTTTTTTTAATGGAAAAATGCATTTAATTCCCCAAACATTTTTAACCAAATTGTTGCAGACCAGCACATCACAGCATTGCAAGGGTACTCAGCTATTCATCCAGCTATTTGCCATTAAACTGGCCGAATAAGAAAAAGAAAATACCAAAGAATTCAAAGAAAATGCATTTAAGGTAGCTTCCAAAATATAGCGTTCTTTTTTTCTAGCAATGTAACAGTAGTAAAATAGTAAGTTATAAGGATATAGTTCTTCAATGAAGAGTAAAGCATTTTACAGATCTAGAAAGAAATAGTTATAGATCTCTATATATTTGGCAAATAACTGGCTCCATAACCACATTTTAATCAAGGTTTTACACAATATGGATAGAGTCTGCAGAGRTATTTCACAGATAAGACAAGAAATAAGAAAATTATAATGTCATTCCCCAGTATTACCCTCTGGGACCAGAATGAAGGGTCTCAAAGGCGCAGAAAATATGTAAGATGCCAGGGTACAAGATAAAATGGAAYTGACTGTTAAGGAGGATTGTGTGTCAAAGGATGAAGACTTGTGTGTTTTTATTAGTAGTAATAACAAAGTTTTTGCACAATAGACAATTCTGTCAAAAGTTCATAAAAAAATTCCAAGGTAAGTTATCTGCTGATCCGTAGAAACCTGAGTAAACTAATACAGGTACAAAGTAACAAGCCTCTAAAAATATGCAGAATCAGATCTCAAAARGAAAAAAAAAAACCTCACCAAAATTATCAAATGTAACAACAGAACRTACACATTCCTGTATGCTTTCAAAATAACTCCCTAGTTATAGATAACATTATTTGTATGTATTTTTCAAATAACTAACCTAATCGGCTTTAACTTAGCACTGCAAAAGTGTTCAAAATTCATGTAGTGTTTCATATATTTGACAACTATTAAAAATTGATCCCAGCTTCAATCAAGATAACAGGAGATTCTACACTGACCTCAATTAGCTTTCAATCCAGCCTTAAGAGAATTAACTATCCTCTAAACAGTCGTCATTCATGGGTACATGCATAACACGAAGTGTTAGCACCTTTAGAATGAGCAAAGTTACTCTAATTGAACAGAAGACCAGTCACATCAATTTTTTTTTTAAACAATKATTTCATTAAAAGTCTGCTAAGTCAGGCTTGCCCTATTGCTGAACTAAACCTCAAGGTAACCTTAAAAAAATTAAATGCAGAGAAAAAGACAACAGAGTTGGTGACCTCAGGAAGTTTCAAATTCAACAAAAGGTTCTGAATCAGACTTATCTTCATAACTGAGGGACTGGGTAGCTGGCAGCTTAGAGTAATTTTTGCCCTAGAAAAGTTCATTTGAATAATGCAGTGAGTCATCAACAATTAAGAACAAACAAGCACACTTTCCTACTTCTTCAAACCAACTCCATATTATTAATTTTTGTAGTCTTGTGGCCCTAATTCTCAATGTTGGCAGCAGCAGAGGTAATGCAGAAATTGAGAAAGAAGCAGGGGGAGGAGATTTATTATAAGTCACTTAAAAAAAAAAAAGATACAACTTGATTTCATGCACAGCTTAAAATAGAAACACCACCCACATTAAGCCTTGATACATGCCTCTTCAATAGCAAATAAAAAAATATGTTCGATCGCTAGACATTCTCTCTATATATGAGAAGACAGTTGATTAAGACTGTATTACAGAGTTCCAAAATTCAGGTTGAGTAATCACGGCCAACTGTCAAAGGTAGWAATGAAAGCAGAGATATCACTATAATCAAAAGCAACAGGGAAATGAAGAAAATTGAATGCTAATTATTTGTGATTAATTTCTCCTTTCAAGGAAAAAAAAATGCTGAGTTGCTGAGGTAGTTAAAACAGAAGGAGCAACATGTGATTCTAGCACTTTATATGAACTACAGAATCCCTAGTTCAAGCAAGTTATGTGGTAAAGGAGACAAAATTTCCTGTTTAATCARATATAGAACATCTGGACAAACTGTCAATAATTTCGYTATATGTCAGCCCTAGGTACCATTCAAAAGATGTCAGTTCAAAATAGTACCTTGCATCTTTTTGACCCTCTAGGCTCTTGAAAAATCTTTTTAATGGGAACAAGAATTCCTTTTTCCATGGATATGCCATTAGCTTCCTCTTGTCCTAATTCTTCCCGAGTAGCGAAAGTGCTACAACCCCTCAAATACTTCACACTGCCATCTCTAAACAGGTCACTTGCAAGTTGCCAGACCCAAGTAAAGTCCTCAATCTCTGATGAGACTTCCATAAATTTACAAGTTAAAACGGTTAGGAAGAAATTGTTCCACTCACATTTCAAAGACTTTTTTTTTTTTTGAAGCACACGTACCACAAGAAGAATGTAATGAGAACTTCCTTTATTCATGAAGAAAACTAAAGGAGGAAAAAAGTGACATTTGAAAATATATCCAGTTCAAATGAACACATTAAGCATCTTTTGGCACATACTGAGAAACTGGGAGGAGGAGAGGAGGTAAACAAAAGAAACAAACCTTCAACATATATATAATACTAAATAACTAAGCAACGTAAAGCCTCAACAACCCTATTAAAAACATGCTTTGTGGAAAGTGTGATGTATATGGCAATGTGAATTAGAATGTGGGCATTTGTAATTCAGTCTAACAGGAGCGAATAAAATCCTAACTACAGTGAAAGGAGAATACACAGCTACCCCAGCAGATGTGTACAGTCRTTTCCCATCATTTCTGGACTATGTTAAATTTCAGTCAAGTCAGAACAAGCCCCTATACTCAGCAGTGGAAACACTATTTTCTGTCAATTATATTGGACAAAATATTAAAACATGCTAGGTAGTTTGTAGGGAAAGAGGTAGGATGATCTAATACAGTACACCTTCTAAAATGCCATTTGAGGTATTTTAACTAGCCCATAACTAGTTTCCCGAGCTACCAATTCTCACCACATAAAATAATTAAACCTACAAGCTATTCCTCCCTGATTTACACCACAAGGAACTCTATGTATCAAAAACCTTCTAGCATTTAACAGAGGCTGAGGCTTGCATCAGTTTGAAGATAAACACTAGGCAGCAATGTCATTGGTAACTGATTAGATTTAATCATCTTATACCRAAACCTTCATGTTTTAGTTTGAGGGAAGAAAAAACCTCCAAATCTAGACTGAACTCCGAAGTACATGTACATTAATCATAGCTTTTTTTTTTTTTAATTTCTTTTGGATAAACAAAGGTTTTAATTATACAGGTCCCTGTTTGTTCTGTTTGTTTCCTAATTAGAGGGAAATGGCAAGTCTCCCAATCTAAGCTCTTTCCCTCTGAAGAATTTAACAATACKTTTGGACAGGCACATATATTTATTTGGAGACTACACAATGAATAAAATTCCATTTGCACTTAGAGCAAAGTTTGCCAGAATTCAGTATGTGAGCCAAGGCTCCACGCTCTGCTAATGGCAAAAATGGCTGTCCCTGCAGTCAAGTACTGGATTATGTACTTTCCTCTTGGCAAGTATAAGCCTGGAAACACCCACAACACCTGTTGTTTATTATAAATGGCTGTATTGAAAATAGGCATGTTCCTACTGTGAAAGAACAAAAAAAAAAAGAAAGAAAGAAAGAAAGAAAGAGTGGGCGTGGGGAAATTATGGACAAAAATGGTAACTGCGAACTCCTAACTGATCCTGCTGAAARTACTTAACTGCAAAGTGCATTTATATAATACATTTCACCTAAGAACCTCAAAACACAAAAGCTTTTTGTAAAGATAGTTAAAGATTATTGTTAAGGCAGGTTATCAAGCAAAATAACATGAGGAAACTTATGGACATCAGGAACAAAGCCAAGAAATTTCAATTCTAGTGACAAGGCAAATGACCAGAATTCTGTGCTCAGTTAAATCTCAACTTGTTGTCCAGTGAAAATTCTGTCAATGTATGACGAAAGTGAGTACTCTTTTCTGTAAGTTGTGTGTAATTACTTTCCAGATACTACCTGCATGATAATATTGAAATCCTACCAAGTAACAAGGATGTGGAATGTGAGCACCTTAAATGRTTATTTACCCAGAGGGGGGTGGGTGGGGGGAATCACTGAAAGTCTCCTACAGCTTTTAGGAGTAAGTACAATGATATCTGAGTCCTATGGCTTCTTCCTACTCCCATTTGTTTAGACTGAGTCATTTTCCTGGATGATTCCCCTACTCTATCCTCTTCCCTGATGAAACCATCTCCCAGCTTTTTCTTGAGAAAAATCTTTCTGCAGCCRATATCAGCAACTGCATTGTTTTTCCTTTGTCCTCAGCTTTTGAGGGGATAATGGAATTATGCTGCCTTGAATCTTAACTGTATTAATTCCTACCAGTAGGATACTGTGATCAGATCTTGGGTYCTGATCTGGCTCACTCCTTTTGATGAAATAGGTCAGTGAGGATCTTTCTCAACAAGTCTGTTTACATAAAAAAATAACAGCAATAAAAATTATACTCCAGATCAGATACCAGTTATTTCTTTTCCCTTGCAAACAGCCATGACATTATGTAGCTCCTATCAACAAACTGAGTACCTCACAGYACACAACCTAGTCTCTCAGGATCTTTGTGATTAGGCAAGGTATTGTTACCATCCTCTTTTAATTGTGGGAAATGAAGGCACAGAAAAAGCATCCATAGGAAATCTACAAAGATCCAGACATCAAAAGTAGACCTCCAAAGCCTATCAAATATCCAATCTGTAAGATTACTCTCTMTCTCTCTTTTGGCAAGTGACCTCAATAAAAGGAACTTTCCTGCTTTTATTAAAAGCATCTTGACATACTTACTTAATGTATTAAAAAGGTCTTACTCATTTGTACTCAGCCTGGGACAGTGTCTGTCAACTTCAGCCCCCTGCTTAACAACCTGGACTCCTACTTCAGTACTTTCTTTTTCCAGTCAGCGTTTCTATCTTTCTTCCAAATTCAACCAYGTTTCTTCCACTTCTCATACCCTATGACCAACCATCACAATGAACAGTTCACCCCCAATACATCTTTAATACTTCCTGTCTCCTACAGTGCACTCAATGTATTTTCCCTATTCTAAAATTGCCTTTGCATTTCTCTAACCTGTCATAAAAGGAAGCAAACCTATTTTATGAGTATTTTTGTATAACTCAGCTTTGAGTCTGGCTTCCACACCCATCGAGTGAAAGGCAGACCTGCTCAAAGCTGTCAAAAGAACAGAGTCAAGCTGGGCTGTGCCATGATTTATGCAGGTAGGGCCAGACCTGTCAGTTCCACTGTCATGACAGCGGGGAGGAACAAGAGGCAGAATTCTTACTGCTGAAATCCTGGATTCACTGCATTACAAATCCAACACCAATTCCAAAATGACAGAATGCAGTATGTAATTCAAAAAACACATTTCCCTAGCACGACAGCAGGATAAATAAATTGGGAGACAATCTATATTAATATTGGAAGCCGAGAACAGACTGCTTATTTTTCCCCCATTTAGATTCCAGACTGAGGCTAAAATATTTTGGTTAAACAGAGGCACAATGAAGAAAAAACACGGTTTGATTTATGATTTAAAGAGACATCACATGTATTCTAATATTACTATTTATTAGCATTTCTCACAACTCTGTTAGAATGTAATACCTTCAAAACACCAAAATGCACCTTGACAAAGCTACCTGTATTTCACCCCAAGCAGGATTTATGTGGATGAAGTTGTACTTACATTATGAAATATCTGCTTTGATACCAATTTCCCAGTGTTATGCAAGTCATCTGATGAAAATCAGTATTTAAGTATTACGGTGGTTCCTATTCCAGCTCCTGTCATAGCTGATAAATCATGTCTTTTGGGGAGGGGAAAAAAAGAGTTCTGGTCAGCTGCTAAGATTAAACATACTAAAGGTAGCATTTTGGTTTGGTGATGCATTTCTACTMATTCTCACAATTAACATTAGCAAAGTGGATCCATATACTATGCTTTCAGACATCTCKGAAACTGAAGAAAATCTATCGTTTAATGTAATCAGGAAATTTATAAATGCAACCAGTATTTCAACCATAAGAAACACCTGAACATGTTGGTAATCACTCCATTTGAATTGGCATATGTCCACTTGTGGGYGCTTTTTTGTGGAAGACTTGCAAGACATCTGTGTAGAACTAAGCTAACCAAAAAGGTTTCATTGGTCTTTCTGTCTTCAGTAGGAAGAACACTTTACTGGCACTATAGAGATTCACTGACAGTGTTAGCTTTTTCACAAAGTTGTCTTAATTAGAATTTTTAATATTTTTTTTTTAAAGGTTGTACTGAAGCTGTAAAGTTTTGGAATAGAAGACCAACTCTTACCATATTACAGCACTGTGCCTAGCACAGCTGAATTCTAATCTTGCTTGGGGACTCCAAATGTTGCTGTAATAGCTACTTGCTGACACTATTAGAACTACCTTAGAAAATATTTAACTTTTAGCTTTAGTATGTATAATTCCTGTATGCTACAGGTTATAATGCTTACAAATATTATGCTTGTAAACTTAAGAGAGTGCCAAACAAGATATCTATAACAGCTACTTGAAGAACTGCCAGAATCAACTTAATATAAATTGGCCTTAATACAAGGGAAACAACTGGTATTAATCTATTTGGGGAAACACAGGGAAGATTCTTTAACATAGTAAGTTTCCTTAACACACTCTGTTTTGAAGCTTCCTTYTCTCAATTCGTAAGTGAAATAACTCACGCACACAAGGAGCACAGACAATTAAGAAAATAACTAGAATGACTGTTTTCAAGTTTCCCAAACCAAGAGGAAGGAAAAAAATTCCACCATCATCTGTCCTCTTCCTTATCAAGGGATCATGTCCATGGCAGTTTCTTYGTTAGCATTTTGCTTCCAGCTACTTGTTAGATTCCTCCCTCGCCCTAGTACACACAGCCCCTGCTATCAGACTGTAACTGTAAAATGAAAACTCACTGTAGAAAAAAAGGGCATCTAATTGCTTCCTTACTTCAAGGTGCATCATTCAGTTCTCTTGTACGACTGATACAATCTGACATGAGCATTGTAATTCAATGCATCAACTAGAAAATGTATAAAGACAGCTTTTCTGAAAAGGCAACAACATTTTTTTTTTTTTTTTGAATACAAGAAGGGAATAGTAGTAAACCTAATGTCTGCGTTATCTTTATCTTGACAGGAGGAATATATAAAATGTACAACAGCAAGCAATATTGTGTGTATCATTACACACAAAAATTTAAGTACCTATAAATGCAGRCAATAGTCTGATAGCCTGTCAAAGTAACAAACCTGGATCTTAGAAAYAGACAATATGTGGTGGAGTTGCTTTTTATTTTTTAAATTAATGATGTGGAGATTGTATATGAAAGCCAGGGAAAAAGTGCTTTTCTGCAAATAGTAAATATACATTTCTTATAACATTTTCTGAAGATTATGCTTTCCTATGAACAATTCAATTTTAATCCATTTACTCTATGTATTGAATAACATCATACCTAAAGGAGGGCTTTCTATCACTAACATACAAACAAAAGCATTAAGTTGGCTTAAGACATTCAGGTTTTTTTCCTCCCTAATCTCCCTTCTTCAGGGATTTCTGAACTATACTGGTGTCAGTAAAATATTAGTGCATGCCTTTCCAGACTGTTTTACTAACCAAAAKTCTAAAAATTCCAAAGCGAATAAGTAACAATCTCTGAGGCAGAAAGACATGACTTTTCTCCTAGTAGCAGACAAAGTGGTTAACAAATTTTTTTTTTCTGGACATGTTCAGTGACACACTTATGAAAATTAGATATGAAAATCCTAATTTGGGAACCTAAATCCCCATTTTAAATACTACAATTCTCACAGTTCTTAAGAGTCACTGGATGGTCTGCTTCCTTGAAAGACAGCCCACTAAGAAAG
>JASVER010000011.1:6922934-6935267 GCA_030449065.1 Oceanodroma leucorhoa | reverse complement strand
GAAAAATCAACTTTAATCATTCCTCCACATAAACAATTAATTTCCAGGTCAATCCTGGTGGTTGCCTGTTAAACTCTATTACTACATGAGAAGATGGGGGTATTATAATAACCAGTTCTGAGAGAAATTGAGGAACTACATCCTGCCCTCCATGTTCAGGTGCTGAGCTTGAGGGAGGAGATAGCATAAGCATGTCATCTGTAGGCAATGCAAAGTGGAAGTCTCTTCACTTGTGAATGTTAGGACACATGTACATCCCAAGTATGAATASATATGGAAGCTAGCTCTCCAAAATAAGATAAAAAGCAAGTAGCATTACACTGAAACAACCTCCTGTGAAGATGTKTTTTTTCTTAAAAACAGTCATTGTTAAGACAGAGCAACTTGAACAGTAATATTTTTAACACAGGTTCATTAAGAGCTTACACGTATACAACAAACTTCCAACTTAGAATTAGTCTGAAGAGCCAAAGATTTGAAAGACTAAACATATATATATATATATATATTTATTTTTTTTTAATGGGAGGCAGGGAGAATAACTGTGGCAAAACAATCTGTACTTAGATGGTTTCCTTTGATACCATTACTGGAAGGGGATAAAAGCTACATTAATACTTTAAAATATCTATATTCATTTCTAGCAGCCCAACTAAAGATCTATTTCAGAGTTCCTAAGACATTTATTATTAGAATTAAACGCAAACTAAGAAAACAAAATAATGTGCTTTTTTCAGCTAGCCTCCTTCTAAAACACAAATGAAACAAAAATCAGTGAGAAAGGCAATTCTGTTGCAACAGAAAGTGACAGACTTTCAACAAGATCTTGATTCAAAGTGTGTAAAATAAGAAGATTCCATAGCTTAAGTCTGAATCACCATTAACAATAAAGCAAAAGTATTTTAACTAAAAAAATGAAAAAACTCTTCCCTGTTTTTGATACTGTTGTGTATTAAAAGGCAGAAAGCCAATAAACTATTCTTTATTTAATGAAGATGCTGTATTTTATATGCAAAAGCATACTTCTGTTTTTTTGCGGCCCACCAATAACAAACAGAGAAAACATGAATTATTGATTACTTGTCTTCTTTTGAATTAAAAATAAGTGTTGAAATTGTCCACAGAGTTACTGTGAATTTGAAGTTTTTTTCAGATCATTGTAAATGCAATTTTGGCTTCTAGAATGGAAAAGAAAAAGCAAGTTTTTTATTAGAATTAAATTTTTGTAGTAAAAAGAACCATAAAACCAAAACCAACTGCCAGATATAGAWGGACACCAAGTGACTTAGTTTCAGGTGATAAATTGGGTGTTTTAACAACATATAGGTAATCAAGGAGCAGGAGTTATATGGATGAAAAAATTTGCAGAGAGCACTGGCATTAGCTCCCCAGCCTCCCAAAGCTGTAAAATATCAAGCTGTATTTCTCAGTAGAAGATTTTCCAGCTCTCTTTTTTCAAATTAAATTCCTCTTTTCATAGGAATTTCCTGCTGTCAAATTATACAGACCCTAGACCACCTTCTTAGTTTCAGTAAAACTCACATTCAATAAGTGCTTCACTCTCTCTACATGCTGCATATGGAGCCTGTGCATCTAATTAAGGACACTTAGCTCAGCCACTTGATAATATGACACCCAGAAGTGTTAAACTGCTTGACCTTAATCCCTAGTAAAGGCTCTTGATCCTGGGGCTAGTTGCCCCTACTAAATGCTGGAGTTGATTAGTGCAAAACATAGTTCAGACTGAGCTACAAAATCCTTTCTTTTTGCTTTCCCTTCTCCCTTTCACCCTCCTCTATGTACACCTGCCAAAATCATTGCTCTTTCTATGGTCACCCTTTTCACCTCTTAAAATTCTTTTCCCTCACAACCTACCTCTGAGGTCTCTCCRCTCCAGCCCCGTAAAGTCCCCCAATCTGTAAACCACTTCTGTACTACACCCAAGCTTTCTTCCTCTCACATGAAGATTCCCTTCTGCCTTTAATACCTTTTAAGTTTTTTCTCACTCCTWTGCCCACAAATGAAGGTCTTTTTTAGTATCTTGCCTATTATTCTCTATCCGCTGAGAAATGAACACATTTTAACAAATCAAGAATGCATGAAAAATTCATTCATGTATTTGTACAAGCCTTTTAAGACACAATTATGAATCCTTGATTTGCCATATTTTAGAAACTGTCCAATTAATAGCAGAAATCCTAATTTGTAAAAAGCAAATTGACCTACTGTACTGTTCAAGATGGTATCTTTATTTAGAATGAGTTTAGAGAGGAATCCAGAAGGATGTTTAAAAAATAGACAATATACCATTGGGAAATGTTTTATTCATCAAGACATTGTGAGAAAAGGATTGAAAACATTGAAGATTACTTAATTATAATCTTGAAATTAATGAAACAATTATGTCTATTTCTCTAGGCAATGTATGAACTTTTAACATAGTCTGGGTCAGTACTGGGCTACAGATTTTGGGGGAAGGATTAGAAGTAACAAGATTTCAGATCTAGTCCACTTTTTTCCGGGATTTCTCTGGTTTGTTTGTTTAAAGCAAAACTATAAAATAGTAGAAAAAAATATATTCTTTTTTAATATGAATTCCCTGTAATTCTGGAACAGGCTGTATTGTTTGACCTTTAGGCAACAATACAGAAATTCAACAGAACGTACAACTGTGGAAGTGCATTTTACCCATGAAAGTAAGGACTTTAAAATGAGGGGCAACCTTTTACCCACCCCAGAGCAGGTATGTAGAGAGTGAGGAGGAAGCACAAACAAATAACTCCTTCAACTTGTGCCTTCCTGTGAAGCACAGGTGTGATGGTACAAACAGAAACAGAAGGTAAAGGAACTATGACTTGGCATAGGAAGAAGTATTTGATATATAGGARTGGCCAGAGTTGAACTAGTTCAGAGGCCTACTAGTAAATGTGCTCAAAAGCTACTACCCAGCAATACCTATRAAAGACATCATGAAAGGCAATTCTAAGCACTCTTCCTAATACCTTTGGAAACATTTGGTAAAAACTCTAGAGTTGCAATTGCTCTGAAAGCTACAACAAATCTGGTACTAATACCTTCTGCTTTTTTAGTTACGAACAAGGATATAGTGAGGTGATATAGTTCAACTGGAGCTAATATGTTCTTCATATCACTTCTAGACACAAAGAGCAGTGCAAAATGATTGATTAGGACACATTAAAAATTTATATATGTAATGCTGTTGTTGCATTTTATGTTTCCTTCGTCCATTTTCTACTTATTTGCTGCTGAATGCTACACTGATGAAAATGAACTTAAATTTAGTCAAAGTTTTTAACAGTCACAGTATGGCCAAAACTATGGAGCCTGCAGCTTTGTAGCCCAATAAACATAGCACAGCCATTCCCTCTAGCAGGCAACAGGCTGCACGTTAAGTTAACACAGGTCTTAGGTTTTGTCTGGTCTTTCCTGGAGTGCCTGAAAAAAAATTGGTTTTGCCTATTAAACCACAGCAATTGTCTGATGACCACTGCCTAATTTTGTTTTAAGCCTTGTATGGCTGTGGTGTTACATCTATTTTTATACAYACATATTTCTGTAACTATTAGAGAGTAATAACAAATAATTGTTCTGTGCAGAAGGAACAATGTACGCTCCTAGTGTAATAATGCAATGTAAAGGAACAGAGCCATAGAATAATAGCAGAGGCCCTGAAAGTGTATGCACAAGGTGATAACAGATGTCAGACTAAGCAAGCACTGGTCAATTATTGGTTAAATGCAATGCAACCTTAGGAACTAGGTAAGCCTAGTTTTAGGATTAAACTGAATAAAGATCAACTATTCAATATGTGTAAMACACATAATATGCAATGAATTCAGATGTGACAGATTTGCAGACCAATGACACAAGGACACAGTATAAAACATACTTAAGCATATAAACAGCAATCACACAAAGTAGACCCAGAAGCGAGAGGCCATCAACATCATGCTGCTCCTGGTAAGGAGCAGAAAGCAGCCCCCACTATCAACATCCTCCTTCATGCAAAGGACTGGGACAAATTCTTGTAAAACTGAGGTTACATAGTCATATTGTTGGGGTGCTGATATAGACAATTTTTATTTCCTGTATAATTCTCATACTTCACAGAGTTTAACAGCCTCTCTAGCAAAACCATATATGATTTTTTTGCTTCAGTTCATGTGCAAGGAAAGAAAAAGAAAAAGGAAAAACAATCAAGCATCCATTTAAAATTTCATCATTTAACATGAGCCAGAAGTAAAATGCAGAAATTCTATTTGCTTTCTTCACAAAGAGCTCAAAAATTAAAAGTGTATAGCATGATTTTAAAGCAAAGAATATAAGAAACCATTTGTTTTTTGACTTACGCTGTATACTGGACATTTGGGATTTTTATTACAGTTTTGGCCTAAGCTAACTGACCTGGAACAACTAATTAATTATTCCATGGCTTAGTTTGCCCATCTAAAAGAAACATGCACCTGAAGAGCCTTGGGAGGTGACTTTGATATTTTTTAATAGAAGTGCAAATTCATGCTGCAGGTTTACAAATTGCAATGCATTTCAAACAGCTGGAATTTAAATAAGCCTTCTTTGATCGTCCAGGGAGAATTCTGGGGACTTCCTGTTCTCAGAACTAGATTTTCAAGTTTAAAGAATATAACTTCAGTAACCATTCCCATTATAATGTGAASTGTCTTATGTTTTTATTATTTGTAAACAGGTAATTCCTTTATTAAAGGAAAAATCACTCTCATTATGCTGCTTGAGGCATGTGATAATGCTATAGATGAGTTTTGTCTTTCTTTTATTCATGTTAGGATTCACAACTGAGCAAGATACAGTTTAACATTTTTAAAAATCACAGTATCATATAGGAAATRGACTTCAGCAATTCTCAAGATGATTCTTCATTTATTACTTTGCAGGGGGAAACAAACAAAAACCACAACACACCAGCTGGGCTAAAATTTCTTCAGCTTTTACTCCGACCAGGAWGTAATTTATTTTTAAATGGGGTGGAAAAAAGCCACACAATTGTTGGAGTTACCTAAGTATTAAAAACATAAGTAAATAAAATGTTTCAGTTATGAGAACTGTGCCTCAGATGTGTTCTCCAAATTAATATGCCTTAAAAGGATGTTTGAAATAACAACACACACCTGGCATAGTGAAAAGAAATGCRTTTTAAACAGAGTTGCAATGATGTGGAAATAAAATGTAAGGTCAGTGCAATATTTTGTATTGAATCACTTCCATGAGAAGATGATGTTCAGATTGTTTTGGGTGCCCTGGTCCTCATAGCAAATCTGTTCTTTTGTAACTAGTGTAGGAAAAATAAGTAGGGAAAGTCCATCTTGCCAAGAGGAAAGAAAAGGTGMAAAATAAAGGGAATTAGTGGTCATTCTCTTATGGCACAGCTAAAAAAATTCTCATCTGCTTTGCAAACATTGCACTTCATTGCAATTAAATTAGCTCRCCTGTCCTTAAAAAGAACATGTAAGGACACATTGCACCACACACATTGCATTTACCACAGAATACTATGGGCCTGGCAGTTACCTTGGGGCAACAAACGCACAGTAAATTGTTACCTTTACTGAAATATGTACCACAAAGGTACTGGTAGCATGCTTTACGTTCATAGATTTCCAACTTACACATCACAGACACTKGGTACCATAGATATGCTGTACCTGGAGAAAACTTATAAGAAAACTAGTCCTGCTACTTAAAATACCTCCTACCAGTCTAGCAAGATTTGCCCCACATAGCTGGGTTAGGTACACTAGTTACCTCTGTTAAACAATTAAATAGCAAGTACACTATTCACACAGTAACTAGTGTTTACTAATCCTGCGTTCTAYTTCATTTCCTTCATTCACCCACCATATCAGTAGAAAATATGCAGATCAGAGCAGTTAAGAAAAATTGAATTTATACATGTCTATTTTAAAAAGTCTGTTCTTTTTAAAAGGTATTATCATCCCTTCACCTTCATCCCATCTGCTAAGACCATCTGCAAATTCTGTCGTTCCATGAATGCTCACATACAAAGACATTGAACAAAATCTCAGACAGTGTTTCAAAAAAATGTGAATGGGTGATACTGCACTGTTAACAGGGTTGCTGGTAAAGCCACAGCTGTACAGGAATGACTGGCAGGAAAATGAGGCCTTTAGAATTAGGGAGAAAAGTTTTGTCTGTTTTGGCATGTAATAATTTTCACTAAAAATCTCTTTTAAAAGCAATGTCATCTTTCATATTTAATGATGTTCCTCACAAACCCAGAACAGTGGAGTATTRCAGTAGGGGTCTGGATTTTTCAAAATAACTAGTTGAAGTTAATGCCATTTTAACTGAGTTTTGGAGCAAAGTTTTATTGGAGAGCTAATTACAGTGAGCTGAGAATGCCTCCAGTTTAAAAGTTACTTAATCCCTCATGGTAGAACTGTGGGTGCTGACTTTCTTACCCTCTTTGTAAAGTGCAAGCTGTTAAAAATGCTAATTGTCTGAATTCACAAAATTCTCCCTTCAAAGAGAAATAAAACTGTTTTGAAAGGCAGCTTTTGAATACGATCTTGATTCTAAAGCAGCCTATTTAGTGAAAATGGGATCCATAAATGTCAACACCACCTGTAGTCTGCCTGAAAATGTGCCTGCTTTCTGACAACAGCATTGATAAGCCACAGGCACACTATGACAAACATCCCTTACTTTATCTGTTAGATAAAAGTTGAAGCAGGTGGTGGTTACTAGAAAACTTTCTGTTCCTAATTTGTTTCAGCAGAAATCTGCAAATACAAGTATAAGCATCAAACAATGCTCAATAAAATTCAGTAGATTAGTATTTTTCCCTAAGAAGCCAGGAAAGTTGGGTTTGGTGACAATCTCTGTAAAACAGTGCAAAAACATGCAACATTAAAGGCAAATTGTCTTCTGAGTGCATTGTGACCATGAGAAAAAGCTGTACGATGTAGTGTAYGAGAAAGACATTCAGACAATGCAAACCCCAAACTCCTATCTTCTACTTATAGAAAGGACATCACATAAACAACCTTTAGGTAGGCAGAGCACCTTAACAGAGGTTACGAAGTAAATGCATTTAAATAATATTTTACATGAAACTATTGGATATAAGTTATGGTTATTCCAATTATGAAGAATGAAATTTTGGTATTGTGATAAGCACAGCTAAAAGAACAAAGGAGGAATAGCTATAGCTAGTAAAGTTTTTTGTCTGCTAGAGATCTACTGGGGGAATTTTTAATAATGGATGTCAGTTTTCTACAGGAGTTTCTGTCAATAAGTCATGATGAAACAAAATGGTGGCTTAAACCCAAAAAGAAAATACACACTTTAAAAAAAAAGCCCATAAAGTTGTAAACTTYTGTGGTCATTTTTTGCAACAAAAGGTGATCATAACAATAGAAAGGGATCAAAATGTGGTGTTCTAATGAACCTTTTTCTATTATTTGTTTCTTATTTTGATTGCCAGGTTATTTGTTGGCAGAGGAAAAGAAACAGAGGAAAGAGAAAGGAAACCTGAATTCAAGCAGCACCGCAGTCCTCTATGAAATATTCATTACTACTTGAACAGGACAATTTCAATGTTGTTTTGCATGAAAATCTTTTGAGGGGAAGAAAAAAAGAACAGTAAACACGCAGATCACAGGAGTTACCATGTAAAAAGTAAGGTCAATGACCCAGATCAGTATCCTACTAATAACGGCCAGGACTTTTTAATATGCAAACCATATTGTAGCAGATTATTACAGTGATTACAAACACACCTGGACATACAGAAGAGAACATACAAAGGGTCTTACCATCAGGAACCACTCTCACATTCTCAAACTGGGGGATCACTGAAAGGTGGTTTTGTTTTATGTTTTCCCCCGCCCYTCCTCTACAAAAGTCAATATATCTCAACCATGAAAAGTCTGGATCATTCACGCAGGTTTTCTTCAGACTCTAGTAATTCCTCTGCGGTTGCAAGAGCTGAGTGAAAAAAGATCTAACATACAATTTAATACTTCCCCACACCAGTTCAAGATCGTTTCCCACAGTATGTTAAGTGTACTGTCCAATTCAGCTTCAAATAAAATCAAGCCACAGGACTTCAATACCACTTCAGACAGATTATTGCAAAGTCTAATACGTTTTATTGGTTCTAAGTAAAAGGCTTTCTTTCATTAGCTTAATTTAATTCCCTTAGTGAGTTGCTATTCTTTTGAATCTACCAAAATATTCCAATTACTCCATAGCAGTTATAAAAGAGTCTTTGAATATTTGTTGATACTTCCTTTCAGTTAGMCAGCCTTCTAAAAATCTAGGCCAAACTCTGTATTACTGTAAATCAACRTAGCAAAATTGAAATTAATTACAGCAAACATGAATCTGGCATTCAGGTATACAGGTGGAGGTAGAATTAAAAAGATGGACAAAACAGAATATATACGTATTATGTCTCACCTGTTCATTTTGCCATCAAAGGACGGCAAAGGATGGAAATCCAGTTCTATTTGAAAAGCTAATAACACTTCTTATTCCGCAAAAATAATTTGGGGAGTATTTGCAAGTTTATTTTGGTTGTCCACATTCCTATTTGGACTTTTTTTTTTTTTTCTCCTTTCTCCATACAACTAAAGTGGTGGCTGCCTGAGTTTCAAACAAGTACTAGAAGGTTAACTGTTCCTGAATGTTAGACAGGGCTTTCTTAACCTGCTTTTACTAATCTCATAGATAAGATAAACTCATGTTGACGAGGTTATTTCTATCAGTTCTCATTTTCTCTTTTAATTAGCAGAGATGCCTGCACTTCGCATGCACCAAATGAGCTACTTTTACCTAATAAATGAATTGTAAGATTCTCTGGAGTCTCGAAACATGCATCAAATCAGACATTACTTTGACATGTGTGAAATTCTCTTTGTTTGGTTGTGGGKTTTTTTTTCCTAAATGTTGTTGGGTTTTTTTTTAATAATTTAATCACATATACTCATGAACAATATTCATTTAACCACAAATGAAACCAAACTCTTAAAAAGCTACTGAACAAGTATAGCAGAGGTAATAGGAGCCAAGACTTCCCCTGTCCCAAAAAACTCTGCTTATATTCCTCAATGCACGTTGAAAAGTCATTATCATTTGTAGGCACAGTTGAAAAAGTCAGCCTGTATCATTTGCTCTGAGAGTATTATAAAGGACACAAAACAGTGGCAGTTAAAATGGGAATCCTTGATTTTGATATACAAAAAGACAACATTTGCCAGAAGTGCTATATATTCTGACTCCAGCTTCATAAACCTACATTTTAACTAATAACCTAGAACTGAAGCTGTGTTAATACAACTTGAATCCTACTGTAATAATTACTCTATCAAGTTCTACAGAAATGCCAGAATCATACTAGGATTGATACATTTTTCTGAAGTTTTCCATATAATTCTACTGTAGAATCCCTGAATAAAATTGGACAAGATAGGTCACAAAAAAATATAATCAATTTTTCCATGGAACTGTTTTTTTTCCCTTCTAAATTGGATTTTGCATAATGTCAATCTATTCCCTTCTTCTGACATCCCCTATTAGCTAAAGTCAGATGAAGTGCAAAAGGAGGAAATAACTTCTCAATGTCATCTTCCTTAGCTGAAAGGTCTTGCCAGGATATGGATGAGCAAGGATTGCCTTCCTCAGCGTGAAGAGCAGACAGATGTTTAACGTTGAAATTTTTCTGTGTAGACAAAGTCTGKCTGAGACTGAGACATTGCTTCAGCTGCCAGTGGCTCAGAATGAGGGACCCCAATTCTCATCTCAGAATGACCCRTACAGTTTTTGGACTGTGTTACAATTTTCCATGGTTTTGACACAGAAATGTGTTCATATTAGGGAAGATCACATAACTGAGCTTATTAATTCTTCAATCCAATAATTGACTGTCTTGYACTTGAGTATTTTATAAAGACTTGAGAGAAAGCTTATTTTGAAGCTTAATTCTTGTGGTACAATGTCAGTTTCAGAAAGTTGATTTGTTCTTAATGCAGAAAGTTCTTTCAAAAAACATGCTGCAGCCTAAGAAAATCTGTAACTAATGAAGAAATCCTTAAATATATCTGGTCAAACTAAGAACTACCTTTGGTGGTAAATTCTCATAGACAATGAAAAATAGATATGACTTATCTCACTGAGGAACAGTCCTGAAGTACCAGAGAGACTGACAGCATGGCCAACTTTACAACAAAGATTACCTTCAGCAGTTAAAAACATTTTTCCACTTAGTCATATATTTATATGAAACAGGGTAGAATCCAGGCCTCTCAAAATTCTAGATAAGAATATCTCATGAGAATTAACATATTTCCAGCTTCCATATGTGAGGTCAYTAAAGATCCAATCTGTTCACAACCAGGAAGTCAGGCCCAAGTGGAAGTGTCTCAATCTGATTTTCATACATCTTAGTAAATTAGAAATCTGGATAACTATCTCTAACAGTTTGGATCTGCTATAAATTCTACATCCTATAATTGTCAGACTACTTGCTAGCATAATGAACTAAGATTCAGGTTTCAAATCTTTGTTGCTCTAAGTTATTCAAAAAGTGGATATTTGCTCAAGTCCAATTCTGTTTAGAAAAAATTAAATTTTGTGAGGTCCCCAAAGGTCGGAGATAAATTCCAAGGCATGATGCAGAATACCAGTCTGGGTCCAGGAAGCAGAACATTAGTGTAAACACAGTGTCAGCTTGGTCTGGTAAGCTCTGTCTTGCYGACACTGCTCTGCTACTTCCATTTCCAGAGCCTGCAGGCGCAGGGTTCTTCGCACTCACTTGTCACTTCGTGGTGTAAATGGGCTTTGAGTTGCTTCTAACTTACCCAGTTAAAGAGGATGAAGTGTGCTTGTTTAAAAGAAGGTTTGGGCTAATCGTGCCTCAAAGCTGTTTCCCTCCCCCCACTCCCTCCCAAAGCTTCAATCTCCTCCATTACAACTTTTTGGAAAAAATAAACTTGACTGAATTTCTCACAGAAATGTCAAAGGAAAGGTTAAACAGCTCCCGCCTCATTAATCAGAATTATTTTCTTCCTCTTTTCATACTTTTTCTTTCCGTGGTACAAAATAAAGCAGCAGATGATTTGAAATAGCACTAAGTGACAAATACAGGAGCTACATTTTTGTCCTGGTTTCAGCTGGGATAGATTTAACTTTCTTTCTAGTAGCTGTTATAGTGCTGTGTTTTGGATTTAGGATGAGAATAATGATAACACACCTTTTAGTTGTTGCTGAGCAGTGCTTACACACTGAAGTAGTGTGTTCCTGAGCAGTGCTTCCTGCTCCTCACCCCACCCCACCAGCGAGGAGRCTGGGGGGGCACAAGGAGTTGGGAGGGGACACAGCCGGGACAGCTGACSCCAATGACCAAAGGGACATCCCACACCATATGACGTCATGCTCGGCATATAAACTAGGGGAAAAGCTGATGGGGGGTCTGCTGCTCAGGACCTGGCTGGGCATCGGTCAGCAGGTGGTGAGCAATTGCATTGTGCATTACTTGTTTTGTATATTCTTTCATCGTTATTATTATTTTCTCTTTCTTGTTTGTCCTATTAAACTGTCTTTATCTCAACCCATGAGTTTTAAAGTTTTTTTTTTATTGGGGTTCCCCTCCCCCCTCTATTCTYTCCCCCATCCCACTGTAGGGGGGAGTGAGCGATCGGCTCTGTGGTGTTTAGCTGCCTGCCAGGTTAAACCACAACAATTTTCAACCAAAGAAATCTGCAGTTAGATCATGTACAAAACCCCCTAACAGTTGACACTAGACTTTTTTCCTTATATATCTGATTTCTGACATTCAAGAATGTGACCTTCAAAATTAATTTCCTTTTAAGTCTGATTTTTTTCTGTTCCTTGTTGTTTAGCAGTTAAGTAGCTCATAAGCACACACTGTACATCAAAGTAGAGCACTACCATAACATAGACCTTACTTGATTTTTATCCATTTGTTCTGCTTCAAGTTTTCATCTCATCTGATGCATCTTCTTTGAGATGTTTAAACAAAATTCTTTCAAGTTAATAAAATTTTCTCAAATTTATTTATTTATTGTAAATCAGCACCTGTTATCTCTCAAACTCCGGCTGTTTGCTGTACCTTCTTACCTTCTGTGATTTCACAGCAGCTGACCAGAGTTGAATTTGGCATATCTAAGCTTTTAAAGCAATACTCACCATGCCTCATTCCACTTAATTGAACCTAATAAGTGCAGGGAAGAGTTGTAGAATTTAGGAGCAAGGGAATGGCATCTTTTATGTTGTTACTAATTTTAGGCAGGGTTT
>JASVER010000011.1:6652344-6922919 GCA_030449065.1 Oceanodroma leucorhoa | reverse complement strand
ATGCTGAATGAAGAAGACATAAACCAGGCCGTGACGAATTACAGCAACTTACTATCATAAAACTGGACAAATAATTATTGAAAGAGTGGTTCTCTACATGAAAAGCAGATTAATACCTCTGCAAACATAAACACAGAAGACACTTAAGGTTTCAGTAAGTGCCTTTGACTGCCCACTTTCCATTACTTATTAGGAGAATTTAACTATTTCCAGTTCCCATCTGGAATGCAATTGCAATTACAATACTAGAGGCAAGCAAGAGATATGAAAAGGTAAGCAGCCAAATCTAGCTTTTGAGTTTCCTAAGCTGTCAAGAATTCAGATCCAAACTTATGATTTAATGACATAGGCTATGTCTAAAATATACATATTACAGCCAAAGGATTATAAAAATGAAGAGGTCTAGTTTCAAGTACCTTTAAAAATTAGGATATTAAAGGGAGTTAAGCATCTAAGTTTCCATGTCTGCATATTTGGGGGCAGTTTGTATTTTAGATTCTTTTATTTTTCTACTAAGGATATGATTCACCTATAAGCTGTATGAAAGAAACAGGTACACGATTTTAGAACTGTTGCCTGAACATACACTCTGCCATTACCTAGCTCAGCAGATACATGCTTCTCTCCTAAAGTCAGCCATCCAGGTATATGGTGTCATTTTTACCCAAGCTTTGCTCACAGGAATCCTGGCGGTCATACTTACAGGAGTAGTAGCTGGCATACGCTTGTTACTTGTACACAAAAAGAACTAATGACAACAAACCTCTTAATTTACATGCCAAAAACCCCTGAATACATTTCATTGTAAATGTACAACATTCTCCATTATCTTTGCTTCTTTCGAAGTGTAGTAAATCCACCACATAACTGTTTTATTTATATGAGCTGGATAAAAATGAAAAACCAGGAAATACAACAAAGAAAATACAGCTATATCAAACAACAGTTACTAGCCCGTAACATACAACATTCAGCCTTGAGAGGGTTGGCAGTAGGCATTAAGTCTTAACCCATTCCTATTTTCTTTCCTTCTCTTYGACACTTCACCCTTTATCTCGAAGGCTTTCTACCAGAGCTTGCAAAGCTCAGAAATTGTATAACAAGGACAYGTCTGTAAGAAGGCAGAACTTAAGGTCTCCTTTCTTTTCCCAAAGAGTGGTGAAAACAGTTATGGTATTTCACTGCTGTTTATGGTCTCTGGAAACAAAGTCAGGTTTCTTTTCCAGAGGAAAAAGAGAAGGGAATCTTCTACTGGGACTCTTTGTGTCYTGGAAAAGCAAAGATGCAGCCTTAAAAAAAGTGAAATTCTAAACTCAATATTCCACTCAAAAAGCTGATGCAGCTACTAATTCYCTAAACTGCCACAAAACTAGAGTGTCCGTGGCACTGAGGAGGGGGTACAAAGAACACAGTGCGCTTAATCCTCCAGAGCTGAACTATTCTCCTTACCTGTACATAAATCTTGCCTATATCCAAGGCCACCGGGGCAACAAATTTAGCTCTTTGCAGAATTATTTCCAAGGAATTACAGACAAAATGGTAGGAAGAGGCTTCCCATCAGCAATCATAAAAAACAACTTAATTTTAATTCCTGAAAGCAACAGAGGCAAACTGACTCTTGATTAAACCCATGCAGCAGAAAGGTGTCACTGGTACAAACAGAAGACTATAGCACCATTTCAGTAACCCATGACAGCATGGCGTACTCTTTCCTCTCCTTTCTAAAAGGAAGAAGGCTGGAATAAGGCAGAAAAGCAGAACGGTGTTTTAAAAGATCCTTCAGAAAGAGAACCACCTAAATAGTTTTGTTGTGATGGGGCTAAGCACAACAAAAACTAGTTTTACCAGAGAGTAAATTAGGAAGAAAGTTATTGAGGGCCAGATTCTTCTATTCCCATCAGTGTTACATTTGTTACTTGCATTGCTGTAATGCCCATGGGTATCCGTAAGACTAAGACCATGTTGTAGTAGCCACTGTCAAATATTTATGGGCACTACCCAAAGATTAAGACACTCTTGAAAAATTAAAATAACTTACCTACTCCCAGGTACAATCTTTGATAGCTGAATTATCAACATAAAAGCACTTTCAGCTACTTGAATAACATACAGAGAAGTGAAAAGTACCATAACCCAGATGAAAAATGCATTGCTTGTCAGTACCATTGGCTTTTTTTTTTAATCCCTACAACTTTTCCTACCTCTGTCTAGGAAATAGAAGAGAAAGGTGCATGCTAAGGGGCTAAGAGACTCTTCATCTTGCCTTCCACTCATAATCTTAAGATGACTGTCAAAAGATTTTTAATTTCCTGTGCTACGGAGATCAGGTTAATCTTCAGTGATAGGTGTTAACAAAATCCTATAAGCAGAGCTAAGTTCTGTGCACTGAAACTTAAAACCATTGACATCCATCATTAGTAATTACTCCTATGCCCAAATAAACCTTTTTATATGACAATCACTACATATATTAACTATAATTCTGAAGTGCATGTGTTACTACTGTATTAAAAGTGTTAAGCATTTACAATTTGTTCTGGACAGGTAGAGAGCCTTTTGGTTTTAGAAACTTCTGGGTTTTTCCAGAACCTAAATCTGACAGTAATATGCAAGAATTCTTTAAGTGAAAGCCACTCATACCAAAATCCCTAAAAATTATTAGCATGAAGATAGCTGATCAGATCCAATTAATGATTTGCATCTCTCTCTACCTAGGTAACATTCACTCTTGAATTCATTTTCACTTGTACAGACTAAAGTAGCACCACAGAGTGCACCAAAGCCTCCAAACCTACTACTCACAACCATAGAGAGAGGCACATTTCAAAGATAATACTACATAAACTTTTAGCTATCAAGTATTTGCTAATGGGTGTATTTTCCAGCCTGTATGTTATCTGCTCACGATATTGTAGTACCTGAAAACATTCACCCTTGAGCTGTTTGCGGATTTAATTTTCTCTTTGAACATATAAATTGAAGTCTTTCTTTTGTCCTGATGTCTCATTTGTTGCTTCAGATCCACGTAGTAAGTTTTCTGTAAACAGTCCCCAAGCCAAAAATTAACTGTACAACCTAGTCAGGAAAGAGTACTGGGTAACTAAACACAAGAAAATCATGCACCATGTATAGATAACCACAGAATTGTTAGAATTGTTCTTCTGTCTCTAATGGTCAGTATTTCAAATATTCCTCTCAGACACATCACAGAAGAAAATTCTGCAGAACCCCAAACAGAAGGATATCAAGGACCACCAAGTCAATTTTTAACTCAGCATTCTAATAGTCTCATTATTATACTAAGTTTGACACATGGATTCAAAAGGTGTATCTGCATTCTAGGACTTCAGAAAAAAATCTCACATTTGTAGCCTCCTTTTATACACTGGTTGGCATTGCAGAGTGATCTAAGAGTGCCTGAGCTGAATTCCTTTCAGACATATCTAATCCAAAAGATTAACTCCAAGATCATATTTAGTGCTATCAAACCACTAACAGACACTCAATTCACAAGCTGAATCCTGTGAAGTGTGCAGAGCATGGACATCAGGTTCTCAGCACCATCATTTTTGACACTACAAATCCTCTTCTACTGTGCTGCATTAATTTGAAAGTCAGCTTTAATGTCAGTTATGACCTCAGTTTTTGAAATACATAAATGTTTCTATGCTGTCATTCATAATGGCACAATGCTGAGCAATGTTTGGGCCTTTGTGCAAGTTCTCAAGTAAACTGCTTTCAGTTACAGAAGAGGTGACTTTCCCACAAAGTCAACATTAAATCAGAGCAGAAACACCTTTGTTTTAATAGTGTATGCAATTGTTTGGCCAAGAAAGATGCATTAGGAGTACTTGCTTCTAATCCAGGGCTAGCTTTTCCTGCTGCCTTGTTGTGGTACCTGCTACCTTTCTACAGTTTTAATTTCCCTCTAAACTACAAGTGTCTGAAGTATCATCAGCAAGATTAACTAAAACAGTGGGGAACAGAGACCAACCACTCTAGCGAGCAGGAATGTTAAGGAAGCAGCACAAAAACTTGCACAAAATACTTTTCTATTTTCTACATCTCAACAACAAAAAAAACCCCAGTTGTATAAGTACATATCTAGTATACTCTGAAATTTATCCACTGTTTCTACATTCACCAATCAGTGTAGGTACTGTCATATCATTTTGTACCACTACTGACTTTTCTCCATACATACTGCCTTTGTTAAAATTGTTTCTGTTATAGTGTAGCTTCTGGTGTTGAACCTCGGTCCACAGTACAACCTGGCTAGCTTAATCTGTCATCACACATACTCAAACTGACAACATTTAAAAAAAAAAAAAATCACAAGAAGCAATGGTATGGAAATCCTGGTAACTGATATATCCTGTAATCCTGTACAATTGTTTCTGCCGTGGCATTCTGATAAATCAYACAGTGCTACACTGCAATGTTGAAGCACTGTAATGGCAGCAGGAAAGATTAGACATGTAGAATATTAAGGGAATGGATTATGTCCATAATCTTCCATCTCTCTGTGGGAAGACTTCAAGCTCACATGGCTTTTTTTGGCTCAGTTTTTGAAGTTTAATGTTTTGGTAGTAGCCTTTCTATTCCACTCCTCTGCAAAACAAGTTAAAAGAGAGTAGGGAAAATTATTTATTAGACAGCTGGGGGGAGGTTGATTTTTCTCTTAGAGTATTTATTAAATTCTTTCAAGTCTCTGTGGTTCAACATACTTAGCTACATCAAAACCAAAGCATACACTTTTAAAGTTCTTCATTTACTCCTAAAATCCACATTCTTGGATGCTGAAATGTTTACTACACTTTCTCCAAGGTTCGGAGTTAGTGGTCATCTAGTTGTATCAATACCAAAACTATTTCAGATGGCTGCAGTCTGCAAGAATATTTACTARAAGTATTTACTAAGAGAAGAACAGGTTCATTGTTTACACTAGGAAGCATAAATTAAGGTAAAAGTTTACAGGAAAGCTCTTTTTATTCCTTCTACCCCTGCAGCCATATTCTCAGTCATACATCAGCTCTCAAAACTTGAATTTATAACATGAACTAAAACTGGTGTCACCTGCCTTCACAGTAAAACACCAGGGTTCACATTGTGCTTTGAAGACAATGGAAATTTTCCCTTCCAGGTGTCGAGGTTTCCTCACACTATGCTTCTAAACTAGCAAATTGTACCCCAGATGCCCATCTCTCTCCTCTCAGCTCRTCTCAAACATGAGATACATCACCAGATGTCAAGCTGAGACACACCTAACAGCAGCAAAATATTGCTCACTGTGCTGAGTGTATAACACAAACCTACTGCAAATTTTTCCACTTCTGTTGATTCCTCATTAGTACTTCAGCTGGTTAGAAAAAGCATGTGAAAGAGTTTCTGGCTGAACCCTATATCTCAGAGTTGCTAGACACATTTCCAAAAGGCTTCATGACAAATTGTTCCCTGTGTATGAAGGGAATAAAACAATGGATGAAGCAGAACATAAGAATTTCAAAGAGAAAGGTTTTCACCTTGAAAACAGATACTTACTATGATTCCTCCCACTCATACCTAGAATCAGTCTCTTACCAGGTACCTGAAAGRATTGCATCACTACAGTGACTTTCATTCAAGAGTACTGAAAGGTTTTCCGCACCACCCAGAACTAAGGAAATCAAGAATTACTTCACATTACACACCATCTTGTTGAAAAAAACAAGATAGCAAAAAGCCTGCTTTCAGAGGCTACACAGAAACAGAATAAGCAGAAAGCAAACTTCCCAACTTCCTGTTTCCACAAATTCCAAAATGTCATAAATTACTGTGTCTGGCAATAACAGCACAAAAAAGCTCAAATGTGAAGTATCTGACAGAATGATACACACGTTTGGCCAAATTAACAGTCAACATCTTCAAGCCACTTAAATTGTAAGGTTTGTCCTCTTGCTGAGTATTGGTCCCTCTGTTACTGTCACCAGAAATCTCTTTCCTTTTTCAAATACATGCTGATTACACACAAGCTTGATATTGAGGAAGCTAAACAAGCAGCTTGCTGCACTAATTTGTATGCAGCTATCACATTTACAGCTCTACCTCACAGTTTCTGAAGAGCCAGAATACTTTCCACATGCTATACTAGAAAAGTAATTCAATAGACTTCAATTCTTTTTACAAATTAGCCTTCAGCTGGCAATTTTCACTGCAAAACTATTATAACAATTTGCTTTTCTGTAGAAAACCCATTCAGTTCAAGCAATAGCTATTCAATAGYATTTTCCAAGTAAGGATAAGTACACCGATTTGTCAGTTTGCATGTCCAGAAAAGCCTTTATAAGCTATTAATACGTCCTACTCCATGTATGGATTTTTTGCTACTTCGGTATATTACTATCCACCAAAACTCTCACCAAAAAAGAAAAAAAAAAAAGATGACAACAACAAAAAAACAACAAACAAACACACACACACCAAAAAACCACCACTTGCTTCATTCATCTAATCAAGAACCACCACCACCCCAAAAAAAAACTAACACCCCACAGAATTCAGGAATGCAAGAAATTTTCAATCCTTAAATAAGCAGTTAACACTCATTGTGAARTGGGTAGACAGAACTTCCTCTAAAAATAACACTGCTTACAGAACAGATAGCAGGATTAATCCGCAGTCATCAAGTACAATAAAAGCCTTGAATGTTCTTTCTATGAGCAAGAGGACAAATCGGTCTTTTTTCACCCAGAAACATGCCAAAAATCCAATGTGATTTAGTCAYAAAGACAAAAGAAATTCTTGCAGAAAAGGTTATTGTTTCAACATTTAATATATGAGAGAAAAATATACCTAAACCAATATGCTTTACACCATATAATAATGAAAATTGCTCTTGTGGAGTCCAACAGAAAAGCCCTAAACCTGTATGAAATCACAATTTACTAAAGATGTAAATTAAGAGTTAAAATAGAAAGCAATAGAGTTCTTCTAGTCCATTTAGAGCAGCTATGGGTGGTTAATGACAACTAAACATTTTTACTGGATGCTTTGTTTGGGACTGTCAAATAAAAAAGGCAATCTTGGAGGGGGGGGGGGAATCAAGTTAATAGTAATTTTCATTCATAATACATTAATCAAATTTATGCTACAAGGTGGAAGACCTACATACCTTTTTCTTATATTTTTAGGGTTGCTGTATAACTTTGGTCTACTTGTTAAAAGAAAATAGAATAACTTAAGGGCATTAAACTTCTTGGTTCTCCTTTTATAAAAAACTTCTCATCTATCATGAGAATTCCACTCACATTCTCATAATGTGCCTGAAACTTTTTGGTTTTTTTACTTGGTTCTTATTCTAGAGATCTTTCAACTTGTTCTGGCAATTTGCAAATGCTGCCAATCCCTAGCAACAACTTGCATGTTATAAAATTGTGTATTTCTTTTATCATCATTACATTACAGAAATTTAAATTTAGTTCAAAGAATGTGTTTAACACCTTTCAAAGGTACACACTAATAACAATGTATCTATGATTTTTTTATTTTTTTAGGTTTTAGCTGATTAGAAAAAGTACATGAAGCRTTATATAATTTGAAAAAGACCATTCCTCTGTTACTTTATTCAAGAATAGAAATAATGAAACTTGCAAAATATTATACTAACTTAGTAACAAGTATTATACTGATTACTATACAGTTTTCTGAAAAAAAAATTTCTAGAAGTACAGAAGGGTGAAGTAATATGATCAACAGCTCTAAATTCAAGTAATACAAATTAAAAATTATCTAAACGTTTGTTAAGTAAGAAGCTGTTAAAAAACAGTTCCCAAGGGTTTCAGTTAAAAAATTCTATGATTTCAAAATTAGATATATGTTCCATTAGTGGTTGCACAAAACTCCCACAGCTTTTGGCTCTGCACATTTTACTGTAATGTATAATAGAACAAATTGTCTAGCACCATGTTAAGAGCCAATGGTGGTAGAAACTGTATCAAAAAACAGACTAAGAAAGAGATTATTTTATATGGGTTAAACATAAAAGGAAGGGAAAAAATAATGAAAATTAGAGAAACAAATTTGAAAAGCTTCTGAAGGAATATGATTTTMTCCCCAAAGACCTTCTTACTTATTGAAGGGCTGGTTTTGGGTGGAGAGCGGGGAGGGTTTGGTTTGSGGTTTTGGGGGTTGTCTCTGGTTGGTTGGTCATTTTTCGTTCTTCCTAACCACAGAGGTAACCACAAATCAATGCAATGGAGAACTAAAAATAACTAGAAATAGCAATACCAATTCCCTTAAGTTGCAAGGCATTTTTCTTCATAAACGTCTCAAGTGGAATAGATATTTGCAACAAGAGATTAGTAAGAACCATGCAAAACTATCAGTTTTCTCTTCACCAAGTCTGAGTGCTTCCAGATAGGCAAGCTTCAGAGATTCATCTCACTCTCATACCTGATCAAAACYGTACAGTACACAATTACTGTGTGGGGTGGCATGAATCCAACCATGCTGAGAATGAAGGCTGCAGCATGTGGYTACACAACGCAACCTTTTTACTTGACCCTCTTCCACCCCCAACATGCACTGTATGGGTAGAGCTGGTAGAGAAGTCGCTGCTAATCTGTGGGGTCCTAAAATCTGAACTTTAAAGACCATTTGCCATGGGGACATAAATAAATAAATTCACAAACAGGTAAGTTCYGCCCTCCTACCACCTTCTCAAAACTCTGCTTCACGAGCTTCCAGAGGTAGGCAAACGGATAAGGATGATTTCAGCTTTGTAAAACTGGCATTGATTTGACATGAAAGAGAATAGTGAATAAATGGTTACAAACAGACGATAGCCATGTAAGTTATTATTTAAAGGTGCAAAGCTCTTCTGTTTGTAGTACTTAGCTTTCTTTCAATTACTTAGAAGACTGATAACCTACACTGTGCATAGCAAGGGTTAAAATACATTCTGGAGACACTAAATGGATACTTTAAAAGTCCAGATGTTAAGAACAATGGACATGCACGTCAAAATGCAATGACATTCACTAGTGAGAACTAGAGTGAATTAGAAAACAGTAAATTCACAAATTCTAAGGTTCCTGTTGCAGAAGTTTTTAACTAACAGTTCTTAAGTGTAAGAAGCCATCAGAAATATTACTCATACCATAATATCAGCCAGTTGTACGATTGGTTATAAAACTTGTGAAAGATGAACATACATGCACCCAAAAAAATTTCCTGATGTATAACTAAAGAAAATACACAAAAAGGATGTAAYAAGAATTCTCTTGTGAATCATGTGCAATCCTGTCTTACATTCCTGCTGCCAGGCAATACAATCATGTGGTTCAAAAGCTGTCTCTTTTATAGACACTGTGTATTTCTATGCATTTCAAAATACACTGCATTGAGCAGAGACAGGCCTTGAAATAAGAACCAGCAGAGTCCTATTGGAAGCCATAACAATCAAACCTACCATACTGCCAAGCTCAGACTGTACTATAGTTATAACAATTCCTCAAATATGGGATCGCTTGTTACATAAACAGTAACAGAAAAGGTAGAACAGAGGCTGGAGACCCCTTCATGGAGCTCAAAGCAAGACAACACCCACTGTCAAAGGAAGAACAACTCTCACTTAACCTTACAAAGTGTAACAGGCTGTAAAAGCCTTCAAAGTTCTCTACTCTGTTTTTTCCCCAATCCTAACCTCCACTCTATAACCTCTGACTGGACAGAGAAGGGAGGATCGCTTCATGGAGCTCAGAGAATGATGACACCCATGCCCGAAGGGATAGCAACCCTCATCCTAACTTCTGGAGTACCACAGCCTACAGAATTCCCCAAAGGTCTCCACTTTGGAATGTCCCCATCCCTAAMTTCCAATATATAACTGCAGCCCTATCTTAAATTGTATACAATCGAATTATTAAGAAGTACTGAAGTGAAAAAAGGGCAAGTAGCACCTCTCCATCTTTAAAAAGTGAATGTTTTCTTTTTCAAGACTCCTTCTAATTTAACACAGATCTTTGAGATTGCTGCCTACTTAATAGTTATATTCAGTTCAATTTAAAGAAATACATATTCTTTTAAAAATAATTATTAGTTCCTTTTTCTAGTTGACATTTTTTCTTTATCTGGAACTATATTTATTGGTTTTTAGCTTTCTGAAATTAGCTAATATTTGGCAAGAATAAGTGAAAAATCTTTAACTAGTGCAATAGATTTTAGCAATATTGGTACTTTTATAGAAATAGACATTGATTTTTCATGAAAGCAAGTACTGCTGAAGAGGAATGTTAAAACAGTTCAAATAGTACAGGAAAAATATGCAACACAMAGAAAATGAAGGTTATACTATACTTGATCAAGTCTGTGTAGAACCTTAGATACACAGCATGCAATAACTTGCATTTAAAGTGAATTGCCTAAAACAAGGCAAACACATCATAATAGTCTAAAGGTCTGAAGAACAAGAGATATATGCAAAAGGCTTGCTTTCAGTGTATCTTCTATAGATAGTAAGAGACCTTTCTCTTACCAAGAAGGTGCTGAATATATAATTAAACACTAAACAGTGCTACAGACATTGTTATATTCAGAACTGTTCCATAGAGGAAAAAAATATCTCTTTCACAGGTCTGACAACTGTAAACTCAAATTTTATACAAGACCTGTCAAATCAAAATCAAAAAGACTGACTWATAAGATACACACATTTTCAGTTTAAGTGAAATAGATCGTGCTCCTATTCAGAGCACTTAGTATTGCTTGCCCACATGATATACCACAAGTCTATCTTTGTAAACAAGGCACATGTTAAATGTATTACATTATCAATAAGAATCACAACAATACCAAGAAATCTCCTTCACATGACCATTTTAGTCAAATTAGAAAGAATCAAATCCAGTAGAAAAGCTTAGTAAAAAAAAGAGCAATCAACTCTCTCAAATTTTGTCTTTAAAAGTTAATGGGCTTTGTTTAAAGAGATTTAAGTCAGAGCTACAATTCAGGGCCATGAAGATGATTAAAGGATTGGAGCACCCGACTTATGAGGAAAGGCTGTGAGGGCTGGGGCAGTTCAGCTTTGAGAAGTCAAGTCTCAAGGGGGATCTTATCAATGTGCATAAATACCTAGTGTAAGGACGTAAAAAAAGTTGGAGCCTGACTCTTCTCAGTAGTATCCAGTCAGAGGACAAGAGGCAATAGGCAAAGATTGAAATACAAGAAATTCAATTTATACTTAAGAAAAAAAGAAAGCCTACCAAAACCCAATAGCACCACAAAACCATGCCACCACGTTGTTTTCTTTGTGTTTTTTTTTTGTTGTTTGGTTTTGTTTGTTTGGGTTTTTTTAGGTTGGAATGGGTTGTGGAGTCTCCATATTTGGAGGTATTCAAAACCTGACTGGACAATGTCCTGAGCAACCTGTTCCAGTTGACCGTGCTTTGAGCAGGGGTCGGACTAGGTGGTCTTCAGAAGTCCCTTCCCACATCAGCAATTCTGTGAAATCCCAGCCCATAAATTATCAACAGGTTGATGTCACTGAAGAATTGCTGCCTGAATTCCATCATTTGTTGATCTTGATTAAAAATTAACGCAGAGTTTCCAGGTTCTTTCAGAAAAACAAGCCAGTTTAAGTTGGGTTAGCACTCCTAGTTAATCTAACATGGCATCTCAGTCTGAGCTACASCTTTGATTTTTGCCCAAGAAACAATGTCAGAATCAAGGAGTCATGAGATATATTATGTTTTTTAKTTGCTAATTTATACTTGTTCTTGGAAGTAGACGTTAGCCCTTTTCACTTTCAGATTTTTTAAGTGGTTTTTGTTGTTTTGTTTTGTTTTGTTTTTTTTTAACAGATATACAAGTAATCTAATTTGTGAGAACAGGAATACAAGGTCAAATCAAAGATCCATCTAGTTAAGTATTCTGTCTCCCAGCAGCAGCCAACAGCAGATGACTGAGTAAGCTTGTAAGAACATGACAAGTATACAGAGATAGAGTGTACATAGTGTTCTGTGGGAATGTTCTACAATCCAAAGATTGGTAGATCAAGAATTTCTTGAATAGAAGTAATTTCTTTGCATTCAATAAATCKTAATAATTTGAATTTGTCACCTACTTGTCCAATTGCTTTTGAACCCACACAAATTTTAGTATCTTCATACAATGCATTGGATCGATGACTTCCACAGCTTAACTTCATGCTGTGTGAGGAACTGCTTTCTTTAATCATACCAAGCCAACCACTTGCTGAGTCTGATAGCCCTTAATTCTCATACTGGAAGAGACAACTACCTCCTGTTCTCTTTTTCCGTGTCATTCATATTTCCTCTCTGTTATCTCTTTTCCAGCCTAAAAGCTCCTAGCATRACTGAGTTGTTATTCTTAAAAACAAAGTTCCGTTCTGCTGATTATCCTTTAGCATTCTTCTCTAGATCTTCTCCAGTTCTACTACATCCTGAGATCAGAATAATCAAACCAACAGACAATATGAGATTCCTGCGCGGTATGGATTTATAGAGATACATAACAATGTTCTTTATTTTCCAGTCTCCATTCATCTCCCAATAAATCTTAATGTTCTGTCTGCCTTTCTGGATTTTTTAACCACTGCTCTCAATAATTTCAATAAGCCATGAGAAGTGCCAAAATCTTGTTTCAGAACCTATCATTTTATTTGTAAAGCTAGGKCTTTCCAGGATACATGGAATGAATATGGTAGAAACTGTGATGCTTTACTTAGCCACATAATTCTAGCATCATTGTCTATTGGACTTCAAATGTACTTTGCAGGTGCATTTGCCAGCATCTTACAGTAAACACATTCATCATACTTTGTCCTACTGGAAGAGTAATTCTGTTCTGAATGAAATACAAGGCTAACAAAAGCAGCTGTCCTTTACTCATGGTTTTACATCTGGGTGAAAATAGCTCCCAAGCCAATATAGCTAATACTAATATCTGCACATAATTTGAGAGGCCAGTATGAGTTACTACCAGGGGCTGTACTACARCATATCCTATATGGTATCAAACAGTTCCTTGTAATCCATGGCCCAATTCCATAAAACTTATTTACTTTTTGACTGCATGGCAAGCTAATTAATCTTGAAAAAATCATTAATAAAGTATTGAAAATAATCTGTAAGTCTCCTAAATTCAATAGTTTGCAGTTTTGAGCATGTTTTTGTAAGATTGTAAAGTCAGGAACTTTATGACCAATGTGCAGAACAGGAACATGCAGTATATATAAAGATGTACCCAACAGAAATTTGTTGGTCTTATGTGGATTTTTTTTTTTTTAAATCATAGAAATTATGACAGAAATTTTCTAACAGAAAAATCAGCTCAATTCAAAGTTAYAGTGCAATAGTATTTGGACTTTCTAGTCAAACTTGTTCTTCTAGAGTATTCTAGTGTACAAGTTTTCTTATTTATATTTCAAGATCTGGACTCCATGCCTACTAGTAGCATGTTACAATTCACATTTCTTCAACATTTTACTTTTCTGGGGTAAGGCCTGTGCCCTACCAGCATCCCTGCTGGATTTGTTTTGCTCTTGAATGATTTTAGCTCTATATCATATGCTTCCTTTTTTTCTAAAAAAACCTCATAAACGTTTATACCCCTTTGCCAGAGTAGCTCAAGCCCTCATTACTGTCCCGCAGATCTTCATCAAAAGCTTATCTTTTTGAGCCAAATTATCCCAAACTTTATATTCATTCCTTGTCATAAACATACCCAAGGGAGGATATTCACCGAGAATTAACCAACAGCAATTCAACCTGGCAATCTGGCATTAATTTCAATCCTAAGGACTTGCAGATCCCAAAAGCAAGTCTTATAAAAACTTTTCATTTTTGAAAACTTACTTTAACTTCAATCTTAACATAATAGACACTAATCCCTTCAGATATTAGTCTATATTTCTTAGGCCTACAGATTTACACGACCCATCAGTCAATCCAGCTCTTCAAACCTACTCTCCAAAACACTGACCTTCCTCCCAACTTTAGGTTTAAGCATGTAGCAAGAAAGCTACATTTGCTTCCACCAGTCCCAGCCAACTTCTTAACCTTTGGTCTGTGAAGGAAAAAAAAAAAAAAAAAAGACAAACTGTGCTATCATGACCATAGACCTGACGACACTCTTAAGAAAAGGTCCACAAAGTAGAATGAAAACTGGTACTAAGACCAGTTGCCTTTGGTTTGGTTAGAAAAAACCAGAGATTGTTAGTCTAAAGTCAGAGCCTGAGGTAAGAGATTTTACTGCTGGAACCAGGAAACATACTAAGCTCTACAGCYTGCTTTAATCTTGATAGGTTATCATGACAGGTTTAATTGTAGCCAATAACATGAACTACATTTTAAATAAAGCATTATTTAACTGTACACTAATATTTAACATATAAAATATATGATACAACATATTTATGGCCAATGACAGTGTATCAAGTCCAATAGACACCGGTGTCAAATTTGATTGGCATCAGTTAACAATCCCCTGCTTTTTAGACAAAAAAAAGATAATCAAATGCAAATGCTTTATTTTATTTTCACCCCATAAACAATCATTTTGTAGTATCTGTTAAGCATCAAGAGTGAAAACAATCACAACTCTGGAATTCCCAGAAATATGCAGAACACATTTAGGCAGCTCCTGAGTAGAAATGATGCTGTATTACTAAGCAGTTCACATTTTTATGTATTCCTTACGGAATTTTCTGTACAGGCTTCTGTTATCAGAGTGGCAACTCCTGTCTTTTGTTTTGTCTCTAACAACCTGCCAGGATAACTAAACCCACAACTCAGCATGTCTTAGTGACTACAGAATCTTCTGGACAGACATCAGAAGACTAGCATGGCAGCAACTCATGCCTCTTTAATGAAGAGGAGAAAATCTCCAGCACCAGATGTCCACTTAATCCAGCCTCAAAGGMAAAAAAAAAAAAACAAAAAAAACCAACCAAACAAACAAAACACCACACCACCCAACAACAAAAACCACAACAAAAAAAACCCCACCACAAACCCAAACAAAAAAAAAAAAACCAACAAAAAAAAAGAAAAGGAGAGGGTCTGCCAAACAGATACACCTATTCTGTTTGACCTGACCAAGTGCAAATCCTCAAGAAAACAAAAATGCAAAAAGAAACAAAGTATTCAAATATTGCAGCCTTCATTTCAAYCCTCTTAGTCCTCTCAGAAGTAACCCACAGCTCATTACAAAGATGTCCACTCAGCAACATGATTCTATTGTGAATCTGCATTCTTATTTCACCACATTCACATGCATCCCTCCCCATGTAAGTAATGCATGGTCCAAATAGACCGCCTGCATATATTACAAAGTTTAACCTATGAATCGATTTAGACACTGGAACGTCCCTTTAGAATTATAAGCAGAAACTTCTATTGGTTGACATGCAGAAGTCTCAAATCCTCTCATCTGGTCAGAGCTCTAGTCTACACCCAGGCACAAGAAAATTCTTAAACCATGGGTTCCACCCGTGCGAGGCACGTTTTGTCAAATATTCTCAGAAAATAAGAATTTGGCTGAACAAATGGAGTTTTGTATAGATAATCAGTGCAAGAGGAAGGAAACATTTGGGAACTGTCTGGCTAGCATGTGTCTGTCTGTCTGTCCAACAGCCCAGTTGAAGGTATTCACCYAGGAAAGAGGATATCTATTTTCAGTTTCTGTGTCCGACTCCTTTAGGCACATGTTTTGACTCAGTTCCTTCATGTTTAGATCATTCTCCAAGAATAAGTCCACCCGATTTTCAAGTCCTTTTTGACCAGTCTTCTTGAAACTGTTTTGTTCTCTATAATTACCCATAGTCTTTATTTAAGAGCTTGCCCAGCTGACCCCCAGAGCTTCTCCTTGGCACTTCATAGTGTCTATTTTAGGTAGCTCCCACTCAGATTATTAGCTTCTGCAAATTCCACACCTAGAATGCAACACCTACTAAATATTTTATGGCAATACTCCTTCTTAATTCAAGACTATGTATTCTAGCATTAATAGCACTGGAACTAGGAATCAGACAGATTTGTCAGCTCACTGCATAAAACAAGCACAATGCAAATCGCCTTTCCCTGTCTGAAAGAGAAACCTGCAGCCAAATTGTTAGGAGCATGCCCTTCATCTAGTGCAAAAAGATATTTAAGATACACAGTGTTAAGTAGGTACATTACAAGATGGACAGATTTTAAAGCCAGAAAAACTCGGCCTTGTTATAGAGTATGAACTAGATATTGTGAGATTGAACAGAATACCAGGGAACCTTTTTTGTGTATTTGGATTTTTAATTTTTTTTTTTTTTTTTTTTTTTTAAAGGATGCAAAGAATAAAGCTGCTAAGAAGTTTCAGCAGCTGGATATTGACCAAAGCTCTCATCCATGGTAATGAGAAAGTCTGTAAGGTTATCCTATCCCTCCATATACTACTGCCCAAAGTAATCTGAAAAAGACTTAATGCATATGCTCACTAAGTGTTATGGAAGAACAGATACTGATGGAAATGGAAGGTCTATACGGGATAATCCTCTACTGTTTGACATTCAGTCCAGGACCCACAGTCAAAAAGAAAGCATAAATAAATTGATTTTAAGCTCCTTTTGCATCTTCTTAATTCTGGGATCCAAACTTCCCATTACAAACTACAGGATTTAAACGAATATATATCTATACAAAGCTGTTATAGTTCACAGATTCCTTCTGAAGATAGGTATGTCAGCTTGAATGGAACAGTAAACTAACAGCTCCTGGACCAAGACTAGCTGTCTTTATGTAGCACGCTCTTTCTAGGYCATGCACAGCTTTGCAGACTACTCTAGGAAGTGCAGTGCTACTTAGAACCAAGGCAGGTAATAGGTATCCTCAATAAGCTCCTAATGACTTTCCTCTGTAATGCATSGAGGAAGTTCCAGTGTCCTCAAAGGCACAATGAATGTTTTCCTCAAGAGGGAAAAAGAGGATTGCAGATTTTACACTTTGAATAGAAAGTAAGGTATAATTCTTTTTTCCAAACTAGTATCATGTGGCAGGTGATATTTAGTAAAAAGTTTTCAAAGCCAACAAACACCTTATTTCAGTATTTCCAGTAAAGCATCATTATTTATACTGTTCTCCAGGGTAACTTAAACTTTGTCCATTTAATATAATAGTCAGAAATCAAATAGATTTTCATCTATTATGAAATTCATCTAATATGAATTACTCAACAGTGTTAAAGTAATAGCAAAAAGTTTGAGTGCTTTGATGGCAAAATGCCATATTTCCAAACCAGTGTGTCCTAAAGGCTCTATTAAGTGATAACTGATTTTTCAGTGTTCTGAACTTCTTTAAAAAGTCTTTCATCCATCATTTCACAAACATTAGTAAAAGTCAGAAAAGTATATTGGAAATAGTTGCAGAGTTGGATCACYTGCATATACAATACATTCCCATGATCTTCTCAATGATAACAGGACAGAAAGGAAAATACTGTAATATGGAGCAAATCCTTACTCTCATCATGATGAGAACAGTGGAAAAGCAATTCTGATTTCAAGAATTATACACTAACTGCACCTAAAATAAAAGATAAAAGATAAACTGAAGTTCCATTACAGCAAGACATACCCACTAAAGTTCCATGGGTCAGCATTTATGATGCAGGCACTAATATATTTTTAAAATCTTTTAGGCCACAGTCATAACAAAGAAATTKTATTTGCTTTCTTTCAATCTTGAAGAGGTCTTTTTGGAGATCAAATGATATGTAGTTAATTAGTTTTGATAATAAGCTCTGTTTAATATTTTGTCAATTTAAACAGCACATTTTCCAAAAGAAAAATAATTTAGAGGTTTTTATGGTTTTTTTGGTGGTTTTTTTTTTGTTTTTTTGTTTTTTTTTTTTTTTTTTTTACATAGACAATTATAAGAAAAGCAGCAAAAAAAATGATGCTTTGGTTATGAAAAAAAGGGAAGATATTAAAGGTTTGGGGCATATGGTTTTTAAATATGGCCTTAATTTGAGGGAGATAGTTCATCTTAAATACAAAGATTTCCCTCACCTTTTAATGCAGCCATTAGACTTTTTTTTTATTGAACACTTGTCAGAAATTCCTGCTGTTTGCCCATTTGAATTACTGCAAGTTTCAACTGCATCCTTACATATGGATTATTTTGAAGCTCTCTAATTAAAGAAGGCCTTGATTCAGTAGAGTACTTGAGCCACCAAAGGATCATATTGTTAGATTTAACTTTTCTCAGGAGATGCATCTTCTAGCTACAAAACAGAAAACTTAATAAAATTTATTATTTGATAGCCATTACTCAAACATATTGTACAGTAGTTTAAGACTGCTTCTATTTGATCAATTAATGTGGAAAAAAGAGTCTTCAATATTAACCCCTTCATTAGTGCACACCTCTGTGCACATAACGTTAAGGGACTAATGCCATTTCGAAAATACACAACTGAACATATGAACTACTTCTGTAAAAAATATTACTAACTAGTTGAGGATGGCAGACAGTTCATATTGCATACCAGTCATGTACATAGCAGTTATGTTTCACAGGCAAAAGAAAAAATCCAACCAAAAGTCTTTATACATACAATACACAGAAAGGAAGACTGTTGCTCCTGCAGGCATGAAACACAGCTTCCTACAAAGCTATACYAAACGTATCCCCAGGAAAACATTTCTATTTCAAGAGATTGGCGTACAAAGCTGCTGCTTCTTCTATTTTTTTTTTTAATAATTGTGCTATTTAATGTTTTTACAGTCTTGTAGTTCTGCTGATGTCATCAACCTAATCAGTCATAAAACTATTCACTAGGATATCTACCATCATGATAATGTCAAAATATGCTACATTCATTTAGGTACTATGATCTAAATATCACACTATGGCAAATTAAATACTTACTGTAACAAAGTTAAGTAAATAGACACACAATTATTTTTTCCCCACAACGGCTATGTCGTTTATAAAACTGAGCAAATTAAACACTACCTTTATTCTGGCAATGAGATCTAGACAACTGGGATAAGTATAGTTCAATATAGCATATCATATTTTCTTGTATAACATATGTTGAAGGACRTTATGTACATACCCATGGTATTGAAGGGATATATAAATGATCATATGTATACCTGTCAAACATATGCGAGTATAAATTCAGCACAACATAAACCAAAATTCTGCAGAAATTTTACACTGAAAACCCAGAAGTCAGACCACTAGAAATCCATGTGTTTATTAACCTTTTTATTGCAGGGGCAGAGGGGAATACAACAGGGGACAGAACAGCCAAGTGAAACAGACAGGACATAGAGAAAATATGTAAGCAGGAGCTCCGCAGTAATATAACACTATAAAACAATGTAAAAGGTAAATGTTTAGAAGAGCTTGATGAAAATAAAATTCTCTCTGTGTAGCTGTCCTAGCAATGAACTGCTTCAAAATACACTCCAAGGTTTTTGCATAAGAATCATCAATGACAGTTTAAAACAGTTTTAAAATATAGAAAGTATTAACATTTTGACAAAACCTGGACAGGGGATTTTTATACCAAGGGGAAATTAGGATGGGAAACATTTAAACAGAATGCAAACCAATTAGACAGCACTTATTTAAAAACATTTAGCTGCTTTTGAACATACTCATGCTTTTCTCCAACATAACAGTTGTCCTTTATGGGACTCCTGATAACAGCATTGCTTCAGCAGGAGCCAGGAACCTGCAGGTGAACAGTGACAGAAGACAAGAGCCAGTTCCCCAGTCTCCCTTTTGGCCAACAGCAACAGGACCTGAGCCTTGCTTTTGGATCTGCCAATGTGCAAGTGCTGACCAGAGTCGGGATTAATCTTTTGCATCTGCCACACACACCTTGAAATGCCTTATAAACAGGAACCCCTGCTTTTCATGTGTGAAGGGTTTGTTATGTTTGGTTGGGTTTTGCTTCAGCCTTCAAACATAAAAGGCTGTGGTGAAGAAGAAGGGACTAATCGGTTCTACAAACCCAGATCTGGGAGGACACAACACAATGAACTTGAATGGCAGTAAGGTAAATTCATGTTAATATTAGAAAAAATTGTCTATAGTAAAGACAAAGTGCTAGAATAGGCTGTCTGCGGAGAACATAAATGTTCAAAATTGACACCTAAAAACAGGTTAGCAAAATGCCTGTGAAGGACAACAGTTACAGATGATTCTTGTCTGGGGTAGGAGCCATTTAGTCCAATGGTTCTTTAAAAGGGGAGGGAGAAAGAAATTCCACATAGATCCCTGGAAACTTAAAATCACTTCTACATAAAAACATTATTAGTTTCTGACAAATGGTAACATTTTACAAATGGATTTTTAATGCAATCTAAATGCCAATTATATTTATGCCCACTTGTTTGTGGTCTCAGGAAAGGTCTAGCTTAAAGCTAGTACAGCCAAGAATTCTTTGTCCTCTACCACCGTGTGGGTCCAGTGCTCAGGAAAGGGTGGGAATATGCAGCTGTGGGTAGGGGAGAAAGGTGGGAGCATGGCATCCGATTTCTCCCTTAGCTTTACAGATCATGGAATGCCACCATAAATAGCAGGTATGAAAATTCTTATAGTATACTGCAAAAACCCATTTAAATCTGAAAGTGATTCTTAGTTCCCTGTTAATGTCAGACACTTACCAATCAAGGCAGGATGTGTTAATCAGTATGTTTTAAAAATRTTAGTAAACACAGTTCAATCTTGCCCCAAAAAGAGATAACAAAAAAGAAATACTTTTTTGCCAACATGGAAAAATAACCACAGAAAGATATGGGGTGGAGAGTCTGGTAATAGCTATAAGAATACTCTTATACTGACAATGTTATAACTCAGAAAGGATGCTTTTAATTTGATTTTTTTTTAATAACAAAAAAACACAATTCAAGAACATACAGTGACCAAAAACCCTTTTAAAAGCACTTATTAGCACCTGGCATGTATTCATTAAGAAGTAAAAACACCACTGAATGCATAGTTTTATACTATCTTTGCTGGTTTTAAAGAGTAAAAAACAAACAAACAAACAAACAAAAAAAACCAAACCATACACCTAACCAGAATTCCATTTCCACTCAAACAAAAAAAAAAAAGTTCTGCAACTATGAATGTGAAAGAAGACAAAATTCTTCCCATAAAATAGTATTACAGTCTCAGCTAACAAAAACCCAACAACAGGTGAGTTATACCACTAACAGAAATTAAGGGTCCAATCTAGTATCTTAGAAAAAATAAATTCATAGTAAGAGAGGTCTTTCTGAACCCAGTCTCAAGCAAAGAATCACATTGCTTTATAATCATTTTTGCGTTTCAGTATTATATAAAAATCAGGTGCATTTAATAAATATGTCCATGAGTGTGTTGTCATACTATCACCTACCAGAGTCAAAGTTTTCATATGCAAGGATTATTAACAGAAACCTTCATCTACAGAATATCTTGTAACAAACTGCTTACTGAGGAAAGTCCAGCAAGTTCACTGGTGAGAAAAATAATGGAGAAATATGCCCTGTTTTGCATTTTAATCTCGATTCACTTTGAAGAGTTCCAAAAACTCCACACATTTGCAAAAAAGATAAAATTACTATAAGTTACAGTGGAAGATTAGTTTCGCTTGCTGATGCCAAAGCCAATATTTGCATATGTTGAACACTGTTTCAGTCATCTTTTACCATCAAATACTGTATAGTAACAGCATCCAAAGAGTTATTTTATGATGGAATCCAAAGGAACTATGCCAACCCCTTTTTTCAGCGAAGAAAATCTATTGATATTAAATCCACACTACTAGATTAGACCAAAACTACCACCCACATTCTGGGCCAATTCTTAATTTGTTCCCTGCTGGAGTCTTCATCTAAAGCTATTTGTCTGATATAACTGGATGCCTTTCAAATTTCTTCTTGCATCTTTTTAAACATGTGATGTTTGCCTGCATGCCTGTTCAGTAAGTATAATGACCATGTAGCTGGCTCTTGTATACTTTAAAGTCTGATTTTGCTGTCCAAAACAATTTGCAACTTTTGCCTCTATTGGAAATTTTTAGGAAATGAACACTCCGCTACATAAGATCAACTGTCATTAATTTTGTTCTCTTTTGCATTTGCTTATTTTAATTTTTATTATCTTCAAAAAACCAGAAGATACAACTTCACACACATTCCCATTCTGAAATGCCCATTTTTTTCTCCAGCAATGCTACTTTCAGTTAAGAAGTAAAGCGTAAATGAGATGAGCACAGAAACAATTGAGAAAAGTTGCTGCTGTGCTCAAGATATTTAAAAACTTTATAAAAGGCAATAAAGGTCCTGCTAAAGAAAAAGTATGCAAATCTGATAAATTCCTTTGCAATAAGTGAGAAAACAATCATACATATATATGCACTAAGATCTTGCCTGTAGCTACTTATTACCATTGTTAATTACAAAACTTACTGTGGAAAGCAAGGAATGATATCTGGCTCATAAAGATGCTTAGTATCTGTTAAGTATTTAGCAAACAACTCATCTCATTTTAAAACATATATTTCTATTATAGGTATGTTATTTTGCTGCATTATATTTACTGTGCAGAATTTTCTCCACAAGGGACCAGATATATATACCAAAGCAAAATGATAACTGATCTATATTATGACAGAGGGCCAAGTTACATTATAAAAAAAAAAAAAAAAAAAAAAGTGGACCTTTTCAGTTCCAGGAAAAAATGAGAGCAATCAATTAAAAAAAAAAAAGATATCAAGGAAGATGACATCTATTCAAAGAAAGCAAATTCTAGTACAAAGTCAACAGCTGATTCAAACCTGTTCACAGGTATTTTATTTTTGCTTTCTATAAATGTATAGTCTCAATGCATGTCAAAACAAAAATAAAACCACACATCCAGATATTTGTCATAAGCTCATTTTTAATGTGGTCATTAATGGTTGGATCAAACCTCAGTGAAGCTTGAGGCCTCTGCAAGCAGACAATATGATCTGTATAAGAACAGAATGATTAAAAACTGCAGGATTTTAGCTATGTGCTCTTCAGCCACTTCTATGAACCTGCACTGAAGATTTTCAGGGTTTATTAACAAATAAACCGCACTATAAAATTCAACAGCCAGCTCACCACTGTTCAGTAGAGGAGTAACATTCATATCCCSTTTTTGAAACTATGGTAGGTTAGCAACATAAAACAAAGTGAAGGTTACTGAAAAATATTAATTAACTATGGTTCAGGAAGTTAACTCACTTGTAAGTAGATTAATCTAAAATGGCTAAAACATTATTATCCTCAGCTGTCCACACTGTCCCTCTGCAAACTTAGTGCTACTCCATCAGGGACAACTGCGGAACAAGGAGTGTAAACTGTAACAACTCAGTTGTTTATCTAGCATATAATTATGAACTGAAGTTAGGAGTATTTTGCATTAACATACATAAACCGTGCCAAGTTCAGTTGTTCCTGCTGGCTACAGTAGCACCTGAAATTACCGGTTTCTTCTCTCAAGGTGATTAACCTCCAGGTTCTGGACTTTTTTTTTTTTTTATTATCCAACAGGTTATTCAGTAGTTTAATCAAAGTGTAAAGCACACATAAGAAGCGTTTCGTTCTTGTTCTTTTTGACATTAGTATTTGTCTACTGGCATTAATTTTGTTGAAACAGGAATAAGTAAAATATTTGCTAAGATTCAATATTCTGTAAATCATACAAGAATACGATACTAGGGAGGATTCAAAATTACTTTTTGATTTGTTAGGTTACAAAAATGTTAGAGAATGCTGTGATGGTTTTGCAAATAACTTTCAAATAATAGAGGCTGGACTTCCATAAAAAGTCAATTCATTACTTAGATAGGTAGATTTTGCTAGTCTTAATTTGTCCTTGAACTGAAAAAATGGTTTATCACAATTCCACCCCCATCTTTACTATTGCAGTCCATACCCTCTAACAGCAATCTCCAATAAAGGAACAGGTGGGATTGTGATTAGACTTGAAAAGCAGCACCTGTAAAGAATGAATGTCTGCTGCTGCTCTACAAAGTCTACAGTTTCAATTTAAACTCAGCAATTTGGAAATAAATACATTTTTTGTGTTGCATTGGAATCAAACTAGCAACAAAGGAAGACAGCTCCTGTAAAGCAGTCCCTGAACTTCCACTGTATCTTCATAATCATGCTGACAATTTTTAATCATGCCTCTCATTCCACTGCGACCATCAGTCATCTTTTATTTCTATCCCAGAAAAAAAAAACCTACCACCCCTCAATTATTCAACTGTAAGCTAAGTCACTCAAATGTATTAGAAAAAATTATTACAGAATCTCACAACACTCTCCATAGTTTATTTCACAGTAGCAGCAGCAAAACTTCGAGGCTCAAGAATATAATCAAAAAAGGTAAAAATTATCTTGCAACAATACATAAAAACATTAATCCTTTCTAATTTGACTGACTTTAACTGAGCTCAATCCATGCTTTTTAAACAACTGAAACACTCTTTTTGTTAACTATTATTTATTAGATAGATTTTTGTTTCAGAACCTTTTCCTCATCTGAAAAGGCTCCTATTGTAGAACTGTGTTCAGACAACTATTCATTCATCTACTTCTTTAAAGCAGTCCACTTATTTCTTAAACACTTAACAGGCTAGTAGACTTTTTGAGACTAAGAGCTGTAGCATTTCACTTTGGTTCAGTATTATTACCTTCTCTAGCAATTTCATGAAGCCATTAGGATAGATGATAGACGCTGTCCTACTTTTATATTATTCTTTTATTTCACACCTTGCAATTAAGTTCTGGATTCATGCATTTTAACTAATACCTCCTTCACACAGGTATAAGGGMCAACAAAGTACACCTCAGTTAGCACTCTACCAAATAAAATCCATTTCTTTTCAAAATAGCTCTTTGGTGAAGTTTTGAATAAGGAAACAAGCATTACAGCATCTCTCAAATGCCAAGAGACAGTACAAACTGCGGAACAAAATACAGAACCAGAGACCTCCAAAACCACACAAGCCTACTAGGTAACCGTACCAAAAGTACACCCTACCTTGTTAATCTTCACGCTCAAAGGCCAAGGTTGTGAGGGTGCAGAAGGGCAAACTGCTTCCTAAGGATGGGGAGCCAAGCGGGATAACACAGCTAGCAGCTGCCAGCCAGGGCCCTGCCACACCATACCTGTGCTTGTGGAGAGCAGAGCAGAACTGGCAGCAGGTTTAACCAAGAGCCCAGATGCTCTGCCAAGTTCTGGGTGATGAGGCAGTGCCGCAGGCAAGCCAGGAAGCCAGCTGACGAACCGGGGTCGACCCACAGTGCCCACCACAGCTGGGCCGGGGTGGGGATGCCCCAGCTGAGGCAGCTCAAGGCAATTAAGGCTTACCAGTGCCTTCAAACCCTAACAACGGCTCCCGTATTTCCTGAAGGCATGTGCATAGGAACACATCACAAATCAAAAACCAATCTTAATTTCATTTTAAAGTGAACTGGCAATTAATACATAATCTATATAAAGTCTCCTCATAAAATACTATCACATAACTGGCAATCTGCTCTAGCTGAAGTTTTTCATTTGTTTCCATCTGCAGCTCACAAAGAAAACGACTGCAGTAACCCACTCTGGGAAGGACAAGATTAGAGATCAAAATCCACAATCTTTTTCCAAAGCAGATAAAAGAAAAATAATATTCCGTGATCATGTCACAGCACTGAAAGCCAGGTGAAGATAAGCAGTACTAAGAAATTACAGAATGAGTCAGAAAATAGAAGCTGGAAAAGGGATAGATATTACCCTGGTATTAAATTAATTGACTCTTCCCCCAACCCACAAATTATATCTAGCTTACACAGAATTGGTTTACTTTCCTCCAAAGACCAATCTCAGCCAAATTTCTTAATAAAAAAAAAAAATAGGGGAAGGAGAAGAGGGAAATCAATAAAACCAAAATAAGCCTACTTAAAAACAAGCAGCATGAAATCCTTTTTCCTTGAATAATTCAAAATTGGAACTCCCTGCCTTAAAACTTAAGTGAAATGAAGAAATAAGAATAGTTCAAAAAAATAATTAGACATTTTAAAGAATGAGACTATCTCCATAATTACATAATGTTTTTCCTCTATCTTAAAAAGGAGTTAAGCTTATATTACAAGGTATAGGTCAACAATTAATGAACAAGATGAAGGATAAATGTTTTTAGAGAGACTCAGGCAGCCATTTGCAAAAGGAGCAAAAAGGAAATGGCAAGCCTCTTAACCTTCGCTGGTTTAGCTCACAATTAATCTGGTAGGAGATAAGAGGCCTATAATCCTTTCATGGGTTTTATCAGAAATAATAAGCCAACAAATTTATAAAATGCATATGCAAACCACTGTATACTAAGCTTATTAAAGATGAAACAATAAAATGAAAGATGATCATAACTGAAATATCCTGTAGCAGGTGCTCAGAGAATGAATATAAGAAACAGGGCAAGTAAAGAACAACCCTTCTCTTGTTCTTCCCTCCCAGTTACAATCCCTAGTTTTCAGAACTCCTATGCTAGAGGTAGCATTTGGAAAATTATTTTCAGCTGCTCCCAGTGGATCTATCTTCCATAAGGGCTGTGTATAATCCTTTTTTGAACCCATTCATAATTTGGCTTCTGCAATGCCCAGTGCAAAGACTTCCATAATTTATTTACATGTTGTATGAAGAAAAAATTTGTTTTTCCTTAAACTTCCACATGATAAATTTATTGAGGTAGATTATTAGCTCTTAAACAGAATGTAGTTTAAATGGCACAAGTGGTAGGGACAAGACAATTTAGGAATAATCAATACTACCTATGCCAAAAGAATAACTGAATTGCAGTAGTTTGCCTAAAGACAAAGACAAAAAGATGAGACAACATTATAGCAGTCATCAGGAAAATAAAAGGCTGTTGAAAAGAGGAATGGTATGATCTGTCCTTCATGCCCACAGTGAATAAGCRATAGGTTTAAATGTAGTAAGGAAGCTCAAAGCTGGATATTAGGGGAGAAAAACATCCTAATAGCAAGGCGAATCAAAAAAACTGCTTGGGATAGTTGCATAGTTTCTCCAATAGAAAACTGGATCAGAATCTCTCTGAAATGACATGGATTTGTTAATCTTGTTTTAGCAAAGAGAACTGCATTAAATGACCTCTTGATATCCCTTCCAATGTAGTACCATACAATTAGAAAGAAAGGAAGTCAACAGACATCTAGTTCAGTGGTTTATTTCATTCCCTCCATTAGTCTTGTGTTCAGTTTCTGACTTTATTTATATTACTAGAGAATACTCGATTTTCTCTCAGAAGAAAATACACAGCATTGTGATCACCTGAAATATAACAGAGTAACTAGATAGTGAAGGTGCACAGAATTTGTGATGGTGTTTACACTCATTCATGTGAACACATTCAAGTTGCTCTTGCATTGGGCAATTGCCAGACACTGCTAGAAACCAGCTTTCTGTACTCTAAATTCAAAATACAGATTAGAGAACAATAATCTTGCTTTTTGACAGATATTATGCCTTTGCCTTCTGGACAACATCGTACTGGTCATGATAAAAACTATAATTCTCAGTGGGGGGAAAAAAAAAAGCATTTAAAACTAAAGACCCAGTGGCTATCTAAATCTAAATTCCTTCCTTTCTTACAATAAGTTCAAGGATTGGAAATGACTGGAACTGTGTATATTTAGCACAATATGCAGTAAGAATGTAGCTTTTGGGTTTTAACCTTTCTAGCCACATATATAGAAGAGAATAAGATAATTCTGTATCAAACAGAATTCAGTTTAAATGGATACATATAGATAAAGTTATTTACTTGCAATAAAAGAATGGGTTTGGTTTTCATTTCTGTCTATATTTCAGGTCAAGGTATCTCAGAGGCCAAATTTTTTTACAGAGTTGGTTAACTGTAAATATATTATCTTACCCTGTTGGTATAAATCAGGGATATAATGAAATATCAGCTACTATGTAAAGTGGTTGGCAGGAGAGTTTGTCTCATATTTACGTGCAAGCATCATCTTTGTGTGTGCTAATATACAGTTGCACAAAAAATTCTATTGACTGCAAAGCTACAGATATAAGTATGCAGCAAATCTCATAATTCTCAAAATAAATGCTTTATGTATTTTCCAAACTGTTAGTCTTTTCCCAAATCTTCCAAACTTGGAAAATACATAAAACATTTATTATGAGAATTTTGAAAGAATTGGAATACAAGCCAAAGGACATATAATAATTTCATTCATAAACCTTTAAAGATACTATATTCTGAAAACAGTTTTTCTTATCTTGCCACTGAAGAAATGAAAAGGAGTACTGGAAGAAACACAGAAAACTTTAAGCATTCTTCTATTTTTAGCCCCATTTTTTGAAAATAAATGTTTTTGACTGGCTCTAATACAAAGACGCTAGTCTTTATGATACTAAACTCATGTTGTATATCTGGCTATCCATTATAAAACAAACATTATTGCCCTCCTATTTGGAACATTTAAAGACGACAACACAGAATGTCTGTATGAGATTTGTTCTTCAAAGGAACAAATGAGCAACCTGAGTAAATGTGCACAAACAGAAAGAAGAGATGGTAATCCACATTTTATTACACCATGAGCTTCAAAATTTAACATTTTAATAACATACAGGTTAGAATAATAACAGCTTTGGTACTTGAACTTCAGCAAACTCTTTTATGTTACCTACCACCCATTACCTGTTCCTGAGGTAAGACGTACTTCAAAGTAGATTTGAAGGCACTGAAAGGCACTGGAGTTTGTACAAATTATATTCACAGGTACATGGAGATAATGTCAGGGTCATGAAACCCATCCTAGCAGCAGGGATTATCTGGAAGGATGAATCTGGAATGAGAAGTAATTCTGCCGTAAAAGCTAACCAGAACACATGGTTTATACAGAGGGCCTAAGATAATCTATCAATGACTGCATCTAGTTTCATGTACAGGTAGGTACTGGGATCCACTCTAGAGAATACCATTGTTACCAACCTTTGGTTTACATATGCTAAATTATTCTTATTTCTTCTTACATATCCTAAATTATTCTTATTTATGCTTCAGGATCCCAAGAACTAATCCCCGTATCTGGTCATGCCCATACTAAGTATTATGAGGCACCAGGCACAGAGGGTCAGTATTTAATCAGCTCCAATTAGTCCACCTCACTAGCAGTGTCACACTCTAGTGGGCAAGTGAATGGCTCAAGGTATATTTGAATCTGTCTGAACTGGTCCCACAATAGAAGGTCAGTTGCCCTGGAAATATATTATGACTCAGTGACAAAGCACATCTGACTGGCACAGAAAGGGAGGAATCAGTTTTAAAAGTACAGAGAGAAAGCTCTAGCTTGAAATCAGAAGAGGTAAAATGGAACTTGAAAAGGAAATTCAAGCTAGTTCCCAAAGCTTCTTCATACTGCCTATGACAAAAGTAGTCCCACCTTCTCCCATAGTTAGCTGCGTCTTCTAGCAGTTGCACTGCCACCTTCCTTGTGCCAGCAAAAGTATTTATGGGACTGTTCCCCCTCCTCCTCCCAATAACTTGCATCAGGGAATTAATCAAGTTTAAAGATAGCCCAACAAAACCCTGCCCTTCCATCCTTTCCCCATAAAAGCAGAGGCTGATTTAATTCAGACGAAGTCCAGATTGGTTCTTCAGCACCACAACAGGGAGACAGAGAGTTGGAAACAAGTGGCTGAGAGCAGGGAAGGACTGCTTCCTTCAGCAGCAGCAGTGCGGCAGTACCTGGGACATCATAGTCCTGTGGACAGGCTTTACTGATAAAAACCTTGCAACTCCACTGCCAGCAAATATGCCTTGTCGAATGTTAAATCACGTAAAGGAGAAATCATCATTCTGTACAGAAATAAAACCAAAAACTTTGTACTTTTGCAAAGGTTCTGTAAAAATAGCAACTCTGAGGCAATGAATATCCATTCATGTTTCCAATGGCCTTAATATCTCCTTATCTACCAGCTGTATGTTTATTCATTATACATTACTTGGTTTGTTATTTTCCTTTATTCCATTTCCTATTTCAGCCTCCTCATTAATTTTTATGCATTTTTGTTTTCATTTGTATACTTTTCATCACTTCAATTTCCTAATATTTCAGCAGTCCAATTAGCTACTTCCATATCTTAATCACACTGAGACTCCTTATTCAGCTATAAATATAATTTTATTACTGCTGTTTTAATGACTAACTGTTATAATAACTATTTTATATAAAATAATTTCTCTTAAAACTTTTCCCATTTCCTTCACTTGTCTGTAATTCATTCTGTCTCTCATCATACTTTATATTTTGTTCAGTAGATCTTATATCATCCTAAAATGTTTCCTGTACTAAAAACTAATTACCTGGGGAGAGAGTAAACTTTCACATTGTTTCTCCATAAACATAAAGATCAAACATTGAAACATTTCCTCCACATTTATCAGACTGTCCTAAAGTTGCTAAATGCAACCCAAAATTGAAGACAGATACTATCTCCACATTAAAAGGCATACTATTTCAGTAACTTGAAAGTACAGCCCAGATAGGCATTATGAGTATAGCACACAGCTCTGTTGTTGTGAATATCAACATCACCAATAAAAAACGTGTGTTAGTAATACATGAAACCACTACTTATGAACTGGGAATCCAGCATTATTCTAATATTTAATTTCTGTAATAGCATATACTTGCAGTGAAATAGTTAATATTTACTTCCAGCTTCTAAAATCTCTATCATTTGAGGCAGATCATTAACTTCTGTAAGACCTGAGATGCTCATGCTTCTAACTATCAAATAAACCAGAATGAAAATCTCCGAGTTAAAATGGACTGGTCTTGTTAAACTATTAAAATTTTTTGCATTCTAATTATTCGCATTATGTGAGCTACAAGATTTGTCTGTGGTATAAAGGTACAGATGAGAGCAAGGTCTTCTGTAAGAAATGCATACACGAATGCTTATGTCGTTATGCTGTATATAGAACTTTGATGCGGTATGAATCCAAACAGTATTTTAGGTCATTCTCATGCAGTACATTCAGATTCAAAAATTAACTTTATTTTTTATTGCTCTTCAACTGCTATACTTTTTAACTTTAATTTGTTTTTATGAAGGAAGAATTAAAAGCATTAAAGGAAGTACGAAGATACGCATTTTTAATAGTCTGCGTGTAAGAAGTAGTGAAATTTACTACCCCCACCATGAAAGCCCCACCATGCTGAACTTCTTACAAGGGGGGTTAGGACTTCTTTGTGGTTTTTTTTTAACCTGCTTCATTCATTTCACAGTCCACTGGTTCTCTCTGGTGAGGTGGGCTGTCGTGGTACAGTATCACACTTTTACCAGTTTACGCTCTGCAATAGACTTAACTAACCTAAGCTCTTCTGACTCTGCACTATTACAACCTACTACTAAGCTGCCTCTGCTTGTAAAAGCAAATCTTCCTTTACAAATACTTTTTTAGTTCCTCTTGTTATTTTGCTTTCACTTGAAGAATTCAGAGAATACTGATACTCAGTAGGGGTGTACTAGAAGCCTATTTTTGTAGGGGGAAATATCTTTATGCTTCTTGGAACGCAAAATGGAGACCTAAATCATGTTATAATACACTGCATTAGTTTAAGACAACCCAGGTGGACGTTAGACTTACTGTTGGATTTTAGACTCAGAAGTATAAAATCTTTATAAACCAGATCTAATTGTAGTAATATCACTGTCAATTTCTACCAGCTGAACATGTGATTATGTTTTACAAAACCGAAATTCAGTTGCTGATCCCGAAGGATAACAGAAAAATGTTTTTGTCAAGTGTATATGTTTCCTACAATCATATCCAGTTATTCATATCACAGATTTAAGATATAAATTGATAATGTAATGTTTTATATTTTATAATTTGTATAATAGATCACCTGCAGTTCTAGCAGCTTTGGAACATTTACCTTTCAGTGGTAAAGTAACTCTGTCAGCTGCTTAGATAGTTTGATTTAATTTCACAGAAACACACAAGCTCATGCTTGTTTACAGTATATTAACTGACATATCTAATTACTACTGATGTCTACTTTTTAAAATCCTCTTCTACTTTCTACTGAAATACACCATTAAATATTTTAATTTAGAAATGAACTGTATACACGGTTTGCTACCAAGTACCAAAAAATTTAGCACTGATACCAGGATAGAATACCTAGAAGTTGCTCAAATCTGTTTTAATAATTATTTCTAAAACACTTTACTCTTGTTCAAAAATTACAGTTATGCATTATCTTACAAATTCCTTCTTCACTTTGGTCTTCTTATCATCTGTCAGAAAGAAGTCTCCCCCTCTTTTATGGGCTTTCAGCCTTAGGAAATAACCCAACATTTATTCAGTAGGAACTCCATTTATAATCTATGTAGTAGCCCAAAGTTGATTTTCTCCTCAAATAACAGAAGCTGAACTTCAAACAGCTGTTAACCTTTTTCCAGAAACAGAGGTGGACAACATGTTTAACCAGTCTGACTAATCTTTCCATGATGCCCATCCTAAGTACTAATATCCTAAACAATAAGGAAGAAAATGAATTTTTTAACCAATGTGAAAATGTTTTCAGCAGAAATTCCAGAAGCAGCTACCATTTATACAATCAACATGTGATACTTCCATCAAACTTATCAATTTAACTGTCTTAAAGACCAGGATAGCAAAACAGTCAAATCTCACATACATTACTATATATGTAGCATTTTAAGTTCTCTTAAACAAGCGTAATTCCTACCCCCCCAAAAAAACAAAACCAAAATAAAACCCTAATGAACCATAAATTTCAGTCATGATCTTTACACAGATTGTTTCAGCTCTGACATGTTTTTTTTCAGTGCCCTACACCTTTTCTGAAATGCTATATATCATATTCATCAAGAAGCCCCCCAGAAATGAGTAAGTATCTTAAAAATCAGTAACTTGCTGTCTTTTGGCCTTATTAGGAAACTTTACTGCCTTAACCTAGCTTATTATCAGTACAATAACACTTTCCTTGATTTGATACCTTCCATTACTCTTGTATGTTTGGATAAGTCCATTTTTTTAACAATACACAGTTCATTTCCTTCTTACTATCATCACTCTTCATGTATTCTCTAGAGACTCATAAACATTTTTCTCATGTTTCAAATTCAAGTAGCTGGCAAGATGTTGTCAAAACCTGGATGTTTCAGTATTGTCTCAAAACTTTTTGAGACATAAAAATATCATTTCTTCAAGCTATCTTGAACTGTGAAATATTACAAGACAAAATTTAAAATGTCTTGAGTGAAATGTTTGTTCTGTTCATCAATGCTTCACTGTTTCAGAATGATCTCTTCTATTTAGAGTACAAAAGACAGAATAGATGTCAGCTGAGAAGGATGAAAACCTCTAATAGAACGTCAACAAAACCAAAGGATAATAGAATATATAAACATTTCACATTAGGTCACCCAATACCATGTAGTTTCAGTACGTGACCCAAGAGTCACCCAAATCTGTGCTCCAGTCAGCATGTTTCCCTTTCATAAAGTTGGACTCACACTTTTCACATGAAACTTCCAAGGTACAGCACTGACATGGATAACTATTCATCCAACCATTTTTGGTTTCTGTTAGTAGACTGATACTGATATGTCAGTCTCACTGACCCTGAGCTGGCTATCTGCAGAAATTCACATGCAGTAGGTCCACCACAGCCCAGAGACATTGGGCTCCTTGTACAAGAGCTGTGCAGCAACTCTTCTGGTGCACAGCAGTCATTTCTTTGAAGTTTCTGAAATTCTAAAGCTCGCCAGAAACAGCAGTTTTTGCACAGACTGGGATATCACAAGAAACATACACATTCTAAATTCTGGGATAAGACTATGTCCAGAAAAATCTGGATGTATGAAAGACCTAGGCACAACTGTGAAAAAACCCAAAATGAACAACTCCAGAATGGCTAACTAATATTTTGTATTTTTTTTCTTCTTTCCTGTAAGCTGTGAAAGTATTTATCCTCCAAATCCATCCCACTATGGAATTTCAACAGACATTCTAACAGTACTCATCAAAAAGTTACTACTGATTACTGTTTTCCCGATAAGCAGAGTACCTGTGCTTGCATTTTGTTCCTATTTCATTATTTTTCATTATTATAACTATGCAATACTTGGTTATACTTCACATCATACAAAGATATAGAAGAATTATAATTATTTAAAAAATGGAGTTAAAAGATACACGCCTCCACTGCTTACAGAGTGTCTCTCTGTAAGACACTGCTTGTCTCTCTGTACAACATGTTCCTCAGAGGATAGTAAGATTTAGGAGTTGAAGTATGCTTGTAATCTTAGGTCAACAGGAGTACAATATAAAGCTGAAACAGTGGAAATATATTAATATTGATTTAGGATTGAAACACTGACAATGCTGAGATATTTACTGAGAAAGGCAGTGAGCGGTTAGAAGGAATGAAAATAGATACAAGTTTGTTTCTCAACTTTCTCTATTTCTAGAGGGAATGAACTTTATCTGTATCCTAAATCTGCTCCTCTACCAAACCCAAAGTATTTCATACATTTAGAATAACAAAAATTATAATACAGATCATTCTACTTACAAAGTAGAACCTACAAAGCTATGGGAAGATATCTGGCCTACTCACAGCGTCCTTCAAGATTCCACCCAAAGTCAACTCCAAGTCATATCAGTAACCTTCTTTTTTATTGTTCTTGTCATGGATTCCCTAAATAATATCCACAATTTCAAGACAGCAAGCTTCTTGTGGCATGTTCTTCTAGGGGCCTAAGGTTTTTTATCATCAGTCTATACTGCTGTGGAGCTCTGGAGCAGCTACCATGGGTTTGGGTGCCAGGCTCCAGACTGCAGGATGATGCCTATTTGCAGTAAACAATCATAACAAATGATGGCACAGAAAATAATCACAACAAACTTGTTACAGCAGTATCTTATTTCTAACTGCAAGGAGTCATTTCCTCCATGAGATTGTCTTCCAGTGTTTACAAGATAACAAACAATAACTGTTCAGTGCTGAAAACTGTTCAGTTAGGTGGAAAGAAAAAGGTTATAGAAATTTCTAGGCCAAGCCTAGGTAAATATGACCCTTGTATTTCCACTACAGACATCTAGACACTTCCAGCTGTTGAAATTATTGCTAAATATATTTACAATCTTTGTACAATAAAAAGCTTTATTACTTTTACTACAGGCAGAAGAAAAAAGCTTTAAATCTTTAGTTCTGAAGCAGTTTCTCCTGTCTTAAAAGCAATGAAGCCTTTCAAGGGAAAAAAAAAGCACACTCTAAAAAAGGTGGTTTATGATGTTGTATCTTTGTTGCAAATTTGGTTCATATATTTTTATTAAGTGTAACCTTTATATGTAAATGAAATTATTATCTAACACAAAGTACTGTTTTCATAAAGTAAGAATAGGTTTTACGTCCTAAAAGATAAAGCAGCATAAACCAGTCAGGCAGCTCAGCATGTATTTGATGGCTGTGAAATGAACTATTTGATTTCCTATTACAGCCTTAACACTCTGCACTGTACCATAGCCACCAAACCCATCCGATTAGGCAACTAACCTTTCATCAGGGAGTCAAGTAATATAAAGCAAGTTCTGCATTTCTAATAGGTAAAATACCTCATTTAAAAATCTAAGCTTGGAAATAACCCTTACATCGTGAAATTTAGAGAGAGAAATGGAGATCGTATTCTGAAAACCCAGAGAGAGATGAATGTACTTAGCACAAACGAAAGGCTTCTATATCAAATGTGCTTAGTTTATATGTAAAATAATTTTTTATTCTCTTCCTCCCCTCCAAGTGCAGCAGGCCACATCTAGGAATAGAAAGGAAACTTTACACCTTCTGCTTCTCACATCACTGGACTGTGAGGTGGAACACGGAACTCTGCCCCTTGGCTGACAGACAGATCTAAGGATGCATCACGCTCTTTCATGAATTAGGACATGAGATTTCTGCAATGGCAATGACAATGCTAGCATTGATTCACAGAAGGGTTTTACAGAATCAAGGGAAATAAAGGGAGTCAAATTTTACATTTTAATTTTGTGTACGGCTCTTACAGCTATGGAGAAGACAACTGAAGCCATCAGTTCAATCAACAGGTAGCATGAAAATATTTTGAATGAGAGGAGAGGATGATTTTTAAGATTCATTTTTCTAGTAGTTCTCATAACAAAACAAAGCATGGCAAGCATGGCATAAGCCTTCCTCACTTAAATTTGAAAGCAGCAAATAATGCTGTATGTCTATCCTCATCTGGAAAAAAACCTGATCAATACTGGATTTACTGAGAGTTGTATAGAAAATGATAAAATTACCTGACAAATCTAAAAAGCTTGCATATCTTTTTTTTCTCTAAAACTCCTCTTTGATTCAGGCACACACAGAATGATAAAGTCTAATTCACTATGGGATCACCTGGAAAGCTCATGGAAGTGTCTTGTTTTAAAATGAGTGAAAGTGGCTAAGAGCCAAAGAATTCAGTGTACTCCAATCCCAGCTGGCAAATTAAAACCGACACTGAACAGCTTTTTGGGTAAGCAGCTGTCGTAACAATTTTTATTAATAAACTGATGAATAAAATTGTTTTGCTCCTAAGCAAGGTTTTTTATTCCTGAATCAACAACTCTCAAAAAAAATGAGTGATTTTTTTCCACAGAAAGCCTAGTTATTTGTTATATAAATCTGAATCCTCACAGTCCATCTATTTGTTCTCTCTTTACTGTCTTGTTAAGCAGGTGTACAGTACCGAGCACAATGACTCCTCATTAGATCCTGTAAATGCTACAACAACAAAAAACCAAAACTGCCACACAGTTTGAAAACAATATCTACTGCTTCAGTCCTTGTATTTTTTCTGTTTTTACATTTTGTGGTCTTGGGCATTCCTTTAATCTATCATCATAAGAGAATCTGTCAATAGAGAGAGTTATGAAAACAAGATGAGATTGGAGGAAAAAATAGAGATTTTTTTACCTTGGGTGATTAAATTCTCACTGACATTAACATATGACAACCTGTTAGAATGATTTGTAAGTCTTTACAGTTTTATAAATAGCTTTATCTCTTCATTCCACATGAGGAAAAAGAGAAGTATTATTTATTGTACCTTTCTACCACCATAGCATGGAATATTTCAAAGACTTATTTTAAGTTTTGTGGAAGTCTCTTGATATTAAAGGACTGCAAATACAAGATGATGAAACCTTCTTTATACCTTCTGGCCCCCTGCTGTACATGTTGTTACACACTATTTTGTAGAAGAACTAGCTCTAATCCACACAAAGGAATGCCTTCCTTTTATTGTCATGCAGTTGTAAAGCTAAAGCAAACCATCATAATTTCATTAAATCATGCTGAATTACTTAGAAATGCTGAGAATGACTTATAATATGTAATGTTTGCTCTACATACAGACTGAATATTTATAATATTTAGTTTTTACCATTTTATTTATTCTTTAAAAAATGACATATTTGGTTTTGTTTCCTTAGCAAAGCATAAGGCAAATTATATTAATTAGGCTATTTACATGATTTCCTAACTTGAAGCAGTGAAAGTTGCCTTTAGCTAGCAAATAATTGGAATTACAATTGCTGGAGATATCACAAGTTTTTTTAATTATATCAAGCTCCATCAAGCTCTGATAGGACATTAATAGTTACTTCCCTTCACTGCCAGTGTTTTTTCTCCCCACTAAGCCATTCCAGTGTACTCAAAGCCATAAACCAGAAACATATGACAAGAAACAGTAATCTTCCAATTTTATTCCGCAGACTTCAGGTTTACTGGTATATCCCTTTGGGAACATAATGACAGAGCTTGTCTTTCATAAGGACATTGGAAATAGATTGTAGTCTAAAAGTTACTGTAAGATTTTGGATAAGCATCCAGTTTTATTAGAACTAAAGTGAAGTATGAAAAATACAGAAAAGCTAATGTAGCACAAATGTATTTTAGTACTGTAGAAAATTCTTGTCAACATGCATATTGTTTTCTCTTTGCTTTTGGAAACCAGAGGGGAGGAAGACACTCATTAATTCAACATTTCATTTCTAAAACACAGGGAAAACTCAAACAAAAACACAACAGTTTCTATGACAAGAAGAGAATTGTAAACCGTCTCCGACAAGGTGGGTGCAATCTAGGCTTATATCAGGCTTGATTTTAATTCAATAATAGGCATTACATACTTTTAATAAAGCTGTGAATAACCTTTCTTTTTTCCCGTCTAGCAGTGTTACTCCAAGAACTTTAAGCAAAAGACTTGAGAACACTATAAAGTGCTTCAGAGGCAGAAAATGAACCTGGTTCCAAATGACCACCACAATGAAAGAAAGGGTTACACAGACATTACTCTTTCAAGCAAAATGCTCCGTGATCTGAAAAGATTCTCTTGTGTCTACCTACTTTAAGCATTTAGCTATTTCTACAGCAGATAGATAGCAAGTGCATATAAAATTTAAGTGAAAATAAGTATCTTACCGCACTGGACAGAAGAGGCAGAGCAGGAAGTCAGTGTCACCATCCTTTCACTTATTGGAAAGTGCCATAGGCTAGACACCTGTAGGCTGATGAAATATTTGGCCATGTGGGCAGTTTTTAGGATTTTTTTGCCTGTTTCTCATTGTTGGATTTTTTTCCAGGTAATTCCAGATCCTGAAATGACACAAATATGTAAGAGTTTCAGTTTGGTTGGAGGTGTGTTTTGCTGAATTTTTTAGATTAAGTTTCTAGACAGCTTTAACAGCTGGGACAAAAATTGTAAAATGTAAGAGTTAAACAGTAATCTGTAAGAGTGAAACACTAATGATCAAATACTAACGCTTGAAGTTATTTCTTGTTTTGGAACATCGTAATCCTGATTCCTTTAAAGAATTGCAAATAGAAATGTCCCTTCATAAAGTGTTATCTAAGTATCTGCTAATACATCTACATCATAAAAAAAATCCACAGTTCATGACCTTCAGTGTTCACCATCTCCAATTTTATATTCCCACCACCTATACATCTCATCAGAACCTTATTTTCTCACTTAAAACATCACACAGTGCCCTGCCTAGCCCCTATGGTTTGCACTGATCATAGATGAGGAGAGAGCATAGAAGATATAGTTGTGGTTTTTTTAAAAAAAGAGGGGCAGGGGCAGTGTTGTGGGTTAATTTTTGGTCAAAATGTTGTCTCTTATAACATCAGAAAACAACATTCACTGTTGGACCTGAATGTCTGTGAACAATCTTTTAAAACCACTAGATTATGATGCATACAGAAAAATACACTTATGCAGTTAGTACTGAATGTTCAAAAGTTTTCTATTTCTCAGATGCCAGGAAGCTGTTTAAAGCTTGGCATTGGGCTGGACTATTTCAGAAAATCCATGAAACGTGAGAAAAATTGAGCAAAACTCCAGTAAACATTTTGAAGGTTTCTGTTTGGTGAACTGAAAATTCAGTTAACCTCTCAGGAGTTACTGTGCCAAATTTGGAGATTAAATTCAATTATAGGGTGAAATGGGCATTTTTATTTCTGCTTCAAGTTGCAAGTTGCAACACATTGTTGATGAAGCTGTTTCCAAAGCCTCCATTACAGTTTTAAGGACAAAAATAACTGGTGAAATTCTCAGTATTTGTTGCCCATTAATAATGTGAGTGGCTCAGAAGGAGTTAACAAAACAGGGACCTATCTATGAGGTAGGTCACCAATTAAAATGAGATACAAACCCAGGCATGTGAATGCATGGGAGCAAAACTCATTTTAGCCCTCCGAGCCCACAGTAAAGCCATACCTGTCCATTTAGATACAATAAATTCCTTGTAAAGAGCAGAACTTCATTTTGAACAATATACTATAAAAATCTGAATGTTCTAAATAGACACTGTTCATGGCTTTTCTTCCTTCTGTTGCAGCAACATTGATGTTCTTTTTTATCTTCATCCTTTGACTTGCCTATTCTGTCTCTCTGTCACTAATACCATGTTAAGGAAAAGCTCTGCAAAGCAGTACAGAAACTAAAAGGGAGTCATGGAAGACAAAAGACAACATAATCTTAAACTAGAAAAAACACTGTTAAAGATGAGTATAAATGGGCAATTCAAATTCTACTGCCCAAACAGTACAATGTGACAGAACTTTGAGATAGGTGACTTAGAGACACTGGTGTTCAAATGCGACACAGTTAAACATATATGTATGCATATCTTTATGGCTGTAGCTCCAGGTAGCAGGATGAAGCACAGACACATTGCCCATGACAGACTCCAGATCCCAGCCACCCCTAATGTAAGACCATCCCTGGTTGCTGTGAGTCCCTTCTCAGCTTCTTAACTTATTATCCAAAGTGCTAGGGAGGCAAAGCTGGTGAAAATATTTGCACTCATCAAGCCTCTCAAGTTTAACATCTTTCACAGCACTTTGGGAAATGAAATAACTTGCCACAGGAGATCTGTCAAACCTCAACCTTTGACCAAAAATTTTAAAAAACACCTACTCTTTGAGGAAGGTGTTAAACAAACAAACAAACAAACAAACAAACAAAAACAAAAAACAAAACAAAAGCTCAACCTGGCACTATAATCCGAATCATTAAAATCTATTTTAGCCAGTGGTGGACTGAAGTGAAAGCTAGGAGTTGGGTAACCTGACGTCCTCTTTCTGCCAATATTCAATCTGAAAGATAGTTCACGCATGGCGCATACAGTTGGTCCTCTCATTAACACCCCCGCAACTTTTACTGGTGCTCAGACAAGTCCCTCGCTTCAAAGATTATTTAAGGCACACTGGCAACATACGCATGAGAGGAAGTTATTTTCTCTGGCTTGCAAATGGGGAAGCTTACATACAAAAAGGCTGTACCTTACATTTTTAAAACACCTGTAAATTGTCAGTGCCCGATCAGGGTGCACTTCACGCAGACTCCACACAAGCGTGCCCTGATGATCAAGCGCCATGTCACCAGGCACCGCGCTGCCTGCGCCTCGCTCGGCGCCGCCTGCACGCCGGCAGCACCCACCACAGGCATCAAAGGGGCTTTGAGTCCCACAGGTTGTATTTTATTGGTACATACATTCAAGCAGGGCGGCCCGATGAATAAAGCAAAGACATAACAGATGAAACAAATGTAAAAGAGCTGAGGAGACGCTGACCTCTGCCCCTCTGCCTGCACCAGGGGCTCCAGCCTTCCTCTCACCCAGCAGCCTTCAGCGGTTGCTGTGCCACAGAAACTGCCGGGCAGCCTCCCCCAGCTGCCCTGGGAACCCTCCTCCTTCCCACTAGCCCTGAGGCTAGGCCCTGGCTGCCAGCAAGCCCTTCTTCCTCAGGGCAGCGGCCCCTGCCCTGCCCCTGCCTGCAGGCACTGCCTTCCAGAAGCTTCCAGCAGCCCACGGCGGGGGAGTGGGGCCACCGCTGCCTCGGCCCTCGGGGCCGCAGTAGTCAAGGGAGCCAGCCCACAGAAAGAAGCTGTCCCTCACGGTCATGGCAGCTTCTTCGCTGGGGGCAGGAGTGATTCTCGCAGCTCTTGACGTAGGGATTTGTGTTTAACCACGGAGCCGAAGTCGGGGATAGGAGTCGCATGGAGGTGAGTTCAGTGAGTCTCAATTATCCTGATTTTCCCCTCAAAGTGATGGATATCAAAGGAAAGTCTTCACTTTCCTGTGGCAATTTGAAGATTTGTGCCCTTAGTCTGAGCTTGAAGGGGGGAAMATGGGAATAAACACTCGACCATTTGACTCCAGAAGGTCAATCAGTGGAGAGAAGAGACTCTTAACTCCAAGCAATTTTGCTGTAGACACCAGCCATTTCTTATCATATTGAGTTAATCAGCAATTTCTTTGTTTTTAAGGATTACAGACACTGATTAAAACAAAGCTCTGCTCTTTTTCTGACAGTCTCGCTGCACAGCCATGAAAGCATTACCACAGAAGTATTTCTGTGAAATAGCATCTTCCCACAAGTGCAACCTCATTTAAATATCAAGGCAAGAGACCAAAATGTGTGCCCAGCTTTTCACAACATGCATGGAATCTTCTAACACAGGATATTTTAAAAAGGCTGGGTATTCTGATGTAATCATTCCACTATGAGATGAAAGATTTAAATTCAAGATACTACTAATTTTGATAAATAAAAGACCAGACCACATATGGAAAACAAACACAGTATTCACTACCACAACAAGAGGTTGTTAGGAAGGGCAGGGGTATTAAATGAACAGGACCAGGTTTAGGGAGACAGAAGAATAAGGAATGGACATGCCAAAAGAGAAAAAGCTGAACTTTGACTAGAAGTCTTAAGTACAACAATTTATAACACGAGTAAGCGATAAAACATGAGGGGAAGGAATATATTAAATAGGGAGAGAAAGTTATTTTGACTGACATGTTCCTCTTGCTGTGAGAAGAAATAAATCTGATTTGGTGAGAACTAGTTCTGCTAGACTGTATTTTTTGCCCCTACTGCCAGTCTGATGTTCCTTCACTGATATAATTAAAGAGGTGTCATAGCACCTACTTGCTTTCATACTGGGAGTAAGGAATAACTGCTGATACAAGCTAACAGCTGGGAATATGTAAAATAAACATAAGCTAAGCTACTGAAATCATGGATCCTTTTAAAGAAAAAGATCTGTCTGTCAATCAAAATTTAAACCCACATGCCGTGTAGCCCTAAACTAAAAGTTAGGAGGAATAATCAGGGCTGTATGCTATTTTGGGAAGGTAATGGATTAGAAGGATACGTTGTTTTAAATCAGTCATCAGCTAAAGGAGTGGCAATTCTTTAATAACGCCAGGATTGGTTTTGTAAGTGAATAGACCAGCAAAAAGCTGGCTGGGTGTACTAGTAATCTTCAAAGCTTGATTGCTTTTTCTGATAGCTTTAGAAAATTAGTGGATGAAAGCATGTGTAATATATCTGGTCTGAGTAAAACACTTGATGTAGTGTCTTCCAAAATCTTTACTTGCAAAATTAATTCAAATTGGCTTGGACATGGAGTACTGTCGCTTGGATTTAAAAATGGCTGGCTGAGTGCAAATAAAGGGTAATGAAAAATGGCAATGTATCAAGTTGGTGGGAGGTGTCTGGTGGAGCTCTGCAGGGATCATTGTTTGGTCCTGTTTATTTAACATCTTCATTAACAATCTGGAAGAGGGAGTGAAACAGCATGTTAATTAAACTGACACATAATAATAAATCAGAAATTGCTTCTAATGCCAGCAGTAATACTTTACAAAAACGCAGCATACTACCAAGGTTTCAAGAAAGGTTAAAAGTGTCAGTAACAAAGATTTAACTGAGATGTTGTAATTGTGTTCTACCTTTTAAATAAAATAGTCCAAAATATACACTAAGTGGGAGTCAGAAGCCTACTAGCAATCTACTAATTTAGAGCATGATTGCACAGTGTATATAAACTAAAGTAACTGGAAACTTCCACTGAAAGAAACACTTTCTTTTTCMCCTAACATCAGATTCAGTGGTAAAGATTGAGTCAGTTCAGTTCACTAATCTGATGAAAAACTAGTATTTGGGGAGAGGGTTGTTAAATCATTTTTCAGTTGTTTCTACATGTGATTGCTAAATATAATGTAAAGGGGGAAACAGAGGGACAAGAGGAATTGGTAATAGGACTGCATCTTTTAGTATCACTCACAGTTAAATTGGATTAGATATAACATAAACCACCCCTTAAGTATAGTTTTATAGTTTCATATGACAGCCAAAATTTAGCATTTTAGAGTACTGTTTCCACAATGGCAAGATAGTAGCCTACTGTTACAACATGCTGGATTTACTTTAATTATAAGTACTTCTAAAAAAAATCGAATAGATAAGTAAACATGAAATTGTTCACTGAACAGTCATGAAAATTGATCAAAGACTACAGTAAGTCACAGAAAAGAGTTCTCAAAAATAGGCTGGAATGCTAGCAGTGAGTCAGACACCTGTTTCTGTTTTACAAACATATGTAATATAAAGACAGACCTTAAACAATGGTGTTATTATCTCTCTGCTTTGAATGATTTACAGCAGCTTTTCTAGGCTGCCCCTTGGGCTGCGGTACCGCGCTGAATCATATATGTACACTCATTTTTAAAGGAGAGTTTGATGTTACTTCCTAAAAGGTAAGAAAACAGAAAAGGACTTTTAAGGTCTCCTTTACCACACCCAGTTTAAATTGTGCTGGGAACTTGTGAAGTCCCCAGAAAATGAGAGRGTAGTTCAAAGCTGTGTGAGTCTCACGGTCATAAAGCTACTTCCTACATTAGCAGGAAAGGATTGTAAAACAATTAAGAAAGTAAAGTAAAGCCTTACAGTCCCCGCACCAAATGCTATGTCTCGTTAGCTTGTTGTTGTGGCTTTTGGAGGGCAAAGCCCTCTAGTCAGACAGGAATAGATAAGCAGCTCCATCTGTCCAATGGAACTCCACTCCAGAATGGAGCTCTGGGAGGTTTCTTGTCTTCACTGAATTGAATCTGCCATGCTTTCTGTCTAAAATAAACATAAACCTGTTAGGAGAACCAGACAAGAGGATGCACTATTTTGATGTCACATTCATTAGGTAGGTAACTTTCTGTTCACGAACTAGACGCTGACCCATCATTCAGARGTGTAAAACATGAATTGTCTGAAGCCAGTAGTTACACTAATGTAAATGAGAACAGAGAAACCCAAATTCATTTGCCAATATATAATAAAATATGATGTATATATGAAAGCGTTAAATGTGCTTTAGCTGCAGTAGAGAGATATTTTCTTGGCAGCTGTTATGTACTATCCCTAAACCTCTCTTGCAAGGGTATAGTGAAAAACCACAAAAACATAAAATTTTGTTTAGGTGTCAGCTATTGTATTACACTTTTCTCAACTAATTTATTCTCTATGGTCTTGACCTGAATGTTACTATCCATTAATAGCACTAGTTTTGTTTAGTTTTATTTTTAATCCTCTCTTTTTAAGGATTTATTTTCTCTTGTTGTTTGGGGTTAGTTGTTTTTTTTAACTCCAGTAATTTGTGAAGCAGCTGCATTGGTCATGAACTGCTTGCATTTTATTATACCTACAATGATTTTTAAACAGAAAGAATCTGCTCATGGGAACGCTAATCCTTCCATTATAGAAATAATTAAGCTCTTTTATTTGCAAGATGAAAATCTTTAGGGAACATATGAAAACTAGCAAAGAACACTTTTTTTTTTAAAGAGGAAAAATGGTGATATAAACAGACCTGCTAGTGTCTATTAAACTGCGGCATATGGAAAGTCATACAAACACTTACATAAATCTTTCTCAGTACTTCTTCCATTTGGCTCAGGAAAAAAGGATATTCTGCAGAACTTTCTATACAAAAATATAATGGCAAGTTCTCACAAGATCTTTTCTAAGTCTTTTCAATATTAATATGCTTCCCTTCTTTTATGGTAAATGTTAAGCTAAATATTGTTATCTTATCTTTCTATTCTATAATTATCTATAGACTATATTTGTTTGCAAAACACACTCTTCCCCAGTAAAACAAAGCTACTTGTATTAGATTTTTATTTACTTTCTTTAGTTTTTGTTGCAATGTTGCATTTTATATGAAGCAACTTCTGTTCCTAACCCTCCTATATTATTTGGTTCTATATACTGCACTATATTTACACGTACAGGATCTAGCACATTACCACTCAAATATTTTTGAAAACTTACTGACATAAAAGTGCTGTCCAATCAGCAGATTTTGGCTCATAAGAGAGAGAGGAATACGGGAATATTCCTTGACTRGTCATGCCTGGTGAGGATGCCATAGGGAGAAGGCCTATGTTGAAGCGAGTTGTAAGGGATCAGTGTTTAGAGAACAAAAACTAGAAAACCATGAGAAAGCAGACTTCATTTTTTTATTCTGCTCACCAGACAAGTTGCTTTATATGTGTCTGATTTGAGGCAGGTGGCACTGTGCTGGTTTTGTGTTACACCTGATGGAGTCCTGCTTTCCTGGAGAAGGCTAMACACTTGCCTGCCGATGGGAAGCAGTGAATGAATTCCTTATTTTGCTTTGCTTGCGCATGCAGCTTTTGCTTTACCTATTAAACTGTCTTTATCTCAATCCATGAATTTTCTCACTTTCACCCTTCCAGTTCTCTCCCCCATCCCATTCTGGGGGAGTGAGTGAGTGAGTGTGTGGTGCTTGGCTGCCTACTGGGGTTAAATGATGACAGGCAGGAAGGGAAGTGAAGGAAGGGCTGGTCACTTACAACAGGATTATCTAAAAGCCGAGAAAAAATTAAGCAAGTCCAGGTAAGGGGAACAGGGAAGAGGAGAAGATGTCATTGATTAATAACACTATGACAAAAGGCTTTGACAAGATCCCTCACTAAAGGCTTCTAAAGAAATTAAGTTGCTTGGGGATCTAGGTCAGTTTTTACAGTGGAGGAGGGTTATTCAGAGGGATCTGTACTAGATCCTATATTCAGAAATGAACTGGAAATAAAACTTTACTAAGTTACAAGGTTTTCTGTTGTTTCTAATCTACTGATGTTAATAAAAATGAGATTTTATTGCAAGTTTGARAAAGTGGCAATAAAACAGCAGATAAAATAGGATGCTGATAGACATAAAAACAATGCACAATGAGAAAAAATTGTCGTTTTGCATCTACAGTGTTGGGCTCTGACCAAGCTGTTACCACTTAGAAATAGGTTACTGGAATTATGATAGACAATTCTATGAAAACATCAGCTCAGTGGCAAACACAAAGCAATTGAACGTTAACTGTTGTTGGGAAATGAAGAGAGAACAAAACTGAAAACATCATTGTTTCAGCACAGAAATCCATTATATGCTTTTGAATCCTTTATGCATTACAGGTCATTCATACAGAAAAAGTAAAATAATGTAGAAAAGTAAAAACGTGTGGATTTATTTCCATACAGCTAAACTGACTAGAGGTTTTTTTTGGTGAGCAAAAAGACCACCATGTTTTTATCCAGGCCTATAAAAGTCATGAGTGGCATGTAGTCAGTGAATAGAGAGTTATATTTCACCATCTTTTGGAATACAACAACTAGAGGGCATCAAACAAAATTAGCAACTGATGGGTTCAAAACAGGCAAAAAGAGGAAATTCTTAATATAACACATAGCTCTTAATATAACACATAGCTCTTAATATAACACATAGTTTAACAATGAAACTTGTTGCTTCTAGATTCAGTGAATGCTAACACAATGGGAGTATACTACTGATTAGAAGAGCATGTCAAACAAAAATCTACCAGCACTGTGAAATAGAGATGTTCCTTTGATAAAAATTGCTAGAGGATAGTAGAGTACTACAGTATACTACATTATTAGTAAATATATTTCTCCACATACTTGCTATTGGCCACYGTTTGAGAGCTAAACAGACCTTTGTTCTCATCTAGATCTTGGGTTAGATAGCCCTTGTTCTTTTATTTCTGTTGTTTCTATTCTCACAGAAGATGCAGAGACAATTTGCATCCTTTGKTTTTGGATTTTTTGTTTTAAATAGAATGTCATGTAATAAAATTCTTGTAATGAAATATTAATATTATAGAGGGTTGGKTTTTTTATATTACCTTGGTATGTGGGTACTTCACCAGTGAAGTACTTTAAACTGTTAAACACTTAAARTGCAAAAAGGAAAAAAATTCTATTCAGTAAACAAGTACAACAGCACTGGAAACTTTATGACAGTATTTTCTGGTGACACAGCTGATATTTTTTTTTTGTCCTGGTTAAAAACTAGAGAGAAGCAAAGATTAATTAAAATAATATAAGCTTTTAAAAAAGGTCTACTTAATTTTGGGTTTACCTTTCTTCTGAATTAGAACAATGGCAGAGCTCCAGATGTGAGGTTGCTGATCATGGCAGTTAACGCGCAATTCTGCTGTTGTTCTCTTAAGAGTTTGTTTGTATTCCAACCTACAGAGCATCCAACATCTCATTTAACACATGCTTATTAAATATAATTATTTTCTCTATGTATTAGTCAGAYGTTTTCAAGCGTTGATTTGATTGTTGGAAATCAAGTTAAACTTCAGCTTCCAGCTGACTTATGAACTGGGAAAAAATAGGATATGATTCTACAATTACTGACCTAGCAGCTTTTAATCCTTCCACAGGAAGGATTCACCAGCTCTGCTAAGTGTGCATAAGCTGCTGCATTCTGCTTTTRCAGTTCCATTTGTAATCTATTTGCAGGCTGAAAAGATAAAAAGGAATGAGAAAGAGTATTTCTGAAACCACATTTTGAGAATATCATTTAGAGTGATACTCAAACAGCTGTAGATTATTATAATAGACTAGTTTGAGAAAGTTACCATCTTGTCAGGTAGACTAAGTGTTCGCTTCTATACTCCTCTTTACTTTTTATGTGTCAGAATTCCACAGAAATAATCAGATGATGACAAATTATCCAGCTAGAAAAATTAAAAGGTTATTACCTCATGGATCAAATTGGTCCTTTGGTGACCCATTGCAGAGAATCAAGGCCTCCAGTCAGCCTTAGGGATACAGGAATCTCAATCCCTCACCCAGTGCATGCAGAGCAAGGATAAATTGCTTTTAATAAAGCCTAAGAACCYAGCAGAAACCTGAGGAGCACCACATGCAAGAGAGTAGGGCAGAAGTACTAAGATTCTGAAGTCACAGGTCCACTATCCTGTCTAAGGCAGATGTACCTTCATCCGTGTAAAAAYAGACCTGGTGTGGCTTTTGAAGATTCCCTCTCCTTAGAGGTGTTTTTGTGTTTTGTTTTATTTATGAGCACCATCATATGGATGACGAGCACCCTGATGACCATATGGATGATCTACAGCAAACCTGAAGTTATATCTAAAATGACTCTGTGCATGAAGATTTAAAGGTGATTTGTCTTATAGCGTACAACTATTTGTGATACTTGTCAGTTTGGGGAGAAAAGTTTCCTACAGTAAATGACAAGCAATCAGGCAAGATCAGTGCTTTTGTTGAGGAGTGACTTACAGCAAGCTTTTCTGTGCTTTAACTGACTTCCAAGACACAAAGATGATTGTATCAAACTTAAAATGCAGATGAGACTTTCAAAGGGATAGCCGTAGAAATGATAGCAGCTACTCTGTTATTTCCATCATGAGCTAAACACTGTCTTGACTGTTATACAGAGTACTTCCTCAACCCTGACATAACGCAAGAAGAAGAAATAAGAAGTCCTAGTATTCTTTCTATTCCTTTAATATTCAATGATAGCCCTGTAGACATCCTATGCAGTTCTTACGCTGAGGAAATGACTGAATTCTAATATAGTCAGCATATGAGACAGGCTTTTACAAAACATCGTTATCTTACCAGCCAGAATATTTAAACAATTCATGGCAAACTAATGCAATTTGTGCTGCTATATTCAGTGTTATGGTATGTCAATCTGTGAAAGCAGCTACCAATGATACCTGCAATGCCCTGGAGCAAATGTGCCCGAATGTGGCGTTTCCAAGGTACCATAAGAAGAAACTGCTATGTTTAATCTGATTAAAATATGTTCTAATAAACAGTAAATTGGAAGAAACTGACATAAAAAGATAGTTTAGTGTAAAACCAAAACCCATTACCTTTAGGCAAAATTMAATATCAAGCAGTACCCAACAGGCAAGGGGTTGGCAATCTTAAATTGGTTGGAATAGCCTTTTTCTTAGAGCACCTCGCTTCCCTTGGATACTCAGCCAAGTATATATCTGACAGGGAAGAAGACACCTCTTCCAAATCCTTATGGACAGTACATACTTCAAAACATTGTAGTTTCACATTCTCCTGAAAAGACAATCTTCATTTCTTTGTAGCTTTTTTTTTGTGGTGTGCAGATTCCCAAAGAAAAGCTGAATGCATCCTTCCTTCCCCACATCTAAAGAAGGATGGATTTGATTAGGAGGTTCAGCTGTTCAATTTATAGTGTCTATACATGCTACTCATCAGATGTACCAATGTCTGGCTTGTTAAAGGAATTGCTAAAAACAGTGAAAGTTTTATATAACCAAAACCTGTTTTAAAAAAGCCTATTGAAAAAAAAAAGTGTAAAGCTGAATAGAATGTCTCTCTGAATATTTACCTTTCCTTCCTTTCAGTCTCTGAAGCTGCACTTCATACTTTGCAAATGTAGCAAACACTCATCTTGTTTTCCTGCTGCTGAGGTCACTCAGATTCTGCAYGAAATTCAACATGATGCAAAACCAATTAGTAAGAGTGGCATATTATTTTTGTAATCACTAATACAGACTACAGCTGACTGTGAGATATGAGAGGGGATAGTAATTTGTAGAGATAAATATATACAGTGGCTAAACAGGAGATAATGTAGTTGTATCAGAATTGAATTTGGTATCTAGACTTTCCAGAATCACAGGCTCTAAAGCAGATATAATCCACTCACCCTTTTATCTGCCTGAATTTAMTAGACTACCTTTAGTATTATGCAGTTTACTGTGGTGCAAAATCATACCAGGGAGCTTTAAAAAAACCCCACAGGTATGCCACATGTGTATCACAAGATCCTATTGGTTGCCATACCCATTTGGTACTGAATATTTTACCACAATTTTGTCTGCATTTCAAGGAATACTGCATGTTCTACCTGTTGCCAGTCTTGTGATGCTCATTTTTTCTTTAATTTCCAATGTATGTGGCATGAACAAGTTGCTGCCATCCTTGCCATCCCATGTCATTCTTCTCATACAGCCACCAGGAAGTTCCATGTGTCTTTCCTTTACGTATTCTTAAAAAGACATTTCTCTCAGTGAGCATCCTTTCAATCTTCCATCTTAATCTCCAATAGCATGCTACTGGGTCCATTCTTAATGTCTGTCCCAAATAATTTTTGGTAATTTGATCAAGGATGCTACTTGATTTGAGAATAATTTTATCCAGAGTATAGCAGGAAAAAAAATCACTATAATTGTGTCCAAATGCTGTAGTAATATCAGGTGCACACATGCACACAAGAATGAAAATACTAGAAAAGTCTGCACTATTGTGACTTCCTATGTGAGGATCATTATGTGTGTCACATGAATGCTCAAGTTTTTCTCCTGATTCCTAAAGAAAACTTGAGTTCTAAAGATTTTATAGGTATCTGCAGTTTATAAACACAGGCTAATGCTTTCTGCCTGTTAGATATCATTACATAAAGAAAAAGTAGCTAATATTTAACCAGAAAAAGGGGTGAAATTTTTGAGTTGGAAGTAGTATTGTGACAAGCATGTATTTCACCCTATTATGCACCCTTCTTGGTGAGCATTTAAGAAACATCAGTCAACAGAAATTAAATACATTTTCATCATGTGATGAAGTGAAGTAAGATCTTTGTCAGGTAACCAGGCCATCACYGCATCTATTCTGCCTGGAGTGTTTTGCAGGGAAAAGTCTAAATACAAGATTTGGAAATGTCATAATTACAGGAGGAAGAAGCAAATAGAACGAAGCTCAAGGAGACGTCTGTTAAATGACTGCTGTTTATTTCCTCGTCTGTGTTACTGGTTAAGTAGCATCTGCTAAATGTGAAATTGAGAATTTGGGGCATAGTAATTAAAATTCTGAGTGAAATGTGCACACACAAAGCAGTACTTTATATTGTGCTGCCTGCAGCAGACATGAGCACGAAGGAAAAAGGTGACTTGGTTTGGAATTCCCTATCACTATGAAAAAAACTAGTTTGTTCCTGCATAGCTGTTGCCCAACTGGGATTTTGCTAACTTCAAAACTTTGTAGAAAACCCAGAAGTTCCAATCATGAACTAACACCCAGATRAGCCATTATACTTCTGCAGTGAGAATCATCACCCTCACTTAACTAGTCTTACCACACCCACGTAAACAAAAGACATAACAAATCTTTGATTTGATGGCAAGAATAGACATAAATCATTCTGTTTTAAGTGAAGCAACTTTTGGTGGTTTTGTTGCTATTGTTAAAAAAGAAAGCATAACTGTTACATAGTTGCTGAAATACTGCTGGTAATGTGGGAATTTGCCTTAGTACATAAACTTTGAGAAGTACACCTGCCATTAGATTTATTTATTTGATTTGGGTTTGTTTTGGTTTTTTGGGGTTGTTTTTTTGTTTGGTTTTTTTTTTTTTTTTTAATATGGCAGCAGTGTAATATTTGTTGTCAGTTAAGCAGCTTCCCTCAGCAGAAGTCCACAGTCAGCAAAGCGATCAAGCATTTGTGTGCGGCTCTAAGTCAGACAGCTAAGACCCAGGCAGCAGACACACACATTCCCCTGTTGTTTGGTATCAGGCTGTTCTAAGCATTGCCAGTGCCGATGCTTGCACCCACTGTGAATCAGCTGTTAGAAGTGCCTATGTTTCCCTAGTGATCGAGGTAACTTTGGCACTTCAGTAGGTCTCTAAATCACTGTGTTGACGTCAAGGGCCCAGGTTCCAAGCACTGTGCTCTCCCCAAGTTGGAGATGCCACAACAGTGTCTCCAGTATTGGGTTTTGTCGTCATTTATGACATAAGATTTCTTAAGCATTGTGAAAATCTGCAATATCCTTAGAATTCACAAAAGAAGATGAATGTAGAGTCCAACTCTTCCCATGTGCAGGGTCTAAATGGAAAGGAGAAGACAGGACTTTGATATAAAGAGTACACCAAGCATTACTGTGGTCACTGTGGATTTTGTTATTTTCTGTACTTAATGTGGTTTCAATGAAGAAAATGTCCCTGCCTAGATAGGATAAACACGCTGACTCCCATACAGAATCCAYCTAGCACAGTGAAGCCAACAATATGTACTCCATGAATGTTAATACTGAAAACACCCATACACAACAAGAAYAGAGTAGCAGAGTGCTTCTCTATGTGGTCAGACCTCAGTATAGACCTTTATGCAACAAAGACATTACAGAACTAAGTATTTACGTTAGGACTGTTGTTTTTGTTGCTACCATTTTATATGCTGGGKTTTTTTTTTTTCACTTCTATGTCTCCTGTGCCTTTATGTAACGGATAATTACTTAAAAGCACCTTATAGTCTTCATTTGAATACTAAAAAAATAAGCAGTATAAAACTATGCCATTGCCTCAAGTTTTTGGTTCTCTTATAATTCGTTTGAATTGCCCCTGTGCTTTCCTACTTTCAGAATTTATGGACTTGGCCTCACTGACTAGCTTTAAAGAATTTAGTACTTTATACATTAATGTCCTTACATAAAAGAGATATGAAAGAAAATGATCTGCCAAAAATCAATATATATTCCATATACTAAATATCTAGAAAGATATTGAAAGTGGTATCAAATGGGGAAGTTACTTAAAAATGAAAATATTCTATAATAGCCAAGTACTAAATGAGCAAGGAGAAACTTAAATCTACATTAAGGCTTACAGAAAAAAGACAACGGGAGAGAAGCTTGGACTGTACTTGGTCAAATTACACATGTTGGATTAAAAAAASCTTTTATGACTACCTTTGAGAACAGAAAATATCAGTAATACTAAAATACAATAAAATATTGCTAAGTGTCCCCAATCTTTTTCTGAAGATGTCATCCCTGAAACTCAGATCCTGCAGTAATATCTGAGTATTTAATTAGAAATTGTACTCTTAACATGAAATAAGGTACTATACTGTCAGTTGGACATTTTAATAGGTAAAATAGGAGCTTAAAGCCATTTAGACTTATGAATCAGGTGTATGAAYGATGACAGAAATTAAAGTAAATAGAATTTTCATTACAAGAAGGTTGAGTAATAAATAGTATGAAGAGCAGCCCCAACTAGCCTAAAGACACCCAGTGTACAACAGTGTCTTTCCTACTCCAGAAAGTTTTTATTACGTTCCTTCCTTATAAATGTCAGATTAGCATGCATATCCTAACATTTAGATGAGCAACGCAATTTGTCTTTTAACTTTTGTGCCTTGAAAACTCCCAAGATAATATTTTTAAATTAATTGCAAGTATGAGAATTTATTTCAGGAAACACAGAGCAGACAGTATTTCCACACCACTTTGTGAGAGAAAGGTATTAAAGCACTTTCACAGTTCTAATCCACTGGTTAAATATTTATTTAACAAGAATTAAGCTGCAGGTTCCTACTACAATGGTCTTCTAAAGAAAACCAGAAACTGAGTGGWATTCCTCTGTAAAACAGCTGCTGTGAGAATTTGTGGAATCTGTCTGTGCAACCTTGAAATTTTTATCTTGCCATAAAAAGGTCTAAAGTAATATCAGTRTTACAATTTTAAGGATTATACATTGCTATCATGGGCTTGTCTGAAAATTCTGGAATTGCTTCTTTTAGCTAAATACCTGTGTTGGAGTTACAATAGAAGTTCAGCCCAACTATCGAGTTTTTAAATGGTTGAGAGGTACTCTTAYAAAAATGCATCTCCAACTGCCTTGCCTGCTCAGTAATCTCTGAACTTCAGTTATTTTTTTAGACTAATAAATATTGTAGGATACTTGGAAAAATTAATAATTTGATAAATAAAGAAGAGACAAGTATACTTACTAACCTTGATAAACATAATTAGTAAAAAAAATATTAGCAAATGAGAGCACAGGGTATTTTCTGCTCTTGAAATTAAAAATTCAAATATTTTTCTGGAAAAATTGTGCATTTTGATTAATCATGATGCTTTTTCAAAATAATTATGGCAAACCCTCTTAAATAGCAATTAAACAGTRAAAATCAGATTTAAGAGCAGATTCAAAATGTGATTTAAATTGTTTTTAAGGGGAATTGCTAAACTATTCAATTGCTGAGTCTGAATAAATTGTTGGTTTGTAATTCCAATCTCATTTGCTTTTTTCTTATCTGATAGACTGAAGTAACCTTTCAAATGTATTGAGCTGCCTTTTTATCAAAGTACGTGGAAAGTCACTGTACTTATCTCTGATATAATTCAGAATAGGAGGCTAAATTTCAAAAATGATGATAGGTTTGATTCTTATTTTCTTTTTCCCCTCAATCTTATTTTAATCGGTTTTAATGTATTTGATTGATAGTATAACTGATAAGATACAAATAATATTGTTTTAAGAAGGAATTCAGCCTCTCRGTCTTTTTTAATAAGAAAATTTGTCTTGTGTAGGAATAGCAAATATTTTAATTCTTATCAAGGAATTGACTTGGAGTGGAAAAAAAAGCCAGGTAACTAAAAGCCCGAGGTTCAACAAAATTTCTATGTTTGAAACATCCTCAAAATCAGAAAACTTTAATGCTATGATTGTGGATTTAATGAAAAAAAACATAATTAAACATATAGCTCAGTGTAATGTAGGAATAACACAGAGTTTCTGACTTAGCATTCCAGAGAACCAGAGAGATGCAAAGACTCAAAATACTACTCTTATTTATTCTAAAAATCTTTGACAGTGAGAAAGGGCCACTTTTCTGTTTTCGCCTGTGGACTAGAAGATTGGTTCATTTTGTATGAGGGGATAAAGTCAAAGAACTGAGGATGTGAAAATGTAACATTCACAAAATTTTAATTTGATAACTTCTTAGTTTATCTATCTATGGCAGAATGATAAGAAAAATTAACATAGTCCAGCAGAGTGCAGGTCAATGAATTAGTTCTTACAATGGGAAAATAAAACAGAGTTTGTTCATAAAGTATATGCTTTCCCCAAGGCAAGTGGTAATAATAATAATAATAATAATAATAATWATWATWATWATWATTTCTTTGGTCTGAGAATTTCATTAGAAAAAGAAGGTTGCATTTATCTGCAGAGTACATAGGGAAAGATAAAGCATGAAAACTTTTATATTCATAGCAAATGGAAGGCATCATGGCCAGAAGAATAATATGTAAGARTATCTTCAATTTAAGATGAAAAACTTCCGGAAAGAAAGTTAATATTTATATTAGTATTGGAACAGTAAATTGAATTTCAGGGATTCTGAAGTATGAATTTAATGCTAAATTTAATATTAATAACATCAATATGCAAGAAAGAGGAAAAATATAACTACAAATGGAAATATTAAAAATATTTTAGCTGCACAGTTCAAATTGGCAGACATTACGCCACAGAGAAAAAGGAAAAGTCTACCCAATAAAAATATATCTGCAGAAGTATAGGAATTCAGGTTATTGTGACTTTCCAAACAAAAAACCTGTATAGATATTCCCAGCAGGAATACTTTCATTGTCCTTCTATAGGAAGCTGTATTTGTAAATGCTAATTTTGAACAACTGGTTTGAACTGATCTTATTAAAATTTCCAAGTCTTTTAAAAAAAAATTCTATTGAACATGAAAATAATCTTTGATCATTCAAAAATCTATTTATTAATATGCATTTAAAATATTGCTGCTGATATGGTCAACAGTATGGATATTCCATGCCACATAATCTATATCAGTGCACTATATATGACACTTGGTGCTTAGAATGCTGAGTACCACCCTATCAAACACGCATCCTTTTAAAGATGCACGTGAACTAACTTAGCTGCCCTATGTAGCTCACATAGCATCACCTCAAAGCGCTAGTGGACTGCCTTATCCACAGTGCAAGTTCTGAGGATATGATAAGAGGAACATGAAAATTAAGCTTTCTAAAGTTTGCCAGATGTATGCAGCTGATCAATAATTTGTGTTGAAACTTTTTATACACTAGGCAAAGTTTGAGCTCAGTTACAGGCTCATATACAAAGCTCCTGTGATATCTGTTCTATACCATGCTTAAGTGTAGCTTGGCTATACAAGCAATGGAGGTTTTTTGTCCCAGATAGTTTCATTCGTATAGTTCTGAACATGCAGCCGTAAAATATTCAATAGAAGTTACTCTGGTCCTAAACACAGCAATGAAAGCTTATTATGTCTTATTGTTTATAAAAAAGAAGGCACCAGAGTTTCAATAAAATAAGAAATTAGTGTTATTTAGTRTACATTATGTTTACTGCGTTGCAACATTAGCAGAATGATAACATTTTTGTGTTTAACAACTGAAAAAAGCTGGTGACTGACACCTTAAAAGCTTGGAGAAGGTTCATTCACTTGTAGAAAATGGATTTATTTATACGCTTTATAAGTTAAAAAATTATTGCTCTAACAATGCTCTTATAATATCATCCCATAACACTCATCATTGCTAAGTCGGTGTCATGCTTATATATTTTTWAAAAAGGCTTACAGTAATTCAATAAATTCAACCATAATATTAGTGTAATTTATCAAGTGATTAAATTATATCCTAACAATTGGTTATAAATCAAATATATTTTTTTTCTTGCACCAAAATACACTTTACAGACTCCTGKTTAGAACAACCATACTCTAACCTGGTCTCAGGCCTGTACTCAATCAAAAAGGACAAATATAATCGAGGGGATTCTGTTCAGCTACCAAAATCTCATGGAAAAAATAAATAAATAAAGGAATGAAAGGAAACTTATCTGGCAAAACCTGGAAACTAGTCTCTGAAAGTGCAGTTGCAGAAACTGTAGACATCAGTTGTTTCTCCATAGTGAAACTTGAAAAATATTGACAATCGCTAGTTGAATTTGCATCCAGATACTCAGTTCTAAGTAGTATTAGAATTGTTTGGTCAAGGAATGTAAATAGTATTATACAATTTACATGACCAAAGAACAATAGGCAAAATCTCAATTCTAGAGTTGAATCTCAATTCTGTAGTAGAATGTATCTGTTTTCTGTTCCACTTTTATCATAATAGATCTGATTATTTACAAAGAATTATATAATTCTTATTTTGTTTTCTAATTTTTTGCCTTATGGTAAAATTGTTTAACATTACCTCAACAAATAAACACAAAGAAGGGTGAGTAAATTCTATTTTTGTTACTAGAAGCTTTCTGGAAGAGTTTGATTTCAACAAACCAGTATTTAGTGTTTTGGACTGCATGTTCCCTCAGCAGTGCACGAGTAATGGAAGACATTTGCATTCCACCTGAAGGAAGATGTTAGCATTTGAACTATATTCAAAATATTATCTCTGAAATGCCTGATAGCCAAAAGCCAAACTATTTTCTAGGGTTTGAGGTGACATCTCTGGATCTAAAGCAATAGGAAAAAAAGAGCTAAAACAGATATTTATTTTCTCATGTCCCTTGCTACATCCATTACTCCATAGGCAGAAAGTCTGATTATTCTCTTATTCTGTACAGTCTTACTGACCCGCAAAAGCTTCATAGCTTATTAGTAGGTTCAGTGTTACTCAAGCAGCTAAACTACATATGTCAAATGCTGTGGAAAGACAGATGTGAAGATGTTTTTCTCTCACTAAGGAAAACTTTGACATAACTTTTAAAGTAAATTGAAGCTACCACCATCTTTTTACTGCTTAGTCTACATAACCACATAAAGCAAACCAAGTTTGTCTTTAAATGACTTATTAGAAGAAAAGCAGTCTGAGGTATTAGGAAACAGAAGGGACCCTTTTAGCTATAAACATGTTATAAAAGCAAAAAGAAAGGAGAAGATCTGATTTGGCCTTACAGCTATATTTTTTTAAAGGATCTGGTTTTCACATATGTGGAGCACTTTCTTATGCTATATTTGTGCTCATAGCTGATGGTGTCTAGGTCTTCATTTTCCAATTAGCCTCTCTTCTGACTGTGTCTTAGGGGCAAGAGGAAGCAAGAAGGTTATGTTAAACTTCCTTGTTATACTAGTGATTACTGTATCTTACTCAATTCAGTTTTAGATGCAGCTTTCTAGCGAGGAGTTTAATAGTACACAGTTTGGTACAGCTAACAATCTAATTGAAGTTGAATGAACAAAACACAAAGAGGGTCAGAATCATTCAATTTCCAGTACATCAATCCTTTGTTGCTGTTTGAGAAATAAAACAATCCCAAGTCACAGCCTTCACAACAAAAACAATCCAAATCCTCAAAACCAAAGACAATTAATGACAGAAAACATTAGTAGAGGACTATAGTGTAATCCTTGTCTATATGAATACCAGGCTTCCTCTTTGTAAATACATGAAATTATGATGTGAAATCACAAAAAATTGTATAGCTTGCAAAAAATAAATCCATTCTATGAGACATTTTTGTACATTTTGGTCAATAAGGTTTTGTCAGTACCAAAAAAAAATCAACATAAAAATAGAACTTTTGAAGCTGGAGGGATTTCAGAGCAGTATGTGTTGGCTTACCAACTGCTTCTGTTATATAGCCAAACTTGACAGGGACCCACATTCTATAAAGGAAGCTCTGAAAACAATAACGTAAGTTTAATTGCTTTGTCGTTTTTTCTCTCCTCTCACATACAAAGGAGGAAGATCAAATAATACAATTTAATGAGGACTGGAGTATCTCTTGATATGCATTTATAACTTACAGGAATTGAAATAGTTGGAGTAAAGTTATACAGTGCTGCTTGATGGAAAATAGTGACAAAATTCCACTGGATGGTGGAATTCYGCTGGTCAGTTGACCTTTGTACTTCAGAAGATCTCCTCTAGATTTTCTCGTCAAGAAGATACACCTAAACTAGTAGAATCGGAAGGACTTCTCATATCTAATATTTTGACCTGACCTTGCAAAGCAGTTCAAAAAGCTAGCATGTATCTCTTCTTCAACTTTTTTACCATTAAAAAAAACCCAAAAAACCAAMCAAACAAACCCAAAAATCATAAGGCAGTTTTTGGTACTTGCAACTGTGTTATGTCGGGGAATTTCTGAAGATGACACAGACATAACATTAAAAAAACACAGTTAATGACATGAAGGTGCGCTAACATTTCAGCTGACATTTTCATACATGATTTATACTTTGCCCACTAGTCAGACGATGGATCAGTCAAACTATCTTAGCCTGAAGCATGAAAAAGTGGAAAAAGTGTATGTCCTCTAGCTTAGAGTTTTCCCTGGGGTGACTTTGAAAGTGTTTTCTACACTCTTAATAAAAGTAAAGGGGAAAAAAAAAGTAGCTTATATAAAGACAAAATTAAAAAAAAAAAACAGTTGAAAGAGAAACTTTTTTAATTTTTGTAAATGTTTTGTAAACCTATTGAAAGAATCATATTTAAAATAAAGGCACTAAAACTCAGACTTGAGGTAAACAGCAGTTTTACCTCTAAACGTGATCACTAGTTTGTTATGGTAGGATTGTTTAAATGCCATGTTTCTGATCTTGTTTGATTATTTTTCAGGCTGTAAGGTATTGATTTGAAAATAGAAGAAAAACCAGCTTTTATTTGGTAGGGAAATATAGTGATTGAAGTCTGACACCAACAGAACCTCAGCATGACCTGTTGAAATTACCAAAAAGAAAAAGGAGTTTGAAAAAAAAAAAAAGGAGGTAGAGAGAAGGATGGAAAAAGTTGTATTAGCACAAAACTTTCTTCTATTCCCTCTGGGAATAAAGTTTTCTAAACTTACATACCGAAAAACAGAAATCATGCCAAGTAAGGTCATTTACTTAGGTGAGAGGAGACAAATAGTTTTCATCTTAATGAGCATGCACATGTACTCCTATTTGCTGGATATCAAAGCACCCAGCAGAGAATGTCAGGAAAGGACAAAGATGATTGTCTCCCATAAGAGTGCCTATAGTGAAAAGCCGTGCAAATTTCAGGTAAAAAGAAAAACTCTTTTGACATGGTGACGCTTCTAACAACATACATCCAATCCAAAACTCAGACTTACTAAATCAAGAGAGTGGAAAATATTCACATCTATTGCTGGAAGGAATACTGTGAAGAGCTGTTCTGCACATCCAATGACTATCAAAGGCCCATGGAGAAGAATCAATTGAACCAGAAACTTTTCCCCATTTAGATCAAAGCTAAAATCAGGAGTAAAAAATAATAATAATAAAAAAAAAAACAACCAAAAAAACCCTAATGCAATGCACAACATATCAATAGAACTGCTAAAAGCATCAAATAAAAATCAATCCATGTTTTCCACATGATCTATAAGACACTGAATCCATAAAGCAAAGCATTAATATCATGCAATTTTGGGGGCAAAGATATGTTATGCTTTTTTCTATAAAAGTCTTCTATGACATCTACTACAGTAAAAAAATGCACAGGGAAGAATTCTGCAGTTCTGTCAAAAACATACACTGAAGTTAGAGTTTGTGTCTTATGAGCAAATAGGGAAAAGACCTTCATTACCAGATGAGTTCATTTAGATTCATTTTTTATGTAACTTTAATTAAAAAATTTTTCTTTAATGCATTTAAAGATCGACTATGCAGGAATGAGATTGTTTTGGAGTTATCTCAAGTGCAGATTTAGCTGCTTCCTCATATCTTTGGGGATTCTGAAATTTTAAACTAGCCTGAAATATCTTTAGAAGTCTTTAAGTGTATTTTGGCAATGTTATTAATAGAGTGTCTCTAATTACTGGGTGCTTTCAGTACAATTATGGAAAAGTTCCTGGTACACAGTATTAATTTCTACCAGTACTTGTAAGTTTGTGCACTGATGTATAACACATTCTAATGCTATCCACAAATGCAACCAGAAGTGGGCTGAAAACATGTATGTTTTACAGAGAGAAAGAAGATCAGTGAAGAGGCTTAACTGCATACTTTCTCCAGCTTAAAAAAAATATCCAGTCTATGCAATCGCTGTGTTTATTTGTCCTGTAGTCTCCATTAAACTTTTCTAATCTTCCCAGTATCTGTTGTTGGAAGATGTGGCAAAGGTTCATCTATGTTTAATGATAAGTAGAATCTAGCAATAGTACAATACTCTACTAGTTCCTGTAGAGATTTGGGAAATACGTTTTTATCAATTATGAATTTGATACAAATATAAATACCTGGTTTTAGGGTAGTCTTTCTCTGTAACTCTTCTCTAAAGCTTTATTATTTCTCATTCCAGACACAAAATAACATACCTGTGATGCTTGGCATGTTTCTGAAAAAGCCACCATCAAACCACCTAAAGAAGTTGTTTACTTACATCCTGAGTTTCAGCCCTGAAAGAATTGTTAAGCTTGTGATTGTTTATTCTGTTTTAGGAAGAGAAGATTGAGTGGAAATGCACACCAGCCTTAATGAATAACTCAAATAAGACTTCTGTCATAATCATCATGGGAGTTTTTACCCTTTCCATGCACAAAAGGAAAAAAAAGTTTTTTTCATTTCAGGTTAGAAAGAAAATAGAGAGGAGGTAAACACATTTCTATCAAAGGAAGCCATGTATTAGTCTCTATTACAGCCATCAGAAATTGACTCGACCCTGATTTCTAGAGAAATTAGAAAAAAGAAAGCAAAAAAAAAGGGCAAAAAAATTTACTTTATATTTCTCTGTATTTATATAGATAGATATGTCACCAATGAAGATTTTTAAATTCAAAGTAAGCAATTGGATAGAAAACAATGATCACTGGAATATCAACCATTCACTTGGATTGTGCAGATCCTAATATTCCAAACCAGTTAAGCAATTTTGCACAGGTACTCATACTTGTTTATATTTGAGCAAACATGCAAGACAGTTACTCCCGAGTAATGTACTAAATGCGAGACAACAGAATGATTTARTGAAGTGTTTTAAGGAAAAACCTGACTTCTCAGTAAGTTGTGTAACTACATTATTGCTCTCAAGATTATTATTAGATCTAAGTAAATATGACAGAAGAAGTTCTGCAATCAGTTCTCTCCAGCAGTATTTRCACAATTTTAAGGCTCAGTTTTCTTAAACACTTGGCTAAGCAACTTTGATGGAACTGTCAGACCAGTCACACACTTAGAAATGACTGCATTACCATGACAAGTCATCGCCTATCAAACAAGCTGCGTTAATAAAGTATATAGATACTGAATAACAATTTCAAATCAAAATCCATTGATTTGAACCATCTTCATGGTGACTTAAACTAAGCATTTTACTTTGCAACCATAGGCAATGTGATCTATYACAGTTACTATGCACAACCATTCATTAAAATACAGGAACATGGTAGCTTTACATTGCATGCTGATATGCCTACTAGAATGAAATCATGTTGGAATATAAACAAGGGGGGTTTTTATATAAAAGCTGCAAGTATTGCACAATATATAGCTAGAGAAATAATACAAAAAGGAATGACTGGAAGCTGAGTCTGATGGACTCTTATTTCACTCTGTACAYTGATATAATTGCTAAATAAAGTATTCACCTGACACCTGAGAACCTCTGCCCCATCAAACAGTTCTAAGAAGGTTTTGTGCACTCAGTTAATGTACCTCTCTGATCAGGGGGAAGGTGGGGGGATAAATCAGACTGTTATAACTAATACTCCTTAGGGCTAATCTATACTATGGGGCAGAGCTGCTCCACTGTGCACAGCAGAGCCTTAGTCCCCCAGTGCTGCCTGTCTGTGTGAAAGCCCTAGGCCAGGAAGAGACACGTGTCCACCATTCTGGGCACATGAGCAGGAGGGAGCGGGGAAGGGCTCCAGCAGGTCCTCTGATGGGAATGACCAAAGGGCTGGGCGTTGTGCATATTCACTGCAAGTGGACACTGGTAGAGTAAACACCCTGGAACCAGAACAGAGTGGCAATTCAGGCTGTCATAGTAGCAGCTGAGAATTCTAAAAATAACAATAATAATTATTATTATTCTTTTCCATAAACTCCAGAAAAGTAATTGATTTAATAAAAAAAATATTTTGGACATTCTTGTTAGCTCTGCTTAACACAGTTTTATTCTTTTGAAGTCAGATTTGCAGAGCTGACTTTTTTTGTCCATATGTAGAGGCACACAGATTCCCCTCTGTTCTGAAAACACTCTGATATTTTACAGAACCACTTTCAGYGCAACTCTCAATTCAATTGTTATGATCTATAAAACCAAGAATACTTCCTTATCTTAGGAAGAGTTTAAATAGTAGGAAACGTCACATTTTAAAAAGATAATATATAATTAATAACTCCAGCAAAGGTGGACAAAGAAGAAAGAGACAGTAGTCTTTGTATAACCTTAAAAGCATTTAGCACGCTATTTATCTAAAATTAACAATCAAATTATGTAGTAATAGGTGGGAGAAAAGCTCAAATGATAGCAATGACTGTATTTTTATTCTCTCATTCCCTCAAAGAAAGATTGTTCCACTGGCTGTCTATGGMTTCTTGCTGTGTCTGAATTATTTTTTTTAATTAAGAGCTACACTGTCATACCTAAGAAACATGTTTGTCCAGAATTCTTTTCTTGCCATTCCTAAGTATATTGACAAAGAAAAAATTATTAATACATAAAAGATTTATAAATTTGAAAGATCTTGTCCAGGGAAAGTAGTTAGAGGGAAAAAGCATGGAAGATGGATTGTTTTCCCTTTAATGAACATTCCAAAAGTTCAAAGATTCCAAATTTAGAAAAGATTCTGTAGAACTACAAGATGCCTTTTGGGCTACCAACAAATGACAGGGACATATTCACRGTGAGGACAAGAAAACAAACATTATGTTGACTTCTCAGTCTTACTGTGTCACATCCCTTGTATGTAATTGTGGGAATACTTCAGCAACAATTCTCTAATTTTTGAAGTAATTTACTAGTGGAATAAATATGCAAGCAGAGTTTCTTCAGACTGTTTTGAACAAAGACCCTGAAGGTGTTTGTTCTCAGTATGAATTGACAGAATATAACCAAGAAAACAGAAATCAAACAGAAAAATTATGGTTAAGTCTGGCATTTGAAGTGGCATATTGGTTGTGCAGGCTTGAAAAGAGCAAGTCTCCTTATCTCACTTGTGATCTAAGGATGGAGTAAGCTATGGCTAGATATAAGATACACTTCATCTGGAAAAGAAGCCAAGTTGTACATATATTTATTGTTTTCTGGGGAAACTGACTGAGGAATTTATGGAATTCCCCAAGCAGCCAATTGTTTTGTTTTTTTTCATTATAAGACACCTGTGGACAGTTCTGTATCAGGTATAGGGAAGAARTCAGCTTAGGAGTATTAGTATTCAGACTCAAAGACTGTCAATAGATAGTAGCTGATGATTTTATTCCAAAGCTACATTTGTTGGTAAGATGCAAATGGGACATTTTGATATAGATTTCAGAGTTTGCAGTGATAGGCTGAAAAACCATTGCAATTTTGTTTGTATTTTTGTTTCTTTGTTTTAAATAGGTTTCATTGCCTCAGCCCGTCAACAAAGCAAGAAAAGTCATTTTAAAAAACCTAGGGGGAGTCTTTGGAAAATTTAAAACACAGCCAGTCTGAAATCATGCAATTAATTTGCTTCTGGTTCTTTACACATGCAAAGTTGAAGGCAAACTTATCAAAACTTTGTGATTTGACAAGTTTTAAAAAAAAATTATTTGGATAATTTATTGTTAATTCTGATTAAGTCTGAATACTGCACATTCAGGATGAAGACTAAAGATTTAAGAGAGGCATAAACACACRACTCTCTCAACTCCATTAAAAAACCCCCAATAACAAAAACAAACAAACAAACAAAATTCCAACCACCATCTTTCACTCCACTCACGAAATTTACTATTACTGATAATGAGAGCCTTTACACTCCATAAGTATACTGCTTAGACAGATTTATTTATTCTATGGATTGTTTAATATTTTTATCTAGATTTAGCAATTCAACTTACTTTATAGATTTTACAGACTGTCATAGCAAACAGACAAGTATGAAGACCCTGACAATCTCTCCAGGCATCTCTCTGCAATGGTGAGGACAAAATCAGTGCACAAAAACTGAGATCAAATGAAGCAGCAGTTTCTTGGTTAAGACTTCACCTCTGCCCTTCTCAGCACGTGAGGAGGGTGACACTGACTGCAGYTGCCTATCATAACTAGGAGTAGGTAATGACAATCTATTTTAGGCATCACAATATTTTTCCACACCTTTTACAGACATTTAGGTTACTGGAAATTTAGTGTTCTTGGAGAATTCAGATTTTCTACTTCAGGCAACAAATAAAGCCAYCACTTGAATTTAAGTCACAAATAATATGAATTCAATATTGTACCCCAAATTTTTCACTGAAGTGGCATTTTCAGATGTGGATGTTGTTCATAGTCTATCTGTTAGTGTGTTAATGGAGGGTTTACTTTATATGTAGTGAAATTACATGTTTTAAGGTAAAACAATGTTAACTGCCAGATTTTATTATTGAGGAAAGTTTACAGTAAAATCTACTTTGGAATAATTAATATAATCATTTAATGGCTAAGTCCTACTGGTATAGCCTGAATAATTATTAGTCATTTAGTTTATGCACAGTTCTTTGAAAGCACTTCTCAGTAAGAGAATTATAGAGAGAGAAGCTGAAGAGAGTTAATTCTCTTTTTGAAATGTAACATTTTATGCATATCTGATTTTGTTTCTGTCTCCACTTTTCTACCATCTCACCTGTTTACTTCTATTTCTTTCATTTTATTTGCACCCTATCTTCCACATTCTTTTTTTCTTAAGTTTCCTGGGTTTTGCCCCAGCCCTTCCTTCACAGGTATCATACGAGTTCAACWGCAGGGCATAGCTATACCATTACTTAGTGCCTCCATTAGCAGCACTGTGCCCAGAGGGATAAGAAGATAGCAAAAAGCAGTTTCTTCAGGCTAAGCCAATTATTGTCAGAAGCATTTTGGCCTAAAGATCTGTCATAATTTATCCACATTCTAATTCTAAACTATTATTAATAAATTATATTAATTTTTACAGCAAGGTCATCTTCACAGAAGCATTTCCCAACTCACCTGAAACATGGCACTATGATTCTCAGTCAGTACCACTATCTCTACATATATGAATTGTTGAATAAATCTCTTGGACTTTGGAAAGCTGCTTTTATGCAGTTTCATGCTTCCTCATAACTTACATAATGCCAATCTGAAAAAAAACCCACACACATAGATGGTAATAAAAATATGTTTTCAAAACACTTTTTTGGAGCTGGAAAGTATAAAATTACACCATCACATGCTTTTCCTCCTCYCTCTCCATATCAGTACTATCTCTCTCTGACATTTATTCCATAAGGTAGACCTGGTCTAGGCATGAATTACTTGTGCATTTTGTCTCTAAGATTTTCATTTCATTTATAGAACAAGTTGGAAGACAAACAGTAAATGATGTAGGGTATGGGGGGGAAGGGGGGAGAACAATCACATGGTTATAGCACTTGAGAATGGCTGTGGGAAACTGGATTCTGTGAGACTTACTTTAAGCAAACTTCTTCATAGGAAATCAGTAGCTCTGTGGTGTTGTTTTTTTTCCCCAGGTTCTTGACTTCGTATTTTTGGTTTCTGTGAAAACTCAGAGCTTTGATTTAAATATATAAAATCTAAGTTTTCTGGAATTAGCAAAAGTTTTTGACCTTAATGTCTTTGTTTTTTACTTTCTTGTCTGTGAAATGGAAATAGTACCCTTCCATCTCACAGGAGCATTACGAAAGTGCATAAATCAAAGAATGTTTGAAAAACACCTATACATCGTATTGATGAGAACTATGTAACAGGCAATGAAGTGATTAACAGTTCTTTCCTCAGATCAAAGCCCTAGTGGTATACAGTAAGTCAATCAGACGAAGGTGCCAACAATTAACAATAAGGATTAAATGAAATATTGAACCGCTGTTCATTGGGTGAATTAAATTGTCTTGGTGTACAAGACAAAGCACAGGTTTATGTTAAAAATAGCCTATATTTGTGTAATTGCACTGTATCAGAATCCACTCACACAAGGAAGCCCAAACAAGGTTGTACTGGCAACATTAATTTTGCTACTAATAACTTTTAAGTGCTTGTGTTTGCCACCTTTAATTATATATTGAATTTTTTTCCTGGGCATATTTAATCCAAAATTAGAATTACCTTCAGTAATCACCCACCATTTTTTCTGGAATTTAAGCAGTAACCAGTTGCTATTCAACAACCATGATCTTAAATTTGTTTCATTTGTATTCTCTCTCAGAACAAAATCAGCAGTATACAATTCTAGCTTAATTACCTAAAAGGTGTTTACACTGCAAATAGTTTCCTCTCTCCTCACATTTTTCTTCTGGTGGCACGGGACATGTGCACAGAGCAGCAGAAACAATTGATTAACGTGGTGATAGTTTCTAGCAAGATATAATCAGGCAGAGATACTGTAACAATGAGATACTGCCTTCCACCCAACAAATGCAATTTCATGCTGCCCAAGAACAGGCAGCATGAAATAAAGCTGGACATTTCTTTGGAAAATATGTAGTCCTGTATATTGCTGATAGAACGAGAGTGTTCTGTATCTGAACAGTAATGTTCTCATGAACATGCACATAACATTCTCACACAAAAGAACAGCACATGTTTCTAAATAGGCAAATCAAGTTCACACCTCTTAAATCCTCACTGTGTCCTAGCTGTCCAGAATTTATTTGGGAAACTCAGMTCATGTGTCACCTCACACTTACAGAGTGCAATTTATTTTCCACAAAATTAAAGAAGCAAGGGAAMGAAAATGCGTCATTATGTTTCAAGCCCTTTAGCACCAGAGCTACCTCAAGTCTAATTCAGTGGTTCTGGACTATTTTGAATAGATTTTATCAACAGTACATGATGATGGCTTCCTATAGATCTGGTTTTCTGTATACCACTCTGTAAAAATGCAGTATACATCAATCATATTGCCTTTAACCCTCAGCCTGCCTGCATSCTGTGCTAAGGAAGGGGAGATTTATAGGTATAATGTAGAAGAGACACTAAGCCAGCTGAGCATTTTGGGATTTTGCAGTGTTGGAGAGTTTGGAGTAGTTTTGTGTGCCTATTTGTTTTTTTAAACATTTCAGTTAAAATGTTTATTCTTAGATAAAATAACATATGGATATAATTTTATTTTCTCAGAAAAGCATAAAGATTTTAATCACAACATTCTATAACATTAAGAAAGCATAGGAGTTATCTTTTTTAATTAATGCCCTGAAGTGCAGTTCATTCTTCTTTAGCACATCACAGGGAAAGTTTACCACATAGCATGTAACTTTCTGAGGAATAAAACCTTTCTTGGTGTTACCACATCTATTCCATGCAGTGTTCTGAAAACATTTTTCCTCTAGTCCATACAAATTATAAATTATCCACATTAAGTGAAACTGTATTTCACAATACCATAAATAACAGAGAGAGTGGTGGATAGCTTGATTAAGAGGCATTCAAATAGCTGTAGTTGTGATACCCAAGAAGATGGTTAGATGCACAGATCATGGGTACCAACAATATCAAATGTAGTAGGAGGTATGTGCTAGAGGCAAAACTTAAGCTGTTAGGTTGGAGACATTCCTGTTACCATGAACACGTCCAAACATAGAAGGAGAAGGGTAGATTGTATGTGACCAAAAAGAAAGTACAGATAAGATAGGRCAGCACTGAGGAAACTTTTGAAATATAAGGGATCTGTATAGGAGAAACTGGCTTCATACAAACCCAATCAGAGCAAAGCCTCTGGCACTTTAAACTTTAAACTGCAGACCAAGAGGTAGTAATTGCATGGAGACCAGAAGAGGCATGGATATGGGCTGTTGCATATACCAGGCCCCTAGAAAATTCTCTTCTAGGAGTTCATAAGGAACTGCTGGTGTCAATTTGGAACAATTTCAGTGTAGTAGCAAAGTTGGATTTTGATCCTGCTTAGTCAGTAAGACAATTTAAATATCCACCAATAAAGCAATAGGAGTATAAATAAAATAGATTATAAAACTGGAAGGAAATTTCACATTAAAGAAGAATCCAAACAGTATCCTTGGGAGGGGTGCTATTTAAGTTACAGGGAACAGATGTATCCATAAAAGGGTTTTGTTTTGKTTTGGTTTTTTTTAATTATAAAGCATATAATTACATGTTTCAGAAACTCCAAGAATAATTATTGCCATTTCACATCTTTGATACTTGCTGTTTTTTCAGTAGCTGAAATTTACTTATGTGCAAGATTTGATTCACAGTAATCCTTATATCAACTCACCAATTTACTAATCTACTGTTGACCAAGAACCAGATGTTCCCACGTTGAATTATTCTGGACCCAACTCTCTCTGCTCCACCAAACAATTTAGTGTTTTATGCTCTGCTGTATTTTGTTCTTCAATTAACATCAGGACTTGGGGTATAGCTATAGCCAAAGAGTATAATAGTGGGAAAGACCAGAGCTTAGCTGCAAAACCGAGAAATGCTAAAGACMGTTCTGTAATCTCACAGAAAGCTTTACAACGCACGGCTTTCCTCACATGCTGTGACAAGAGACACTGAGTCAACAGATAGTGGCCCCTCCCTCTGGAACAGCAACTATTTACCGTGAATAAGTCTGGTGTAAAAGTCTCTTCTCACTAGCAATTAAATGCCATACTTCTATTGACATCTCCTCCTCATCCTGGAAGTGGGATGGAGTAAGTCAGACTTCTTATGGCTTTTGAATAGATAACAGGAGCCAAATTAGATATATACAGTACTATCGCTTATGGTTTAATGCATCCATCATTCTGCTTGACAGCAGAAGGTGAGCTCTCATATAGACATGAAAGACACTAAAGGTGGAGCTAACAGCAACTACARTAGTGATTCATAGTCATAATATGGAAGGAGAAAAGAAGATTAAGTTCTGCAGAACAAAATTGATGGATCTTAGATCTATAAAATGAAGAAATCCATATATACAATTTGAAGATGGTTTGCTGTCACATACTTTAAGTAGTGTGGCTTGATGGTGTAAATTAGTTAAGTTAAAATCCGTGTCCTGAAAATGTCAGATTATATACACTATATACTCAGCAAATCTTGTCACTGTCTACTTTTCCTCCATCTGATGCAAAGCTTTAAAAATATGTATATGCTGAATTGCACAGACATCTTTTAAAACCTACATAGAATTTTGCTACCAAGGGTCATAGAGTCTGGAAGGAAAACTTTGGCAGGTTTTCTTAATCTGTTTTGATGTTTCTGTATCTACCAAATTCATTCACAAAGGACTAACATAGTATGTCTGAGTAACCCTTACTCTAAACATCCCCCCCAGAAAGAGATGCCTCAGAACTCCTTTTAAWGTAGCAGTTTTAAGACACTTCACTTGGTTCTTTTTACAAATGATATAAGAACACAAGACAATAAACAATCTCTAGTAAATATTATTCTGAAGAGATACATTAAATGCAATGATCTGCTTATGAATTATTATTTTTTTATCTCCCAGCTGATTTGAAATGTAGTGATTCTTTKCTACTACTTTCTTGTGAACAGCAGCAAAGGAAAGACAAGCAACTAATACTCTGAGCAGGAAAACTAACAAAACTTGGCCTTTTGTGAGTTTACATATCACGCTTGATTTATTCAGCTCCCTTATGTCTCTACAACCCATCCCTTTACAATTCCTCGGTCTCCAGCCGCCTCATTCTCTCTCTCTTTTTCCTAAACTCTTGTCCCATTCCATGTATACTAACGATTTCTTTTTAGGCTGCTGAGTGGCATATGCTATGTTTTAGTTTGCAGCTTGACATACGTTAACTGGTTACCTGGCTGCTGCTTCTTGATTGTTGGAGAAGCATTACCTCTAAATTAATGGCAAGCAAAACAAATAGCTTTGCAGTCTGCACATGTCTGAACCAATATCATGCAGACCTTCATAGGATCCTATGTCTCAGATCTATGCCTTCTTGTCAAATGTTGCTGAAATCAGCCAACACACATAAAAGTTAATGGTGAGCAGGAGGATAGAAAGGAATGAGGAACAAATAACAGTGATCAGGAAGTTAAGGAAAACATTGCATAAGGTATAGAAAATCAAGCCAAAAAAATAAAAGTTCTTTTTCAGAAAACACACATATATTGTCTGTCTGATTCTCCAGTAATGTAAATCTATTCAGGCACATATTAAAATAGAATTAAAAGGAAAGCATTCCTTTGTATTGTTTTCCTGTATCCATTTTTTTTCGTGATTCTCCACACTTCAAAATTGCTAATGGGAAAGTAACCTCCCCCCAGCCSTTCCATCTAAAGACTTCTTTCAGGCAAATGTTTGAATTTAACCTCAAATCCTTTCCACTGTGGTACACACTTGAGTCACACAAGTAGGACTCAAGTATATGCTGAAAGGTAAGTAAAATGTGTCATTCTCTAAGTTAGGATGACATTGCCAGTGCTTCCACGAGTTGATACTTTGGTCAGATAGTAGAAATCTTGAAGCCTAGTAAAAGAAAAAAATCAGTCCTGAAATAAAAGTAGCGAGAAGTATTTAAGTCTGCTGAAAATTTGCCGTTGCCTTCTATGTAGATCAATGTTTACAAATTCACATTGAGATGCTTTTTCAGAGGGAATTATAGACAAAATACATTTTTCTTCTTGCTTATATTCTTGATAAGGTTTTTCCACTGAAGTTACAATCAAATCCAATAGACTAGCTAGCTTATAAAAGGCACTTATTTTATACATTCTCAGAACTATGAATTCTGACTGAATACCAAATGCTAAATCAGTAAAAATGCCTCTTTAATGATTGCCAACTGAACAAGAGATCTCTTCAAAGTGGTTTGAATCTCTCATCTGCAGACTGGCTGCTCATTCTATTTGATGCTAACACTATTACTAAAATTTACAGCAGTTTTCTGTTTATTAAAATTCTAGCAGCATTATATCGCTAGCTCATGAACTCTATCAGAATTAAAACCCACTTGTGCTATTGAACTTTAAGGTTAGAAACATTATCTTGCCTTAAAGTCAGTGAAAATTAAATAATACACAAACAACATGTCATTTCAATACTGAAACAGCATCTTAATATTTTCTTGCTGATGTGCAGAGCTAGAAGGACCGTGTTTTGGTTAAAAGCATTTTGGTATATTCAGGGAACACTGAAGAAGAAAAGAACTAATTATCTTACTAGGGCTGTGGCACTGACTGCAGGCAACTGAAAAGTCTGGCAGGATAGAGAGGTGGAAATTTAATTTTTCCCAAATCTGAGACACACAAACTTTCCCATTCTAGACAAGGATGGTAAGCAGCCCAACAACAGACGCAAGGCAGTCTCACCAGATTTGTGAGGTAAATCCATTCCTCAGTCTTCCCACTAGATTCGTACCGTATGACCATTAGTGCATAACCTGAATTAAGAAGCCAGCAGCAGGCAGGAAATCTCACAGACAGTCACTATCAGAAGATGTCTCGTTCCTTTTTTGTTTCCCAYGGCTACCTCATCTGCCCAGAGATATTCCAACAGAAGTAATTGAGTATGTGTACTTCAAAAATAATTTTTGAAAGAGGCATACTGCAGACCAAACCAAATAAGTAACAAGGCCTCCTGTCCCTTACATCTGCTATCTGTAATTGTAAGAAAGTCTCATTTGAAGATTAATAAATGCTTTAAAAAWAATAAGGTTCCAAAATACTTATACRAAGACAGTTTTATCGCACATTTTATAAACCAGAAATCTGTAAGACAACATCTAACAACAAACTGTATAAAATATATGCAATCATTGTTGAACATTTACYCTAAAGTGACTTTTCTAAAGCCATACAGCGAGAACTAAGAATAAAAAGAARCAGGAAATCCGTCAGTCCAAAATAATCACATCAAATAAAAATTTTAATATTACCCCCTCAAAATTGTAAGTTCTGACAAAAATACTTGGGAAGCATCAAACCAATATAATTAATTTTGGTTCAAAAAGAAGTTTACTGGAAAGAAAAGAGAAAAAAAWAAAGTTTTAGAAATGCTCAAGTATGCAAATGATTTTTTTTTCTCTTTTCTTTTTTATTTTTTGTATTAGAAAATCTAAGAAGTACTCTTTATTTCCTCTAATTGGTAGCACCCACAAAAATAGCTAGTAATTGATATTTTAAAATCATATAAACTAAATTCYAACATTTGTGGTGGGAAGGCATATACAGCATATTGCTGTGGAATTTAACTGGGAACCTCTCATCTGTGAACAAATATTCAGCAAGTCATTTCTAAATTATTTCCATTTACACTGGAGGACTATTTTGTAAGCTATCATTACTCATTTTACTACACTTAAGTGATAATGTCACAATTCTCTATTTCTGAAACTTACTTTCRAACTACTGACCTCAAAGTGACAGAAGAGGAAAAAGAGCAATGTATTTTCTTTACCTGAATTGGCCAGAGGCACAGTGGGAAGTAGGCTTAATCCCCTCACAAGACTACGTGYAGCTTTTTTACTTGTGGCTTACACAAAGAACTATAGTATTCTATGACAGTAAGCATGTGAAATTTTTTGTCCATGTACTACAAAACATTACCTGTATATCAATAGTTCAACATTAACAATGGAAACAACCGCTTAATCTTACTTTGAAATGAGGATATTTGGTTTTGGAGTTTCTGTAACTTGTGAAARTCTTTATACTCAGCCTTTTAAGTAAAATTTTAAAAAATGAAGGCACAATAACAGAAAAAAACCCTGGAAATATCTTTCAGTGTTTTGGTAATAACAGGTCTACAGTGAATTAACTGAATTTGTTCTATGTATTTAGCAGCTTCTAATTCAATGTATTTTAGTTTTCTCTGTTCTCTAAATGCAGAKTGCTGGATGGTGTAAAAGGGAGTTAATTAGCTATAAATACCAAACAGCACCCAAATAAAAAAGATCATTATGAACATACAGTGAACAGCTGTGCCATTTGATAAATTGGTTTTGTTTCTAACAGTGTTTCTATCCAAACATTTTCTAGATTGGAGAAGGCTTTTTCCTTTATATGACTATCTTCCATGAAAACCAAATCTGTTCTATGCATGAAGGGCCATGAAAGGCCAAAGAGGAAATTAGCTATATTTTTCTAAGGCAAGAATAAAGTTTGTATTAGATTGCATTAATAATAATTTATCCATTAATAACAACAAAATTGAATTGAAAGAATCAGTGTAGGAAGTGATCATTAGATTGTGATACGGACTAAAAATGTTGCCGGATGCCTTTTTACTTATTATTATCACAATTTTAAAAATATGACTTTRTTTTCCTCACAATTTAGAGCTATTGAAAAATACTAGATCGATGACTGCAGAGTAGAAGACTATCATACTTCCTCTGTTGAAATGTTGTAACCTTGAATTAGAAGAGAYTGTATGAAAAAGCAAATCTTGAGAATTAAGTTATTCAGGAATATCACATGCCAGTCTGTCCTCTATTTTCAGAAGTGATTAATCATGTAGAAATGTGATGCTAACCTGAAATTTATAAAATACAAACTGCCCCATCAATAAAAAGTGGAAGYTTAAATCAACATAAAAGAATCTATCAAAACTTTAATTTCCTATGCTCACTGATATCCTTGACTCCTAAAAGTTTCATCACGGATGTTTTACTAATGAGATCTAGCTTACACTACCGAAATTGCACCTCAAATCCAGACATTATATAAGAAATCATATAAACAGATTTCAAAATACACTGGAGTCATAGATCCAATTAACTGCCAGATGCTCTGAGTCATAATCACTCTGCCCATTTCAAATCCACCACCAGTATCCAAACTTATTAAAGATTAGTTTCAATCCTGTTTGATAAACTGCTTGAAGACTGGCTTTTTGTGGTTTAGGCATAAAACTATCTGGAATTGAATGGAATATTGCAGATTGTCTCACCAAATAGGGAGCAGATTTTCAAGTCTTTCAGCTACAGCTACTGACCTGAACTATGAAACTGAGATGTAGAAACCTCTCTGTTGTATAGCCAAATTTCTATGACATCCAGTCAAAATGTTTTCTGTCTTTGGTGCCAAATTGACTTTGTGCATCAGCAGAGTGAATTCTGAATAAAGGGTTGTTAATTTAAAGCTATAATTTCAGCACAGAATATAGTGATTTACCTGTATTATTCTGTTAATATGAGCAATTTGTTCATACTCACAGTGCAATCAACACATATCCATAATCACTGATATGCTAGGCAATGCTTCTCTAATTTACAGAAAAAAAGATCCAGCAAGACTGTGATAGAAAATTAAAACAAAATAAAAAGTCATCGTATTCACTTGGACTTCAGCTGTCATAACAGATCCTAAATTTGGGACTTATTCATAGGGAAATTTTCTATTTCTTTTGTACCAGACTGAACATTTTCAAGCTATGGGAAATATTTTCAGACAAGGAAAACCCTTGTTGCTGGATTTTTCTTAGCAAAATTTGGTGTTAGACTTTTTAAAGTATTCTTAAGTGATATAATTACAAAAGTACAAAATATAACCTCTTATACATTATCTCCCTCTCGTATTTGTAGTAAGCATATATGTGGATATGAGGACAGAAATTCAATGTAATAGAGACCTCACTTATTAGTAAAATGCATAAAGTACAAAGGAATTGTCGCATGCCTGTTTTAATGGTCACTTTTGACAATTTTTTCATTGACAGAAGAAAGATTTCATCATTCCATTGGTATTCTCGGGATTTACCCACACAGCTGTCCCCTGTGAGACTGAAGGAATTTACCCTTGAGAAAAGATACGGTAAAGGTTAATATCATCCATATGTGGGATTTTACTGTAATCCCTTACAAAAACAAACTGTGGAGGTCAAACCAACCAACCAGGAACTGCAAAAACAATACCTCAATTTTCCCCTTCTAGCTATTTTCTTTCCTACCAAAAATTGCCATTCAGGTACTGGAAAAAAAAAAGAAAAAAAAACCCCAGTTTTAAGGAAGCATGTCAAACTTCAAACCCACCAAACGGTAATACTGTAAAGGAAGACAAATGCAGTACAGCAATCCAGAGGATACAATATTTTTAAGATGCTCTTTTGCCAATGGTATCCTCAAGATTCTCATAATGAAGATGCATTTTTTTTTCATTTTTTTTTATCCCATATTTTTCCAGTTATTACATTATATCTGTATGAAACATTACAGTTTTAAGACTGGTTCATGGCATTAATTTCCCTTTATCGACATTAACACTTTTCTAGAGGCCCCAACATGTACAAAATGCCTATGAAACCAAATAAGCTGTGATTACACTTATTACTGCAATAATTTCAGATACAAATGAAAATGTTAGTTATGGTTTTACAAGTGTGCTATGAAGTCATCCCTTTCTTAGGTTGGTATTTGATTTTTGAAACCTAGCAGGGGAAAAAAAGAGATCTCTMATAAATGACCTTACTCTTTCAAACAATCTGCAATGCCTCAGTCTGAAAATATTCAGGACACAATATGAGGTTCACCTTTTAATTCAGATGTTTAACTACTCATTATATTACTACTCAACTTTTACAATTGTAGACTTGAAACAGAAYCCTAAAAATTTTTAATCAAGCTGTAGCTTTTTGACTGATTTATGTATTTCCCTAATGAAAGGTCCAAGAGTTAGAACTTTGCTGACAAACTGATATGGGAATGAGAATAGAATTTCAGCCCTTGAACCGAGCTGCATTGTATGTGCAGTGTTGACAGGGAAACGTATGTAGATAGGACATAAGGAGTCACAAGGAAAAACTGCCAAGTAGGTGGATATGTTTTACTTTCTTGACCCCAGCTGCACTTTATTCTTTGGTATTTTGATAGCACAGTAGGTTAGGCAGAAACTAAGCAAGAGAAAGTTTTGCCCCAGGCAAAACCAATTTGAAAGCTCGGAATACAAAAGAAAAACAAAAATTTTTCTGCCTTCCTAATCATAATTATTAGAGCACAGAGATGGACAACAAAGGGAAAAAGAAAATGTGTCTGCTGATGAGGCACAACATAAAAAAGCATGTTTTCTACCCGACACTGATAGCAATGACATCAGCATTTGCAACAAATTTTCAGCCCGACCCACCCTCCTACAAATAGTGTTATATCAAAAGTAATTCTTCATCTACTGGTATTTCAGTAGAAACATAAACCAACATATTTTTAAGTGTTAAACTTAACTAGTACCAGCCATTTAGAATGGTTATCTTTAGTTAATTCTGAAAGAAAAATAGCACACCCCCCACAACCTTACATATATCCCCTTTTTAAAACAGTAAGACTTTGTTGCTCAAAACAGTGGCTGGTTTGGGGATGAAGTGGGCTTCTAAATGTCATGAAGACTTGGTTTCATGGGAGAATGAGCTTGTAAATTAGTCTTAGCTTTAAAAGTTAATTCCTCTTTCTTCATCTTCCAGATCCAAGACTATTAAACTCTGTAACATGCTACATTTGCTACTTGTTATTTCAGTTACTTTAGCATGGCATGAAATAAAATGTTGTAAAGGAGAATTACTACATCACAGAGTATTTTCTATTGAAATATGTTGGGGTTTGTATTTACACATAAAAACACTTTAGTAAAAGTAATAGTGGGTGTGTTTGAAACAACAAAATATTTACTATTGTGCTATCTGAAACATCTTAATTCTGATCAGATAGGGAGACCAGTGAAAAACTTATGCAGAAAGAACAAAGTCCTCAAAGAGAAACAAACATAAAGAATATTAACATCTAAAAATTCATGCTCATTCTTCCACAGCCTTTTCAATACAAAAAGTAAGACAGAGTTTTATGGCATTGCTTACTGTTCTTCCCAGTCTCTTTGTCCTTTTTTCTGGCTAGTTCAATGATTAATGTGAACCCATTAGCTCCTTATATGTTTTATATTGCACCAACCACTTGCAAACTCCTCACAATCGYGTTATGTTGTGTATTGTTATAAAAATGTCTATACAATTATCAGTAAATTAACAGCAAATGGTATATAAAATATATAATAGATAAAGATGCATTTAGAAAATAAAGGGCAAAAGTAGATTATATTTATTTGCTTACAAATTCCACCTCGAAGTGGAAGCTTCATCTTTATGTGAAAGTAAAGGTATATATTTCCTGTAAATGTGTGAATGTTCAGACATTACAGTCACAAATGCATCAAGAAAAAAAATAAGGAAAAGATATTTGATGTTGCCACTATTGGTTTTCCAGTTCATACAGAAAGAGAATTTGGAGAATAATTTTTAAAAGTCTACTCTATTTGCATTATTGTTCATTATTAGCAACTAAGAATGTTACATGCAGTCTTTTAATTGACACAGGTCAATGTTTTATTTAGTATTTCTTTGTCATATCATGTATGACTTGCCTGATTTTCCAACCCTAAATTTAGTAATATATCTAAATTTATTTCAACTAATACCTATTCTCGTCTCCAGGCAGCATTGCAATTACAAAAATTAATTAAATTAAATTGAAAATTAAATAAATTACATTAAATTAATTAAATTAAATTTCACTATCATTAAAATAATCATTTCCACAAGAAACAGCTCTTATTTGTCATCATGAACTCTGCAGTGCATGCTTAGGATGTACTGGTTCCAAATATATTTTTTTCTTAGACGACTGGACCACTGTACAGGCCAGGTACACAGATTCCATTGCTGGGCGGGGACTGTGCTAAATGTGTGTATATCAGATGAAATGCAAATCCATAGCTATTTTCAACGTGGTATCTGCAAAGTCACAGACAAGGCGTTGTTGACACTTGCAGAGTATACAAGCTCTGTTATCAAGCTCTGTTATCAAGCTCTGAAGCAGCGAAACAAGAGTGTTCCTGGCTTGACAGAAGGAAAAACTGTTCCAGTGTGAGGAGAGTCAAGCGCTGGACCACGCTGCAGTGCAGTCCCCTTCCTGGCAGGTTTTCAGGACGTGGCTTGGAAAAGCCCTAAGCAACCTCRTCCGATCTCATAGCTGGTGCCGCTTTGAGGAGGAGGCAGGTCTCTGACTAGAGACCTCCTGAGATTCCTCCCTACCCAAATTATCCTATGATTTTATGTTAAATGTGATTAAGATAGGTATCCTAGAAGACGATGCATATATTAAATTCTTGCATTCAGCAAATAAAAGTGATGTCTAAAAATGAAAGGAGAAATGGGGAAACCAGAAGGATTGAAATATAGACAATTTTAAGTAGGAAAAACCCAAGACTGAAGTATGTATGAATTATTAGATGACACAAACTTAAATCTTTCACATCTCTGTATAAAACTCTGTATACATTTTACAAATCTGACATTTACAAAGTGATAAAAACTGGAGGCAGTCTAAACTAAATCTATTCCTGGTAGGGGATTATATAAAGAAATGACAGATTTTTTTTTTTTTTTTTTTTTTTTTTAAAGTAGATCTACTCTAGATGTATTTTTTCTACAGAAGAACTGAGGAAGGGTTACATTGATAATACAGGATTAGGTTGCAAAAATGAATGAACGAGTAAGTTCGCTTCTATTACTGGAATGATATAATGCTAGCCACTTTTAATATCACTCAGCAGCTCTATGAAACAAAATGGATATAAAATTTACAATAACATGATAGAAATTTACCTATTGATGGCAACTTGTGTTCTTTTCTTTTGGGACTGTCACAAGAACGAGAGAAATTCAGATGTGTCTCAGAAGCCGTTTAAGAGAAAATTTTCAAGTCCTTTTGGAAATGTAAACTATATTTGAAATGAAATGTAATCTATTAGAAAGGTATTTCAAGATAAAGCAAATAAGGGGAAAATACAGGTTATCGCATGAAGAGATGCTTTTATAGCCCTCTGAGCATATGCGTAATTTCTACTGCAAATAGTTCCATTACCTCAACACATATGGATTACTAACGAACGAATAATGCTGTGCAAAATTAGATGTTATATAGTTTAAGAACTGCATTTGGATAATATATCAAGTGGGATGAACTGATCCCATTATAAAATAGCTGCCTATTTAATTAGCTGTGTTCTGAACATTCGGTATACTTGTATTTTAGTTAATATACTCTGTAGAATCAAAATTATCTTTGTTTTAAATAACACACATGGACTAAAACATTCCTTGCTTATCTGTGGATCAGAGGCATACTTAGTACGCAAGTTCCTATGAAGTAAATGTGAGGATTGGCACTATTTCTGTATTCCTTACTAACCTACTGCAAGAAAATACCCAACATAATTCAGCACTGGGAAGAATCAGTGCAAGACTTAGAGGACTCAGGACGAATAAGTTTGTCTACATAGCACTGACACCCCTAAAGCCCTCTAGGATTATTGATTAAGACAAGGCTGGTGTTCTGTATCTCTGTGAAATATAATTTTCCTCTATTACTAACACCATTTCTAAAATATTTCCAATCCAATTTACACTGTACAAACTCCATGCACAATGTGTGACAATTATATGTATATCTAACTTTTAAAAGAACCAAATTTTCTTTTGGAGAATTACAAGACGTGTTCAAACTTCTGTTTCATCAGGAGTTTCCTTCTAGATTTTTTTTTTTTTAATATTAGTGTTATTTTTACTAAAATAATTCTTCTTTGGCATTTTAATAAAAACCTTAAAGCTGGTGCTTGAGTAGTTTTGTGTTCCATGTAGAATATCCTGCAATTCTTTAAAATAATTTTACAGTTTAAGAAAGCAATGGTATATATGTCAATGGTTCATAAAATAGTGCTTTTAAGAAAAATTGGAAACCCACAGAACAAAAATAAGAGCATCTCAAGTTCAATGAAAAAGCAATAAATTAAAAACCTTTTTACAAGTCATTCTTTTCATATTTTATTTCTTATTCAGTAAATCAGCAATACATGGATTTTCACCTGTAAAATACTGCTGCAGGAAATTGCTCAATATGAATTATAGAAAGAACAGTTTAGTTAATTAAAGTTTGACTAAGTAACAAGTTACTTAGGTGACTAAATATCAATTTCAAAATAATTTATCCACTTAGCCTGTCTCATGAAAAATTAATGGGGAAAGACTCATGTAGACTTTAAATCATTTTTCCAAAAACGGTTTGGTTGGGTTTAAATGTGTTTTTTAAGATTGTGTCACCATATTCTGAACTGTTCCATGGCTATCATCAAAGACAACATGTGGCAAGAGACAGCCTAATGACAGCTTCTAATTAATACTGGTGTATCCACAATCTTCCTAAACAACAGCAGTACAGTCCTCTATTTCTTGAATTATCTATATCACGCAAAGTCTGAAAAACCATTTATCTCCATTACAAAGAGTCACTTATTAATGCAATGGTTATATAAAGCTTACTTATTAGAAAAGTGGAAAAGTGTAAACAACTCTTTGCATTCAGATTTAAATATACGGTATGATAAAAAAAAAAATATTTTATTCCACCTCTTCCCCTCTGGCAGAAATTTTATATTGTATATGGTAAACTTTTGTATAGATTTCATGCTTAGTAGTTTTGTAATATATGGACAGTCAATTTTTAGAAGGAAAAAATAGTGGGAAATCAAAACAACTTATAATTATAGACAGCAACTTAAACTGACCAATAAACCAGAAAATTAATGAGCAACAATGGTCAAAGTTCACCTCAGAACCAAACTGTCTGAGATATTGTAATGTTGGGGGTCTGATCAGTCAGTGAATCTGTATCTGCTCTACTGCTCCACTATAAGAAAGAAATTCTAAAAGTAGTCTAGAAATATAGATAATTATCTGCATTTTAGATATTTATCTAAGAACTGATAACCAGACCTCGGTTAATAGAAAAGTAACTACCTTTTGCAATTTTTAAGGAAAGTAAAATATGACTTCTCTTAGAAACATCTATCTAATCTATAATTAATATCTTAGTTATAAATATCAGTCCTATAAAATAGAAAAGTGACCCACAAAAAAGATATCTCCTCCCAAAAACTTTTCTCTTTTTTATCTATATCAGATGATCAAATAAGACATATTACCGCTCCTTCCAAATCTTGCCTCATTTATTTTTTAAAGCTCTAGCCTGCCTTCTATTTAGAGCTTCCACATGCCTCAGGAAATGTCATCACATACTCATTTTAGTTCTTTACCATATCAGTCAATTTACTGTTTTGGTTAAAGCAACATTTGACACATTTATGGTAATGATAAGCCCTTTTTTCCCCAGACACTACTTACTGCTGCTAGCCGTGAGAAGGGAAGGAGGATGATAGCTGGTAGCTCTAGGGAAGGGCTTGGGAAGGCAGAGGTCTAGCGAAGCTGCCTGCCTGGCAGAGTAGGTGCAAGCCAGGATGACCAGGGTGGAAGAGCGCGCGACACAAAACCATTACAATACCATCAGAATGTAAGCATGCCCACCTCTGATGAGTTTGCTACCACAAGTGTTTAGAACCATGATGCTACTGTGGCATTAAAATTGCGCCATCCCTTCTTTAAGTGGACTTTTTGTTGCTGTTGTTAGGGTCTTTAGCTTCACTCTGGACAGATTTTTTTTGCTTGGTAAATTCTGTTAACTCTAGGACTTCCGCTTGCATCTTGTAAGGAGTCAGTCCCGGTGTGACAGAAATGTCACAGGATTCTCTGAGCCCTCCACTAGCCCTCTCCGCTGTAGCTGTCCCAGTCTTAGCTCATCAGCTTTTAGTAAGTTTTTCACTGGTCTCCCTATCTGTTTGTATCCTAAGTGAGAATATGTACCTTCCAGTTCATTTTTATGGAGAATGCAACACACTCAAATTTTTGTAAAAAGAAACATAATTGGCTTACTTCCCTTGATTTAACTGAAAACTGCAAAACAGTGCTCAGAGCCAGCATTTGCCTTCTGGAAGACGTCCATTGCTTAGAATGAAATGCTGTGCAAGCCTTCACCAGTTGTTCTTCACACTTCCTAGAAGCTTCACTCTTCTATTTTTCACTCAAAGTATTTCTTAGTTTGTTATTCTTCTGCAATGTGTGATGTTTCAGTTGGATTGCAAAATTATTCTCAAATAAAAAAGGTCCCAAACAGGAAGGCTCACTATTTCTGACTTACTATGCTATGTAGCAGGAACAGGGGCAAAGAGAGCAAATATTATTTGAAAACTGTAAGCGCTTATATTTGTGTATGTATATTTGTAAAATAAATATAAAGCCAAGGAAATTGTCATCTATACGGAACTGATTGAAACAAATTAGTTTTCTAAAATTAACTTTTAAAGAAATTTCATTATGACTTTACTGACAAAGTGTAGGGATTTTCTGAAATGTTAATAGCATGGGTACTTGAAATTTGAATCACATTATTACAAAGACACAAGGCAAAAACAGAAGCCAGAAAAATAGTATAGAAAGATGGAGAAGACATAAAATTAAGTCAGAGGAAAGAGCAAAACACTGCACAATCTATAAAAATGTGCAATGTATGTATGTGTTTAATTAAAGAAGTATGTAATGTATGTGTTTAATTAAAGAATTTTTTTTTTTGTGACATTCAATGAAATCTAGCATTTTGTTATGCAAAAAAAAAAAAAAATGCTTAAACTGTTGAGTCATTCCATATCTGGGCAGTGGTCCCATAAAAAAGAAATTATCTTTATGGTGTCTCTGTTTAACTCATTTGTAGCAACCTGGGCTCTACCGGGATTCATAAGGGAGAGGTGTAAACTGAGGAAAAACGCAGCACAAATTACTCTGCAAAAACAGACTTTACAGTAGTACGCATGCCTAGGGGCTGTGGGGTGAACATACAGCTTACAAAACAGAGCCAACCTCAGAGAGGTTTGCATCCACCCAAAGCTGAAATACAAAGGAGCAAATATCCATAAAATTTCCGTGGAAACTTTTGGGTTTGTTTCCATATTTTTTTTCTTAAAAATGTAAAACGAGTGTAAAGAAACACTTCAGCATAGGAATACTTTCAAAGCAGGGAACACTTCTCATTTTGCAGGTCAACTTTAAAGACACGAAGAGTTCAATCATACTGAAACAGAATGGGAAATACAATCGCAGCAGATCTGCATTAACATCAAACAATACAAGATAAAATAAAAAACCCCTCATAATCTCTCTCAAAAGAGTAACTCACTCAACCGTTTATGATGTCCTCTGTGCAGAGGCCACAAATACAATAAGACTCATATTCCATCCTTTGATTGTCTCTTGATTTAAAAGCTTCTTAATCTCATTGTTTGTGAGAAAACAAACATCTACAATAGCTGGGTCTTTGCTTAAAACCCATTTGATTTTCTTTGACCTAAGCTTAAGTTAATGAAGGTCTGTAAGGAATCATCAGAACAGGTTTCTGTGAATACTGGCATAAATTGAAATGAACTCTCTTTGTTTCAGGAATGGCCTAGATATAATAAAAAAATTTGTGCTACAATTGCATTACACAAGAACATACATAATATCTCAGCCGTATCGAACCAGTTAATCTTTAACAGATGAAAGGCATTGGCATAAAAGCTGAATTTCTGCCACAGTTTTGTCTTTTAAAACATTCTGAAACTAGAGGAGAGCACAGTAGAAAGTCCCTATCATCTTTCAGTCCCTATAGATTACCATTGAGAGGAACAGCATTCTACATTCTGCGTTAGTTTTTCACTATATTCACTGATACTAATAGAACTAAAACATGCATTTAAGTAGCTGATTAAAATACATTATTACAAACAAGGCATATTCTTCTTTGCCAAATTAGGCTCCAAACAAAGTTAAAAAATATCGAGTCAGAAATAACCGAATATCCAAATGTACTACTAAAGTGATATGACTAATTAATATTACTTGTACAAAGCTATTTATTTAAATGTATTTATTTAAAATATTTAGCCAGGAAATTACCATCAAGATTAAAAGAACTACACTTAGCCTACAGCAACAACATGCTAACATTTCCAGTATCTAAAGGCTAATAATTTACATTAGAGATAAATCTAAGCACAGTGGATATTAGTGCGATCAAGGAGCAACGTGGATGTCCCTGAAAAGGAAGCGTTTATTATGGATGTTAGGAGGAGAACTTTCTCACATGTGAAGAAAATAAGGCAAAGGAAGAGAATACTTCATATCAGGGAGCAAAGGCACTATTGGGAAATGTCTCCAAAGCAATAGTTAAATACATGAAGATACAATGCAGAGCCTTCTGGCAAGTGCCAAATGCCACTGATGAAGAAGGTGACACAGAATGCAGTATTTTAACTAGGCACCTTGAACTTCTATCTTGAAAAATATAATTTCATCAATGAAGCCTTTTTCCTCATGGCATGTTTGTGCCCCCTCTGTGACACCCTACTGGGTAATCGCAGCATGCCAAGAAACACAGCAAGTCATCAGAAAGCCAATAGAAAGGTTGGCAAGAGCTGGCAAGCCCTCCTAAAAGTTAAGTAATATCCAGTTTGGTGTTTGCCTCAGTGCCTGGAGGATTAAAGGCACGAGTTTCTGGCTCCTTTTCTGCGGTCTGGAGAAAGACTTCATATTCACGCTGGTTAAAATGTAAAGACCTCGTGGTTCTTATGTTCCTGAATCACATAGCTTTTTATTGTAATGGTTTGCTTATTTGCTCAGTTTTGAGTAGATGAGAAAAAATTTAGTATAGGTTTTCTTATAACAAGAGAAAAAAAAAATCAATATCCTTTTGCTAAGGCCCCTAATTATTTCTTTTCAGACAAACCTTGCTTGCAATTTTTTGTACGTGGCCTTACAGACATATCTTGTATTACCCAGGAATTCCCTTCTACGCTTTTTCATATATTGTTTGAGAACACTGTCACTGCTTACTCTGTAAATTACATTCTTCCCTTTCCTCACTATTAGGCCATTAAGAATGTAGAGTACATACTGTACTATTAGACAAAATATGTTTTAAATAAAAACATGGATAGGTTCTCATCAATATCCCAATATTCACCTCAGTTTTTTAGTTGATCCTGTTGAACAATAACATTCTGCAATTTCAACTATATAGAATAGACTATGTCCTCTGGAAGTATAAATGAGTGTACCGTCATTGAATGCTGGTTTACATTATGAATATCATTCAGTGACAATTCCTTCACATAATATGAAAAGAGTTTCTATGGGCTACCTGTGCAGGGAAATAAATATATAAATGTAAACATGATTTTTTTCAGAAATTTACAAAATATCAGCTTTGGCTCAGGGAATGCCTGAATAACTGATTCCTGGATGCTTGGAGAGTATTTACAGGGACCCTCCCTGGCTGTGGTCCTGTACATTGCTCCCCATATATTGACTACTGTCCACTGCAGTCTGCAGTCAGAGAGGGAGCGCTTATGTAGATGGGCTTTTGGTCTGACGCAGTATGGCTACTTTTCTGTTCAAATGTTAACAAACCCGCTAATAAGCAGTAGGATGAAAGAAAGTGATAAGGACCGATAAGTAATGCTGAAACTCGCTTTGAAAGTGATAACCAGAATTACTATGCAGGAACTAAGATGATCATACTTTATACAATAATATAAAACTGTAAAACCATAATAAATTTTTAAGTCTTTGATAAGAAATAGATTCAATTGTATTCTCATACAATTCATATTTTGAAATGATATATTTTTTCAGACTGGAAATTTTAGACAATGAGGAGAGGGTGAAACTCGTACAGTGGAAGAGAAAAAGGAATACATTCAATATGTATTACCAAATGCAAGAATGTGACTGTAGATAACCGGTAATGAAGGACTCTGAAGTCCTGTGAGCCAGATATTACTGTAAAAGATCTATCAATAAATTTGGACACATATAAATAAAACTTAAAACTGTTTCTGTTCATTTGGCTACAGTCTCTTAGAACTGCAAGTATTTTGAAAAAATGGCAAATTTAGAGCTCTGACTGAAGTCTGTAGGAATTTTACAGTGGCTTAGAAACAAAGGATCAGCCTCCCTCTTCAAACGTTTTTGCAAAACATACAAAATACAATTCCACAAGAATATTCCCTATGAATATTTTCATTTTCATACAAGCCAATAAATGTTCCTGATCCAAATATGTTATGATGCCAGTCTTTAAGGTTTGCACTTTACTTTTCAACTAGCATACAAGTTTACAATTTTCTGAATACAGTTTACAGTTTACAATCACAGTTTACGAAAGAGTTAACCCCTTGAAGTTATTCAATCGCAAATTCAAGTACATTATGTTCAGTAACTTTTCCACTGMATGTCACGTACCTTGTATATAGTAAAAGTAAGATTCACAATGTACTTTTCTACTTTTTTCATTGTTGGCATATACAGAATAATCCACTTTCTCACAGATTGCCCATGTAGGATCCACAGAATAAGAAAGATGGAAACATGGACTCTTTCTCTATTGCTTTTCTTTAAAAAATAATTTCAAAATAAGATGATAAATTTTACTTATCCCTCTGTTGAGAAGATCTCTTCTTCATTAAAGTTAAAACTATGTAACTGCTATTTGGCACAGTTTTTCATAACCTAAATAGTGACCCGATTCATTTCACCAATACCACCCTGGGGCATGATGAACACACAACATTTTTTTTTAACACAGCAGACAAATCCCAATTTAAACATAGATATAAATTATTAAGTAGCACTTGTATAACATATCATTTTCTGAGAGTGGTTCCAAATTATATAAATCACTTATTTTAACAGTTGTTTTTTTTTTCTGCCAATTGTGTTTCCCCTGCCTGTGTTCATATAATTGTAACACAATACTGTATTCGGATAGCTTAAAAATTCTGTATTTCAGCTCCTGCAACAGGTAACACTAATTATGAAAAGAATGGCTTTGGCATCTGCATTTGACACATCTCTAACCATAAAACTTAATTATCCTGTATGGGGATACTTGGCATTTATTAATAAAAGCAACACAATGTATATACTTCATTATGGACATGTTTCAGTCTAGCTTTAAGAAAATTTTACCTATTTCTATCTTGTTAATTCTGCTTTATCTCACAATGTCACCCAGAATAATTGAGAGAGTAGTAAGAAATGGAGTATGGAGCTCATAAGAACAAATTGGATTTCTGATTTAAAACTGGAATCAAAACCATTATTCAGTGCTGTATTATTTTATTCTTTTGGAGAAGGGCAAAACCTTTCAGCTTCTAAGTTATATATAGTTTTCTACTTCCCCTCCCTACTGACAAATAGATTAGTTGAGGCAATTTCTCTCCATTAAAGGTTTTGCACTTGACACTGTAATGTAGCCACTGCTCAAATTACCCTTTAGGGGAGCACTTTTTAATTGAAGGTGACAGAAGGATTTGCATTTGTCACTTCAGTTGAACATAGTTCCTCTTCCTCCCTTCCTATGTCCCATGTAACTCTGTCTGATTCCAGCTCAGTCAAGAAAACAAAACATTGTTATGGATTTTTTCTGTTAGTAAACTAAACTACAAATTTGTGCAAAAGTTTTACAAGAGATTTGTAGATAGAAATAAAAGCTAAACACAAGAAATTTATTTTGAGGTCTGACTAAGGAAGCATCAAATTATATCAGCTGTAATGACAGCCTAGGGAGCATGAACCGTGTACAGAGCATGAAACAGACATGGACAGGAGACTAACCAATACCATGATAAGAAAGTCATTTTTTTTTAAGAACTGCCCAACTGCAGATTGGCATCTGCAAAAGCCAGACCCATAATATATTGTATAATACATAGTGAGCTTGAAAAGAATTACCCCTAGAATTATATTAAAAAATATATATATTTTAAAATAAAAAAAAAGAAGACAGAATTAATGTCATTAATATAGAGAGATATCCTAAAAATACATATATTCTTTATGTAAGTATTAACACCAGAACTGATATTCTCCCTCATGGCATATTGGATGACCTAACTGTGCCAACCCCAGGCAACTGACCCAGTTGTTTGCCTCTAAAAAAAGATTCTTATTAAGACTTGTCTATGAAAGCATGACTTAGCCATTAAAGATTAGCTGTCAAAACCTTATTTCTTTGAATTTGTTTTCTCTCAATTCTGACTCAGAGTAGTTATTTCTGTTTGCTAACAGCCACAGAAAGCCAAATTTTATCTCATAGCAGCTGGAGAGAGGTAGTTGACCTGGTACTTCTTGCTGGGAGCAAATAGTGGATTGACCATGCTGAAAAATGTTGTGGTTTTTCTTTAAGATACGCTTTTCAAGGTTTCTTTAAAAACAAAGAAACAGACAAAAATAAAACATATGATAATCTCACTAAAACTATATGCCACGAAGTAGAAACAAAATAATTATTTTATCGGTAATGAATTCTATTAGTAGTAGTTAGATACATGGAAATGAGCATTTTCCTGCAGAAATCTTGTGTTAATAAAGATTTCAAAAAAGAGTATCATCCTAGGCCAATGATATACATATAATGATTGCACAGTAAATCTRCATATAGAAAATTGTACCTGCTATACCATAGCTAGTTTAGCAATCAGGCTGCTAACCTAGAATTTGAGATACTCTGGACACTCCACAGATTTCCTTTCCTTGCTTAGCAACTAACTTAGGTTCAGATGCTGAACATATATGGGTAACTAATTCTCAATGATTTCAATACAAATTTGGCATTAGCAATCTAGATCTTCATCTTTTTATGACTCACATTCCCTGTGAAGTAGGGATAATATCTTTTTCTTGCCTCCTACACATGACATAATTATACATAATAATATGTATGAATTAATGCATTTATGACTATAAATAACCCCACCCTTGGAAACAGAGCTCATAGAAGTACCTAGGCTCAGCAGTTTCTCACTATAGACCACAGTACAGCTATGTGGAATACAATTTCTTGATTGCAATTCAAAAGATGTACCTCATCCCAAAAGAACTGACTAAACATTTTCCAGTTGATTCATAAAAAGAGATATCCAAAGATGAGATCAGAGATTCTCTCCAGTTTCTTTTAAAAGGCAGTCCAAGTTAAGAAAACGAATAGTGCTTTTGTGTATCAATCTCAAATACTAACCCCAAATACACATTGTCCACAAAGCTGGTTCCTATTTCCTTCTCTGCTGGAAGAATCTTATTCCATTTGACATAGGGGTATATATTCATAGAATCATACAATCATTAAGGTTGGAAACGACCTCTAAGATCATCAAGTCCAACCGTCGACCCAACACCACCATGCCCACTAAACCATATTCAATAACAATGTCAAGGCTGAATTTTACCTTTGCATTAATTTAGTTTTTTGAGATTTTTGTTAAAATAAATAATTGGATAAATTCACCACATAGTACAATAAGCAGGATTATGTCTTTTGTCTCTCATACAAAACTGATTACAGTGTTGATTTGCAAGAAATAATACAGAAAAGAAGTTTTGCGCACCCTAAAATTACTTGTGTGGGAGTGCGATTATTATACGAGATACCACACATATCCCACACTGCACTGTTGTTTACCAGTGCTATTGTGAGACTAGTAAGAACAGGTATAAAGGGAATTGTAGAATTAAAAAAAAATGCAAATATATTACAGTAATTTCATCTATATGCCAGAAAGAAAACACAATGTTTAAAGCACTTGAAGTTTTTCTGGTATGTACAAGAAACTGGGATGTGAACAAGAAAGTATCTTAAAAAAAAGTTGCGTACTCAATTATTACAGGTACTTTATGTAATTTCATTTAAAGGTCATATGTAAAATGACCAAATGTATACCCGCTTATTGGATGAGTGCTTTCTATACCATATCTCTTTTTTCCTTTCCTAGCCCTCTCAGTTATTTCATAATTATATCAATAGTTGGAAAAATACATTTCTGCAAAAAAATAAATAATATTGATATCAGATTTTTTAAGCAAAATGAATTTTTCTTTTATAAAATGTCAAAAGACAAAATTAAATTCTGGTATCATAGCTGAAAGAGTGGCACTTATTTCTCATAAAACATAGCAATGAGCATCTACAATGAGTATTTAAGTACTAAATTATTAAAAATCAGAAACTAGCAGGAGGTTGTTGAATCTTAAGTGGAATTAGATTCCTAAGTTAGAATTAATTTTAAAATTGTACAAAACATTATTATGTGAGTAAAGCATAAGCAGCTTGTGAGGAAGATTCTGGAACAAACACATTATAGTATCTATCTCTTTCCAAAGTAATGTAAATTATACTTGGCCTAGAAGCAAGAATAATGAAAATTTCAGCTGAAAAATATTAGATAATTTAAAGATTTACTTGCTAGTTAGATTTGGAACAGTTTCATTACACTATTAACTCTCGTGGATTTTTGATGATGCAGAAGTTCAAAGAATGTTAGAAACCAAGAGACTTTAAGGAAGAGATACCAAGAGAGTCTACTAGAAATTCACAGAATATCAGAATGTAATCGGTGTTTACTCTATGCCAGTCAATTGCTTAGGATAAAATTTCATAACTTTCTATCTTAAAAGTCCTGTTAGGTGCTCTTCTTTTAAAAGTGTTTTGGAACCCCAGTTTTTGATAACTATATACCTTCATACTTATCTCAGCCTTCATTTTACTACAGCTGATCAATTATGTTTTTCTAAATTTTTCTCATATATTACATCCCATCTTCTAATCATACTAGTAGCTCTTCTTTGCACCTATTCTAGCTTGAAATAATTTCTTTTAAAAACTCATGATCAGAATGGTGAATAGAAGTTCAGTTGAGTTCATCACAACGTATACGTAAATAAAGAATTTATAGTGTCAGTATTATCCTAATATCCAGACACATCATAATATTTAATGCTGAGTTAGAAAATATTAACTCTATTTTACAATGAAGGCACAGCAAGGTCAAATGGCAGATCAGATAAAGGGCATAAGCACTGAAATTATTCAGTCCACTACATCACAAATTTCCAGTGCAATGCCTACTCTTTGGAGTGGGGTCCTGAACACTGGCTGAAATGTGTATGTTCCCTTTACAGGGCACAAACAACACCTCAGAGAAGGATTGAAAAAAACTGCACAGTATGGTACTACCTAGACTATCTAGACTATCCAATGGTACCCATTGGATTAGCCCTGAGGACAGGACGAGTCTCAAATCCTGCCCCTCGGCATCTGTTATGACTGCAGAATTCTGCTCAGAGCCTCTTTAAAGACAAAGCATAGCTTTGGAGAAATGAGCTAACAGGACATAGATTCAAGAAAAGGCAAGGGAAGTAGCAGTGTAGTTATGGGGGTTAGAGACAGTTTTAAAGACTCAAAGGCCTAATTTTGAGCTCTGCCTTACTGAAAAAGGTCCAAACCTTTACTTCTCACCTCCCAAGAGAGGCCACTCTCTTCCTCTCACTGACATAGGGCACATGTAAGATACATTTAGACAAAAAAATAACAGCAGGGGAATTTAAGCTCTGTACCCTATGAACCCTATATATTCAATTCTTTGCTACCAAGATTTGGATCTCTGAAATCCCAAGGTACAGTCTAAACACTGTATTTCATTCTCTTCTGGGAATTTCAACTACAAACTATGTAGAACTTGGTGGGAGTCTTGAGCCAGGAGGACTGGGTTGGATTCCTACCTATAAATTGGACAGCATCAGAAATAAGAAATTTAGGGGATTTTCAACTGTTTTGAGTCAATGTAGTTCACTTTAGTCAAAGAAACTTTAAATGTTTAACACCAGTAGAGGAAGTAGCCTTTTTTTCTTAATAATATAAATGTAAAGTGTAAGTTACAGGCTCCTTGGTCTTCTGAAATAAGATTTTCATCCTCAAGAAGAAGAGCAAAACAGGAGAGTTCCAGCAAGCTATTAGTCATTACATCTTTCATAAAAAGGCACTTCTAGCAGGAAACAATTACTTGTCCTTTACACAAAAATAGTGGCCTGTGTAGCCACTGAAAATAGTCCACTCAAAGGTCAGCTAGATCCTCAGTGTTAAGAGACACCCATGTTCTTATGGGATAACTGTGATCTTTTGGTATGGAACATATTACTTCAGCCTTGGTCCTGAATCTCTTTCAGTTTAATTTATCCCATTGTGAAAATAAAATTGTTATATCAATAGCAATAAGCCACAAGCCTTGTTAATGAATGATGACAGCCAAAAAGATATCAAGCCGTAAATACTCAAAACAGCAAAACATTTTAGGAACAATAGAGAAAACAAAAAACCCCAGAAGCCTACTTTTTTTCCAGAATTGACTGAAAATCTCAAGGCAATAGACACTAGTACAATGTGTCTATGGCTGATGTTACTGCTTTTGAGCTGATAGTATTAAGGTAACATTTTATTTTTTCCAACACACTGCAGTGGGTATTTTTTCCCCATTTGCCTCATTAACTTTTCAAGATCTTTGATTTTTATGCAGGTAGAATGAAGTCCTTGTGTGGAGTTCAGGTAGGAGCTGATAAAGCAGTATCAATGAAAAAAATAGTGTCCTTTAAAGGTACTGTTCCTTATACAAGGCTATGCATGGAGAATTGCACAAGATATTAAAGAGCTGTTTTCAGCAAGCTGTCCTACAGACTGCAGCCACTACTTGCGGATTTCACAGATTATATTTGCAATACATGGATCTGACCACACAACACAAAAGGCTAAAAACTGTGCTACCTTATTTTAAGCAAATTCAATAAAGTGAAATATTATCATTAAACACTAACAGATAACTCCATGAGTCAATTACAAAAGAAACACTTCCAATGAAATTTAATTTATAAAGATTTCTGGGAAACAAATAAGATCATTTCCAAGTGGTAAACTTCACTATTGTTATGTTCTTTTGCTAATTGCTTTTGCTTTGTTTTAAATTGTTTTGATTTTTCAATTTCAGTTAGTATCCTCAGCAAGGTGTGAACTCAGACAGCCTTGTTATTCTGTTTCTCTGTTCCAACAAGAACATTTATACATTTTTATTTTGAGAATGCTATTCAGTTAAATTACTGGATTATTTAACTGAAAGGCTGCTGACGAAAGTGATATTCTTTCCCGCAAGAAGAAACTGTACACATTGACAATATGAAGTGGTGTAAGTCCATTGAAATTGAAGGAGTTAGGCCTATTTATACCAACGGAGAATCTATATTCTGTAAAGCAAAGTAAAATTTTCCCTCTGGGCTTTATCTTTATTGATAACTCGAAGTTATATATAAAATCTATAATATAAGAGAAACATTCCCTAGGATTTTTTCCTTGAAAAGACCTCTGTGTTCCAAATAATAGTTCCTTCTGCTCAAAGACTCTCCTCCTTATGCACACTCAGGTTAAAGCCAACAAACCACACTTAGCACAACCAATCTCAGAAAATAAATTTAGCATATCTGTGCATTAATGGTATGGATCAATAGAAGAAGCATATTATAAATCCAAGAAGAAAATAGAAATAAAGCTTAAATACTATTAAAATCCATAATGCCGTTCATTTACAAGCCATTTGTCAGAAACATTGGATATTATAACCCGCGTGTAAAATTCTATATGGGAAATTTTACAACACTGTGTACACAACTTTAGGAAAGTAAATAACAAAATAATAAATTAAATTCAAGCTTCAACTAGAATTTAAACAGGCTTCATAATAATTTCCTAAACTATTATCCAGCACAGGCAGTAATATCCCTCCTTTTAAGAAAAGAAAAACAGAGCTTTTAATATGGTTTGGAAACACCAGCTAAAGAAAATAACTCTGTCAACATCATTCTTAATCACAGTCTGGAATCAGACTATGGCAAAAGAACCCCATTTCTGAAATCACTAACACCTATTTGCCTCTTCTCCAAGCATAGATGCAGCTCAGTCTTTCTTGAAATGCGAACTGAAAGGGCTGCAGCACTAGAAGGTACAGCCAATGGTCAAAATAAAGAAGTAGGTAATAAGCTATAATGGAATCCTTTCCCAATAGATATTCTTCATAGCACCCCTTAGAAGTCAAGTAATCAGCATATGTCTTGTGGCATAGAGATGCACATGCAGCAGATGACCTTTGTTTTAAAGTCTATGTTTGTTAGCTAGGCATGCAAAATATTTTAGGTGTCAAGAAAGAGAGGAGAAATACCAACAAATATTTTGTTCTGTAGCCATTCTTTAGGCCCTTAGTTATGAAATTAATTATCACTGTTTAATCTGAAAAGCTTTATTGCTCCATAATTGTAAGCAAGTTAAATGAATTTGGAGATGCAGAAAGATTATTAACAACCATTGAATTCTATTTAGAAGCATGGCATCTGTGAGAGCAAATTTTCAACCTTCACATGCAATGAACAGTCTTTAGTGGTAACAGGTAATTCAGACTTTGATCAAAAAAATCAAAACCCTGTGCTGACAAGAGCAATTTTTAGATGTAATAGTGATGATGAGAGACCACACCTCATGGTTTTAAGATGTGTTAAACAGCAATCTAACACAAGCCTTGCAGCAATCCAGCAGCAACCATGTTCTACTAGCCTTCCAGTTTTACTATATCAAATCCATTCAGCCCACAAATGAACAAGTATTCCTTCAACCTTACTTTATAAATAAAGTACAGTACACTGTACTTTAGTGATCTTTCCTAAAAAAACATTGTTTGATACACTAATTTGTATTCTAATACCTCCTGTCAGATGGTGTTCATCTCAGATAGAGTAGTGACTTCTGAAACACGCATTCAAGAGTAACACCTCAAATAAGTAAACAATCCATTCTTTCATATCCAAATGTTTTATCATATAAACAAGAGAAAGATACTTTCACCAAAATTATCTGTAATTCACATACAGAACACACGAGAATAAACGTGTACTGATACGAGATTTTGCTGAGGCCACAGCAAGAGAGAATGAGTTCCTCCAGTCAAACTGCATTTCTTGATTTATCTAGAAACCTTTGGCCTGGAACTTGAGAAGAAGATGGAACAATTTTGCTTCTGATAACATTCTTCCTGTGACCTATGTCTTCTGCTAAGTAATTACAGCAGCCTTGACAAATATGAGTTAAGCAGTGTTGCCATGCCAACCCATGTCCTTCTCTTTTCAAATATTCTACTGATACCAGAGACAATGAGCTTGGAATTTACTTCCCACCAGTCAAACTACTGTAGGGTTTCTTTTGACCTCAGAATTATGTTAAATGCTAAATGGATTTCACTTCATATGATCAAGTATAAATATTAATAATAAATGTATTTCCACTTCTCATATAGGTTTTTCTGAGGAAGAATAGCATGAAGTAGCAAATTATGTGATCAACATTGCTGATATTCAGCAATAAAACAACCATTCATGTTTACTGATATTCCAATGGGAAAAAAGGTCATTCGTTTTTCTGGTCAAAGCATATCAATATTAAATAAGCGGTATACCAGGAGTTTATATTCAGATTTATTTTATACTCAGTCTTTACCCAGATGAAAAATGAATAAAAAATGAAAAACACATGTGAAGCTTACAATAGTTGCTTTAAATTTCTGGATTAAATCTTGCCAGTATAGCCCTGTGGCCCAGTGAATATGGTATTGCCATTCCTTGTGACATGCCACTAGCTCTGTGTTAAGCTCACAACTCAGGCCTTGGGACTTGTCAGGCTTCTTCTGGACTTGTCTGGGCCCGCATGAAGACTTGTTTTAGCGTGTTTATCTGTGGAAGAACAACTATGAAAAATGTGACTTTTACGTACTTTGTTTTAGCTTTTGCTTAGCTTTATATTATTGCATGGTTTAATGCTTATTGTCACATATATTTCTGAAACAAATATCTAGTAATAATGTACAGTTACTCTGTGCAGATTATCTACAACCCCAGAACAAAATGCCACAAACAGGAGAACAGGCATGGGATGACAGCAGTAGCCTTGAAAGTACAATCACAGGATGATTCTAGGGACTTCAGAGCTATAAGCAACTCGAGTGGCTCAATGGTCAATTAATGATCATCAAAAAATACAACCGGACAAAACCAGTTTTAGGAATAAGAAAGAGGAAAAAAGCAAGTGTCCAATATATGTAAAACAAACCATATGTAGTAAATTTGGATATGACATGGAAATCCACACCAATGCAGAAATAACAAGATATAGAGCATATTAGTAAGTATAATAAAATGACCTCGTGCAGAACCCACAGTAACAAGGAAGAAAGCGTCAACATCATAGTTCCCCCAGCAAAGGTCACAGGGTGCTAACAATTTTCTATACCATATGCCCACTCCACAAGTGAAGCCGTTGATCTCAGGACTTAGAGGTAAAGTGGTAGGTACTGGAATGTTTGCTGGTATTACTTTTAACTGTATATAATTTGGACAGTTAGTATCATCATAACTCCACTAATTATATTTTTAGAGTGTTAAGACTTCAATTAGGCTAACAATAAAATTTTGGCTTTGCACATAAAGTGTGTTTCCTTTCTCCCATTACAAGATTCTGTGTGTGAAATTGATGGAGAATTCATGCAACATATTCCATAACTTGGATGCAACAAGTAGATAACACCAGCAAAGGCTATTGATTATTTAAAAAAACTCTTTGATAGGCAGAAACTTCAAACACGTTTTATACAGTATGTAGTATAACACAGGCCTAATCCTCATTTCCAGTCCTTTCCTGTTTTTTTATAAAATATTAACACTGTAGAATTAATTAGTGTAGAATTATAGTAGAATAACCTGCATGTGCTGTTGAAAAGAAGAAAAACATTACTTCCTGTAGCTGCATTAGCCGTACTCTAACCAACATTACCAATAATAAAAAGATACAGGAGAAATTTGAAAAGCGTGTTTCTACAGACTAAAAATAGATCATTCTGGATTAGGTATTCACCTATACGTGTAAATAAATCAGTCTGATTTTCAGGCAGGCTTTAAGGGAAATGAGATTAACATAATGCGAAAATAATTCATTTATTCACAAGAAGACACAATTATCATACAATCAACATTCAAGAATCCAAATAAATCAGCATCTTCATATTTATATTTAAACAAAGAAATCCATCTGCCAATGATAGAAGATTCAAATTCAATTAATTTATTATAGAACAAAAGATATCATTCTGATGATTTGAAAACCAGATACAAGGAAAGCAACAAAACTAATAATGACTCTAATGCATGCTTTGATTGCTTTAGATAGAAATTGCATTATATAAGCCAAACAAAACTAAATGACAGGCTGTTCTACACACTGTCAACCCACGGGAAGCCTGCTTTCATACAGATTCCTTCTTGTGATAAGATTTTTTGATCTCTAGTAAGTTCTAAATAAAGCTTTTCTGCATTGCTGTAGCATAGCAGTACAGGGCTTGGAGCACTCCTGGTTCATAGCAGCCCTCTCCCATGTAGATTCTCTGGTGCTGTGTAAACCTAGCTGATACTACGGACTTTCTGTAACCTACATGACTAATAGGATCTCTCTTCTCTACCTAACTGCCAGTTTTCACTAAACCTGTAGGAAGGACCGTAGACACTCTTGTGATATTCATCTGTGGACTAAAATGTGAAGGGTGGTTGCAGAAACACACACATATACAAATAAAATGATCAATCAAACGTAATTTCCTTAGAATGATGAGGCTAAAATATGTAAACAGTTACATGTTTTGGCTGCTTTGGTTACATTTGGTAAAAGTGAATACGAGTGAAAAATATTTGGTAAAATTTTCATTCATTTCAGAGGGAAAAAACCGGACAAAGACTATAGGGACTGTAATGAAATCTCTGTGAGTGAGAAGAGACAAATGAGCTACAATATAACCAAGGCAATCTGCAAACTTCAGCATTGTGTTCAGGAAAGAAACCTGTTTGCTTCCTAATGAACTTTGACAGTAGATGAGTTTCCCAATATGGAGCTGAAGGAGCTGGATCATATTCATCCTATAACTTGGGAAAAAATTGTGATTTTCATAAATGCAAATAATTGTATTAATCACATTACTCAGCTGTTGGGAAATGTGTGTACTTAGATGAAATTGAGCCAATGTACAACCAACAGGCTGGGTACAGCCCACCAAGGCAATTTACGTGGGCCATCATCTTTTTTCCCTGACAGTCCTTCAGGCAAGGCCATGTATGTGCTGTCATGTGATTGGGACATACCGAGATTGTCCACATTTAGGCACTGTCTCCTCAGGCGATGGAGGAACCATTCCTCCTGCCCTGTCCATAAGGCTTCAGGTGACTCCACAATAGGTAATGCCTTGCTGTGGCCAGAAGCTTTGGGACTTGTATTATGGATAGCATTCTGTGTTCAGAACAAACCGACAACTTAGGTACACACAAACAACTCTACTGTTTTTAACTGCTTTTCAAGAAAGTATAAATCTACCTCTCCCCTACAGCAGGGATGCAGTTTCAGTGGTGGTTTACACTGAAATAACTGTAGGATATAAACGTCCACAACAATGCAACTAACTTCAGTATAAGGAAGCACTGACAAGCATCGGCTTGTTCTCATTCTGTACCGATATTACAAAAACTAATATTTGAAAGGGAAGGAACTGGGGAGGAAGAGGGATTCTGAAGATTTAATACAATAGTTTCATCATGAAATAAAAAGGCATTTAAACTGATACAGTAATCCTGAAACCAGTCTAAAGAAGTAATCACAGCTGAATCTCCAATAGTCTGTTTTTAAACTGGTAATAATATTCTCTGGGAATGAATACACTAGACAAATATTTCCAGAGTSAATGTCAGAATGTTTAACCATATATTCTCACCAATAAGCTTGTGTTTGTTAATGTAGAAAACATTCAAATATATTCCCATATATTATAGCTGATATTACTGCAGTGAAAAGTATATATTCCYACGTATCTCCCAGTATCATTCCATTTCAATAAAAGGCTACATCTAGATACGTTCCATAAAACTGGAGTTCTCAGAGGAACAAGCACATTAAACTAAGAAAGTTCAGTTTAGGACAAAGGTATTTTACATATTTTCTTAAAGGCCCTGGGAGGGTTTGAAAAGCCGAGTTCATGCCTGATGTATTTTTATGATGAGTTTGATTCAAAATRTTCATGTTTCCATAATGTAAAATACCAGCTAAATTCAATGAGAGAGTCTATTATAATTTCTGCTTTGCTACATAATACCAAAGAGGTGGTCTACAGGATAAAATCCTTCGCAACTTCATCATATGACTGGGATAAGTAAAAGAAAAGGTAAGCTTCAGGCTTCAGTAAAAAATTGAATGGCTTTTCTGAGGCAAACAAAAAAGAATTTAATCAAAGATGAAAAATGGTGAATATAGTTTCTAAAAAAACCCAAAAGACTGCTTTTGGGAGAGGTAACAAAAAACATCAATAAAAGGCAAAAATACAAACCAAAGCAGTTACTTCAGTATCACCACGCACTGTCCTGAGAAGTACCTATCAACTGAAACCCATCACTGCCTTAGGAAATAATGCATCTAAATGTTGACCATGGCCAACAGTCAAGAAAGGCATTTTTGCACATATTTTCTTAAGCTGTAGTTGGTAAGTTTTATGTTTAATACATAAATAACCAATAGATTCTTATGGTTACTATTGCATATTTCATGACAGTTCTGAAAATGTTTGATTTTAGACTAATGTCAAGTAAAATAAAATGAATAGTTTTATAAATCTGGAAATTTACAAGTACAATTTCACAGAATCGAATTCTTCAGAACACTTAGAGTATTTTGGAATAAGATGTAAGGGAAGAATCCAGCCAGACTACTAGTTCCTTTCCTCTGTGAAGCCTGGGAACTGATAGCTTCTTCAACTTCTCCACTGCTGTTGGAGTTACCAATGGGAGAAAGCTCTTATCTTGAGTACATGACTGCTAAAGCTTTCCAGTCAAAATCAAAGCCTGAAGTTCATACAGGAAACTAATTAGCAGAAAATACTCATTACAATCCAAGGTGATAATTATATTCAGACAAAAACTATTGCTTACRAAGTTAGTTGCCTTCTTTACTCCTTTCCATCTCTGAATTCTTATAGTTTATTTTTAGTTGTGCAATCTAGTTTGAGACCTATTCAATACAACAACATGATACAGGGAAGCATGGGTGAGGATTTAATATTTTTAAAGGAATCTGTGTACATTTAATATGCAGCATGAATACAATATTGTGTACAGTATCCTAGTTTCCTCATCTACCACCATCTCCTCATGCAACTCAAGTGCTCTTGCCCTCATAAAAGCAATCACCAGTTACACTGCAGAGTGTGCTGATAGATAGTGGCTAYTCTTCTGTAATGTAACATGGTTTTTGATAGAATTCTAGAGCCTGAGGTCAGCCACATTGCAGTTCCAGGTTTTTTTCTGGATTTGTTTTTTTCTAATGCTGAAATSTAATAGAGAACGTGCGCTGAGCGTAGAAATTTCAGAAGAATCTGCAATAGAGAAATCTGCATGGATTTCCCTGATATATTTCCTAAACGCATACTAGATTTCAGTGCATATTTTAATTTACAAAGCTTTATGGAGTAAGAAGTTGATACTATCGATTTCAGTCTGCCTTTTCAAACAATAATTAGATTTCAACATTAAGCAACTAAAATTTTCTCAAAAATTATGTTTGGAAAGTATTAATTGAAGTTGCTGATTTCCTCATGGGCTCTGCCATTTTCAGTGTACTAGACTCTCAGGGGAAAAAAAAAAACAAATCCATTTGGAAATGTTTAGCCAGTTTCAGTAATATAGTACAAACACAGGAAGATATGCAGAGTTGCATACTGGCACCTGCGTCCGAAGACTCATTCTAAAAAATAAGCTGTCTTTAGTGAAGAGACACTTTCCAACTGACTGCATCGCAGTGCACTGAGCAGATGGAAGAAGATGACGGTGAACATCTACCGTTATCCTATGTTGTTTCACCTAATCCTGATATAAGGCTTTGGAGTTAATACTTACAATTTCAAAATTGAAAATTCAGTTTAAAAAAAAATCAATTTGTATTACAAGCCTATTTGTRTTTCTCAGAGGCACTAGCCTCAAACAATGAGAAGAGTTGGGCCATGACTGACATAAGTATTAATGGCCTACTCTGGTAACAGATAACTGGAAACTCTCATGATACTGCTACTTCATAACTAAGTTTCAACTCGCTCTTTCTTAATTAACTGAATTTAACTGGTAYGCAAATAAAGCCTCAAGTCTTGGGTATGTCTTTATGATCCAAAGTGCAAAATTCTGCCATTGTCTCACAACAACGCCTGTGAATGCAATTTAATGATTATCAATATCTTTCAGCTGATCTGGAAGTCCACAGGACCATTCAGAGAGATTCAGAGAGCTTCAGGTCATTTTGGTTCTAACAAATAACTCAAAAACCTGTAGACACTGGATATTTATGATTTATTGAAATCCAGATAAAGAYATCGGAAGAGTGATAGTTTGGGACCTTGAGGTTTTACAGTCATCCAAGTATGTATTTTTACTTATATTAAGTTTTTCCTCAAAGAAACTGCTCTTTAGTAAGTGTAAGTTGTGATTTCCTCTTTATATTTCTAAGACACAGTTATTAGCCTACCTTACTCTACATGGCTGACTTTCTTCCCTATTCTCATCCTCAGTGATGTCTTCACCAAATGGCAAGAARTATCTCTTCATTATTCTCCCATTTGTGAGTTTTAAAAAATATATATAGCTATGTGATYTTTTTTTTTTTATTTCCCAGTTATTATAATTCCCATTTCATACACATAGACTTTTCACTACCCTACAAATAAAGAGCTTACAGTACGGTTGTATGAATTACATGATCATACATATGTAATGTACATTATTACATTATGACATATGGCCAGTACAATATCTACATCATTGAACTAAATGCATTAACATCCCCAACAATTATATACCATATTTGTTAGATGCACTTCTCACCACATACAAAAATTGCATGTCTACCAGTCAAAACAATTACGAAGTGAAACAATGTGAGTGTTATACTATCACAAAACTACCAGTCAGTGTTTTAGAAGAACAGAAGATCAACTTAATCCAATTAAAAAAAAAAAAAGAAAAGAGTTAAGTTAGATGAGTCCTCCATGGGCTTTTCTCTGACTGTTTGAGCTCATCTTTTTCTTAGCTTTCAGTAGTACTAATCACCAGCATCAAATTAAAAAMTTGAGCATGTATTTGCAAGACAGGGGCCTAAGGAAGCACATCTAGTAGTCAAACAGGACAAGTTATTCCTTTTTTATTTTTTTAATTGAAATAGTAATGTTTATTTGTAGTAAGAATTTTAATTTCTGTATCACTGCATAGCAATGGGAGCTTAAAATATTTGTTATTACAACAATAAAGTATATATTATGATAATTACTGTAGTTTGTCATAATGTTCTCTATAAAATAATTAGCATTTTTTGTCTTTAAGAGTCTGATGTTTCCGACAGTAGCTTTCATGACATCTATGTATTTCTTTGGGACCGATGTGTGTTTTGAATATTATTAAAACACTTCTTAATTAATCTGAAATGCTGAACTAATTCCAGTTAGTGCAAGATAGATTAAAAAAGCATTTTGCAGGCAACTGGGAGACAACTCTGGGCACGCATTTTTTTCAGCCAGCTGAGTCTGACACGRGGGTATTTCATTTGATTCTCCTGAGAGAAAAAGACCCAGCTGTGCTTCTCATATAGCACTTTCTGCCAGATGATCCAAGAGTGGCAATTCCAGAGCGACTGTATGCTTGCCTTTTCCTTGACTATGAAGTGTTGGAGTTATACCATATCTATTCCAGCAAAAGGTGTGTATTGTTATTGCCACTTATTCATTATTTATTATTAAGAAACAATTGTACCATAGTTCGAAAAGTAGTTATTAGAGAGTCAGAAAATTCCCATAATTTTTATTGGTTTTCTTTCCTTTTCTCTAGTCTAAATAGTAATTAGAAATGTGCATGAGAAAGACGCAGGTAGTTCAAGTGGCTTCACCATCACACTACTACTGAACAAAAGACATAGAATCCATCCTTCCTCCGTCTCCCTATCAAAAAAAAAAAAAAAAAAAAAAAATTTAAAGCCACCAGACACAAAGAATATAGGTCCCTTATAAATCGCGACAATATCCATCTGAATTTGCAGTCTTCATTTGGTGTCCTAAGAACAGGTGAGTTTGGGGTCATTCTTTTCAAAAGTTGAACCTATTTGAAACTGATATTGTGCAGCTAAACCAGAGGGGCAAAAAATGTTTGGATAAAACCAAATAAGGAAAAAATCCTCGTCAAATGAGGATTTTAAAAGAAAAGAAAAAGTCAACTCAAACTTTCCATCTGAACCTGAATGAAAAAAATGTCTTCTGAGCACCTGTTAGAAAAGAAAACAAGGGACTAGATTCATAAAACTGGTACTGATGGCATGTCTTTTCTRTCAGCTTACTCCTTAGAACTATTTCCCAGACAGTCAGAGACAGCCTCASTGCAGACCTCTGCCTGCACAGATCTGAGCTCACATTTACTATTTCTGGAGAAAGTGCCCTAGGTGGACTATTGAGGCATGCTTTTCTTATTATCTTATACAGAGTTATTCCACCCTGCATAAATCTTTAAGACCTAGAGAAGAGACTGATAGCTACATGTCCCATTTTCCCAAGTGAGCGTTTCACCTTCCAAGTTAGTGACTTATTCCCTTTCTGGCTCAGAGATTATATAAATATTTTACAGAAATATATTTGCTGGCTCCAGRTATAAAAATTCAGAAAAATCCATTTGAAATTACTTACAACTTCTTTAACTGGATAGTGGAATATACACATAAAATCCACTCTCCACCTGGTTCAGAGTAGGGATTTGGACAAGGATTTTGATAGATAATGACACTCTAGCCTCCTGAGAACTGAACTTAGGTCTCTCACATCTTGAGATATTATCGCTGATCTTCCAGGGAAAGAGAAAGAATACCTCTTTTGCTAACAATGCTGTGTCTCTAAACCAAAAAGCAGCTTTCAGAAAGCTACTTTTCTGAACAATTTCAGGAATTGTTCAGTGATTTTGGCTTATATAGTTTTGAGACAATGGAAAGGTGTACTCAAATCTGTAAGGTTTCTCCTCAGTTCTAGAAAAAAAATGATCTTTGAGTTTGTCACTTTAAAGCATCATAGTTTGTCATAAGATACAGTACTGGGCAACTTCTGATTTCCTTGTATTTTCTTTTTTTCTGACTCTTCCTTTTCTTGGTTTTGATCTGCCTAGAATTTCTTCTGGAGGCCAAAATTAGAAGCTCAGATGTGTGCATTCAGGGGTAAGAGTAACAACAACTGCAGCACTCCATGAATCAACTGGAAGTGACAGGAATTAGTAAGTCAAACAATCTGCTACTTTATAAACATTATTGGCCTATAAATATAGGCATCCAGTGCCATATTAGATACCTTGTGTATCTCAGTCACAGGAACAGGTCTGGAATATATGAAATAGGACATATAAGAAAGCCATGCCTTTTTGGAGCRGGAGGTCGAGGGCAGCAGACAGCTGGATTTGGGCACCTGATCTGTTCCCTCTCTATCCTTATACCTCAACCTTGACACCAAAGAATGTATGTAGGAAAATAACCACTGGAACAATAATCCAGCAATATCTATTAAAAAGCAAGACAATTAAAACAAGATGGTTAAGCACCAAATTTTCAGCAGAGTCCAAATTTTTAAACCATGTTCCAGAGGAATAAGAAAAATAAGTATCTGCATGTAGAACTTGKAAACACACGTTCACATTAATATTAAAGTAACACAGTGGGTGTGTACATGTATTTATATAAATATATGATAGTGGGCATATATGTCATATCCTAGGTTTAGATGTTGCTTATATGAATGGACTTGCAGGCTATTTTAACATTATGTAGTGCGCTGGTTTTGGCTGGGATAGAGTGAATTTTCCTCATAGTAGCTAGCATGGGGCTATGTTTTGGATTTGTGCTGAAAACAGCGTTGATAACACAGGGATGTTTTCGTTACTGCTGAGCAGGGCTTACACAGAGTCAAGGCTTTTCTGCTCCTCACCCCACCCCACCAGCGAGSAGGCTGGGGGGGCACAAGGAGTTGGGAGGGGACACAGCCGGGACAGCTGACCCCAATGACCMAAGGGACATCCCACACCATATGGCGTCATGCTCAGCATATAGAGCTGGGGGAAGGAGGAGGAAGGGGGGAATGTTCGGGGTGATGGCGTTTGTCTTCCCAAGTCACCGTTACGCGTGATGGAGCCCGGCTGTCCTGGGGACGGCTGAACACCTGCCTGCCCATGGGAAGCAGGGAATGAATTCCTTGTTTTGCTTTGCTTGTGTGCGCGGCTTTTGCTTTACTTATTAAACTGTCTTTATCTCAACCCACGAGTTTTCTCACTTTTACCCTTCCCTAACTCTCCCCCAACCCACAGGGGGGGGGAGTGAGCGAGCGGCTGGGTGGTGCTTAGTTGCCAGCTGAGGTTAAACCATGACATGCAGTAAAACATTCTCTTACCTGCATTGGCTTTAGGAACCATCTGTTTTCATTTACAGTCCAATGAGAATCCATATGCACTATGTTTATAAATATGAGTTTATGTTTGGAGAGCAAGTACACACTTGCAAAGTTTAAAGCAACATATCAGAAGCCTAGAATTTCATTATTTAGAACAGAACTGTAGTAGTTATAATCACGAAGAAAGGTCCTGGCCTTAGTATTGACTGTTGTCACAGGTAGCTGTGTGAAAGCTGTAGAAACCTCTACCATGTATGCGGTTATCAGTACAGGGTGTGTCACATAAAATAGAGATCTGAATAGCTGCATCTCTAGGCCATCCTATTGGAAATGAGAAAGAGTTTTCATTGTACCAAAAAGATCTTTTGCTAAGAGCATTAATTTTTTTTCTACCAATTCCCTTCAGCTCAATATGAAGCTAAGGTATAACATATGCTGTATGCATCATATGTTTGCCTGCATAYCCATGCATATTGTCGCTTTGTGTTATTCCAAGAGTCTCTTGAGCACATGGGAAGTAGTTTCAGTGGGTTGGAAATTTATGCTTCAGTAAATGCATTGTCAATTTGGTGACCATCTGTAACTTACAGAATTTTATTTTATGCTGTGGCAATGAGTAAAGTAGATTTTAGATTTCAGAACAGACCCAATAATGTTCTGGAAGCCCTATATTTGATGGGGTTTATAAAACCCAAGTATTAATTCCTCATCAAGACAAGCCTTACATGAGTTCTCTTACTTTAGGTGAGCACATCCCAACACAGTTCCTACACCAGAAATATTAACATTTGCAGACCAATATTGCAGACCAACACAAACAGTAAGAGAAAGCAAACCTTCTAGGAGCACCAGGATGAAGCAGTTAATTGTCTTCATATTAGACTCCGGAGAAAATAAAATTTTCAGTGGTGGCCAGCTAGYAGACAGAGACACATTCTATCTGAATTCTTTCCTCCAAATGCAGATAAAATGTGCATATATACATGAACAATACATATGACAAACAATTAAGTCATTGGGAATTTCAGCTTTAAATGGAAAATTTTCAAATAGCGATTAGAGGTGAGTGAAAACAGTATTTCTGAGTTGAAAAAGCATTTCCAGTATTTTTTATAGATTTTTTATCGAGCATTCAGGACATACATATCCCTGAGTAACCACCATGCTTGATGGTTTACTGAAAACACAGAAAACTTAGGCAAACATGACCACCTTACTCAGGGACAATTTAAGATCTGAATTGTTTGCCATTGTTTTCTTTATTAGCAACAACAGCCGCCCTCATTGTCTTACTAAAATAAGATTTAGAAGTAAACAAAAAGATGGAGTTCACCTAATCCATTCCTAAAACAACTCCACAACAGTTTTCTTCCTGTTCACTATAATCTGTGATGAGGAGATTGTACAATATTAGCGAATTGCATTCATTATTCACCTGTCTAGGAGATAAATTCATCCTCATAAGAAATGATTTTTCTAGAGGGAAACCCATATTATTTTCTGTATCTTTCCTCTGATACAACAGAACATGGGAAACCCAGAAGAACGCAGTATTTCCTTAGCTGCATTTGCATAACCTGGGAAAATGTCTTCTATTAAATCATTTCTGTTATCTTTCTTATTTGCTCTCCTATAGGCAGGATTTGAACACTAGCATTTGAGAGGGATGTTAATGAATTCCCAGAGGATTAAAATAAAACCACAGTAAATAGAGCTACATTTCAGTCACCTAGCTCTTATGCTCACATCCGTATGTAGAAAGATGACCTGCATTAATATAATTTCCCTCCTACTCCACAGGTTACTATGTTGATTTTAGCGGGTTTGTACCATAATGGCATTGTTAAAATGACACAATACAGAACTGAAGAGATACTGGAAGCCCTAAGGAAAGACCTCATGTTGGAATTTAACAACTGTTTGTCTTTTAGCATTTACACTGAGCAGAAACATTTTAGATATGGTTTAATTTCTCACTTCTTCAGCTTGCAGGTCATATATATATTTATCTATATCTATATACACAAAATATATACTATGACTGCTTATTTGTGCATCAACACAATTCAAAAAAGTACAACTGGCAAGGTTTGAAATACAAGTTAAACAACAGTAATCAAAACAGCAGGAGGTCAGGGGAGGGAGAGGAGTCCCTTTCARAAGGCTTCTTCACTATTGGGATACTTAAATCTAGTTATTGAAGTTCCATGCTTCTACTTGTCTATCTGGAAAAAAGGATATTACTTATCTCATGTGGGTATTCTGACAGCTAAATATGTTTTGAATAAAGCATTCCAAACTGTTTAAAGTTATTTAATAGAATAAAACACTCTACTGTAAAAATTAAACTTAAAGTATATATTACTCTTCAAAATCTGTTTCTATTCCTTTAGAGGATTTTTTGGTTTTAGATTTCATAGCRTTGCTTATGTTAGAAAAAGACACGACTGTTGTAGTCAGAGTGCTTCTATTAATCTTCATGTCATAACCATAGGCACAGAAAAATAAACCACTCAAAGAATTGAAGGGGAAACGGAATGCTCTCAGGAGATGGTATGTATGTTGTAACCTGCTTAGCTAAGATTGAAATAGAACACTGTATCTGGATTGGTGCCATGCTCCTCAAATTTATAGCATTTATATATTTCTAAATGATACAATTGCTTTTCGCTGTTTTGAAGACTACTACTTAGAAATGTGGAAATTTTAACTGTTATTTGTTGCATCAGGACAATCTTATAAACCTTATGGCTCTACAGATAGGATCCTGTGAAAATTTGCCGTATCTTCTACTGTATGTATGCATTTTAAAACTTTTTCTTCAAACAGACTTATTTTAAAGAAGTCAGCTTAAGATGTTCTTAATTAGGTAGTGCTCATTAGTTTTTTTTGAACTTTAAAGTGGTTAGGCCCAGTACCCTTTTCTTCAGTCAGGAATTTGGACTGTCTAACCACCATTACCAGAAAATGCTTTCTCACAAATAAGTCTTTTGTAAGCTCCTAAACTGGACATACACACTTTCCTTTTATATCCTGRAGAACTGCACTGTAACATTGGGTACTGCAAGAGAGATCTGGAAATAAATTTTGAAGTATTACCACACTCTCTGGATTGAAAAATTTCAATGTTACTCAGCTTACTCAATCAGACTGGCATGAGGCTCAAGTAGCTAAATAGCCTAGTAAATATGCCTAGGCTACTATGCCTAGTAAATAGCCTAGTAAATAGCCTAGGCTAAATAGCCTAGTAAATATAATTTTTGCTGATATTAATAGATGGCAGAGGGCTTAGACCTGGCAGTGCAGGATCTCAGGACTTATCTAAGCTTTCCTTGGCCTGAGCTCTTTTTAGCTTGTTTTAACAACTGTCAGTCTAGTGGTCAAGTGGCTATTGCGTAACCCGCTCTAGCTTAAGCACTGTAATGCCACATAAGATAAAGGTCTGACAAATATTGAATGCCACGAATTGAAAGTGTAAAATTTTGATTTTGATGTAAACTTAAGTTATGTAAATGTTCACCTTTCCCACAGAACTCTTTTATTCACTTAAAGGACAATTTTTCACTGTTTCTGCTAGGCACCAGATCCAATGTGTGGCTTTGACACTCTTTAATTCACACTATGTAAAATCTATACGCTCTATACCAGGTCTAAAATGATTAACATTTCCTCATGGTCATGTTTTATAAGCATCCATACATTTTTTAATATTTTTTTTTAATAGAATATTGGTATGGGAAAAGGGTTGTTCGCCACATTTTCTGTCAGGGTGTGGCAACCAGATCATATAAAGTTCAGTTCTCTTTATTCAAGTGAAAAAAAACATTGGAACAAAAAGGCTGCCACTTGTAGAAGGAATGGATCTGGCTCAGCAGTTGTTGAAATTAAGCAAACACTTGAYTTTAAAGCCATCTTCATTTTTTTCAGTGTAATTATGCATCACATAACTAGGCCAGGTGTGCAATATTAACAAGTATGTGAACATTTGCATAAGAAAATTTGACTATGGTATAAAATGTAGACAGATTTTTAAGTGCTAATGAGAAATCTGTATTCCCTGGACTTTACTGCAAGGCTAGCTTAGTGTTATTGAACTACATTTCTGAATGGAGAATTTCATAAGCAGTGGGAAATGGTGTTTTCTCTAGTTTATCCCTTATAGTTGCTGCTGACTTTAGTACAGTGTTCCATTCCTTAATGACTTTCAAATTTGTCTCACAAGAAATTACCACAGGTATGCCAAAAGAAAGATAAAACTGATCAACAGGTTAATAGAACCAAAATTCTTATATCAGTTTGTGTACATTCCAGAAAAACTGGTGTACTATTATGAGTAACAGCAGAAATCTTAACTGAATACTATACTAATAATGACCATTAAAATTGCTACTTAACTAACCAAATAATTAACAATGGCATGTAAACTACATCTGTATAACATTTGTACTGCTGAACACACATAACAGTTGTTGTAAACTGTTGAGAAAAATGTAAGGTTGCTGAGAAAAAGGAAGATTTTAGTGTGCTTTAAACTGCAAGACCACAGTCTACAATAATTAACAAAAAAATTAATGTATAACACTATTTGTAATAGCGAATGTCAATGCAATTAACTGCATTAACAATTAAAACGAGAAAACCCCATGCAACTCAAAAAAATTATTATCAAATTAAACTATTTCTCCTTTCCAACAATTGTTCTTATAATGCAAGAGAAAATACTGAAAGGTAAGAAGATAAAAGTGCATGCATCTTTCTAAATTTACAATAAATTTTAGAGTTAATCTTATAGTATTGTACAACACAAAGAACTTTCAACAGTACATTTTAATTATGATATATGCCGCCATTCTATCACATACAGCTTTGGCAGAAGAATATGTTCTGAGTTTCATTCACTGAAAAGGTAAGACTGTTGTAAGAGCAGAGAGTAAAATCAAAGGTACTGAACAGCACATTCTTATATTAGAAATTAGCATATCTTACTAGCATTGACAGCACTGCTGAGACTTCTAAATTATTTAACATCTACAATCAACATGCCAAGTTTCAGTGGAAATTTCTGTGCTTTTGTAAGTAAATTCCTATCTTACCCCATCATTTTTGTTAAGCTTGATGTGCAGTTGACTAAAATTTTTCAAAAAGGTATTTCTCCAGCTTGCTTGGTAACGCTGTCCTCTTGTTTTCTTAAGAAAAAATTAGCAACTTACATTTGAAATTCATGTCATGAAATTCTTTAGTCTTCAGATTTACCACCTCTCTTATAAACATATTCTATCTTTAGAGTCTTTGGCTTTCATGAAACTAGGAGAAACTACAAGTAGATCTGATTCACTTATGAATTTTAATAAAAGTTATCCTGATCCACAAGGCTCAGACGTTTAATTAAAGTCAATGGAAAAAACGCAGTAAGAAATCATAGTAAAATTTAATATTAAATCAGCCTAAAGCAATTCAAGAGAAACCAGAGGGGACTGATAAAATACCTGATTGATGGTGAAGGATGCCATATTTCAAGGAGAGAGGATGTCATGCAATATTGTTCAAGCTCAAATGAAGGCAGAGTACATGGGTGTTAGATAACTCATTTACATGCAGAAGTGCTGACAGTATAACTGGAATGGTCAAAATACTCAAGAAGACAAATCCTGGCATAAATGATTTAAGGTCTAGAGATGCAGTTCACACTATTCCCTGCTCTGATTCTCGTTTTGAGGAATGAGTGCCAGTGTAAGGTGTAGCAACATGACGTTATTGCAGATTCCAATACTCACCCATGAGTTTGAATACAGAGCTGGGTGACTAAGTTGCACTGAACTTTTTATCCTTTCACAACAACATTGACAAGAGTGGCTAAGTAACTAGCCCATGCAGTCCCATTCTTCATCCTCCAAGCCTTCCTGTCTGTGTTTTTCACTGAGCACTTGCAAAAGACATTCTCGTGATCTTGATTGGCTTGTCAAGTCTTCGTGTTCCTATTTCCCAGTTTTGATGACTAGATCTTTGCTATCATATTAAGAACAGTGCAAGAAGTGACTGAAGGACTGACAATCTTTCATTTTTTAAGGCACTCAAAAAATAAGTTTTTCCTGTCTACAAGTTAATCATGTTTTATTCTTAGCCACTTTCTCTAGCACAGTTTCTCAGATGAGAATTAAACTCTTTTGTCAAAGTCATAAATACTCTGGCAACTTTTCTGGCAATGTTGTTCAAATTCCTTTCTTCTTGGGTTGAACTAGCAGATTGTAATTTATCTGGTAACACTAAAGTTCTAAAAGCTTTTGTTAAAAAAGTTGCCATTGAGTCAAAAAAAAGAAATCTGTCATTTAAGTTACATAGAATCCCTGACTTTCTCCTGAGACAATTCATAATCTAAATATAAGCAGTAGCTAGTATGTAAAATTCTTCAGTCAACATCAGGTGTGATTAAGAAGCTATTTCTTAAAACAGTGAAATAGAAAATTACAATCTACATTGAAGTTTGATTGATGATAAAGAAGAAATATTTTACATTCCTTGAAAAAAAATAAGGCCGAAATGCAAATATTAATACTATCTAAGACTTCAGTGTGGCAAATAATTCATGAAAGTTAATTGAATTTTGTTGGTTGGAAAAGCGATAAGATTGATTCAGCAATGAGTCAGATGAGTTAATCCCCTACAGCCTCTGATATGAAGATTGCCCTTTTCTATGACCTCCTCCAGTTTGTTCCCTAATAATGTATAGATCAGTCAGCAAACAGTTTCTAGGGATTCCCTAACAGGTGCTGACCCCAGATTCTCCTTGTGTATATCACAGGGGAGTGTACAAGTCACTACCAATTGAAATGGTTAATTTAGTACATATTTAGTCCACATGTACTTATTCAGAAGTAAATATTTTCCTGACCTCTCCAACCACCAAGAGCTATTTAAGTGTTTCCCTTATACTTTTCTATATTAATGTTCTTTTGCTTTGTCCACTTCTATATTAATCTATAATGCAATTTACCCTGCAATACAGCTGTCTTGCCCCCAAACATTCCAGAAAATACAAAGTCAAATGCATATAGATTTAAGGAAATCTGAAGAACAACCAAATCAAATAAAGCTAAGTAAGCAGAGGGAAATCAAAACTCTCTCCCAACTAAAAATCTGCATAAGAAGATATAAAGTTTGTTTCATTAAYGTGAAGAATTTACCCCAATGTCAATATCAGCCTACTGATTTTTGATATACAAGATTGGTAGGAAGAGAAAGACCGAGAAATAGGATACATACACATATGCCCTAAATAAGTCATATGCCCTAAATGTTTAGATTTGTGTACGCTCATGTGCAATTTGCCAGCTACACCTATGAATTGTTCTGTTAAGTCATCCATACCTATACATTGTAGGAAGATAAACAGCTGACAGCTTCCAAAAGCAAGTGAAAGTATCAAAAGTAGATCTGGAAGCACTGAAAAAAGTATCTCCCACTACTCAGACTATGACATATATATAGGTATATCAGCAACGYGACAAAATTTTCATATACAGTCTTAATAACCCTAGTTAAACGAAAACTCTGATTTCCAGGAAGAAACTATAGAAGCAAGAGTTGTTGAGGAAAAACAGAAAATTACAGTCTGGAAACCATGATTATTTAAACTATCATCTCATCTACAGATTAAGGAAATTTATTCTGGTCCTTTCATACTTAAATCCCTAACTGAGATCCTAAAACTGTAGTCACTCATTCACTTTGTGAAATACTGTAGCRTGGTAACACTCTAAACCCAGAATATTAAAAAGGTCAAAATAATATTAAATTCAGGGCTTTGCAAAATTAAAGAACAGTCTTTCAAAGCACTGAGTAGCCTGAGCTCACAGAGAAAACCAGAGGAATTAAAGATATGTGGTGCTCTGCACTTGGAAGGATTGCACTCAAGGGGAATTCTGATACTACACGCTTGTAACAAAATTTAGTAAAAAGAGAAGTGGCTAAATATTAATTCATATCAGTTAAGATTACAAAAGCAACACAAAAGAGACACTACTGTGAGAAATATCAATCCTCCTTCTGTGAAAATTATCAGAAGGAAAAATAGAACAGACGTGCTGTGATTCCCACAATTCATGCAGAATCATTTATTCCRTTTAATAGGATTCCTATACGATCACTTGGAGAAAATACGAAGTACGCCTACCTACACAGAAGTATGYTATTTCAATTTATTTAATAAACACTTCTCTAACACACACAGACACTCAAACACAAGTGTGCATGCATGCATCCCTCAGCTTGGCACGAGGTTCTTAAGCATTGAGACTCAATTTCTTGCAGTTCTTCAAGCCAATAGCACCATACCAGGTTAGCTTTAAGAGTTCTAGGAAAACGTATTTTCAGAAAAGCAGTATAGGCTTCTTTATCCAAAATTTCTGAAAAATTAAAACATTGAACCTAACGTTTATTTTATTATCATGCATTTATTATTGATAAGCTCTGCTCCAAAAATGATAGCTCCCCACAACTTTTTAGCCATTCAAGTTTTTTTCTGGTTTCCACACACACGCTTTTTTTGCCTATTTCCTGGCTTGTCAGTCATATAAGAAAGGGCAGAATAACATAAGGGTTAAATAAAGGCCACTAACTTGCGTCAAGATGAACACTTAGCAAAATGTCGTAAGTGAAAGCTGTTGGTTAACACCACTTAGCATAAACCGGTTAATCACTAGTGTTCTAGTGGGATTTGAGATTGATTTGTGAATGACTCACAAGTGGAAACAAAACCATCTAACACCATCCAACAATCAGGTCACATAATTCAAGTAATTTTCTGAGACATCTGCTTTATACTCATTATACTACTAGATGAAATGCTCAGGCTTGGTGTTACGTCTTAACATTCAAAATCCRTAGGCTTCTTCAATAGAAGATGCCATTTGCAGGATAACAACCAAGGCTGAAACATTTGAATCCTTTAAAAGAGTTTGATTTTCAGAGAATGGACTCTAAGGAATTTCTGAAAATCTCTCTATGTTCCTTTCAAAGGACCTAGACTAGAGCCCAGAATGAAGCCATTTTGAACAACTCAGTTCCTGTTTTGGACTTGTTAATGTTAAGTTCACTTAAAGACAAGAAAAATGATAGAAAGAAACAACACTCTCAGAATATTTATCGATKGAGCATTTGTTTCAAGTACTCAGTTCTACAAAATATTGCAAGTAGACAAAGACCATTAGTTTGCACAAAGAAATGATACAATGTGAACAGAATTAATCTGCAGGATTTTGTACGAAATACGGGACAAAATAAGAAAATAATAAAAAGAAAGAAAATAAGCCAGTGAAAGCCTACTTAGTGGCCATTCCACAGTTCCTATAAAGTCTAAAGAACCTATTGATTACMGAATATTAGCAGCAACATGTATAGAGTCTTGAGATCTATGCAGTTTACACACTTTTAGCTACTGCAACCACCCATCTGTTTTAAGATCTTAGCAGTAGATAAAAAGTACCTAAATGTTGCTCTAGAAATATGTACTAGCATGTTAGGTGGAAGGATCTGGATGGCTTTTTCTCCCAAGGGAACAGACATGCTAGTTACAGGGAGCTGCCATTACCACTTATGCTAGATAGAAAATAGATACCAGCGGGGGAAAAAAGAAAAATAAAATAAAAAAAGGTTTCACTGTTTCTATCAAATAGCTGTAAGAGAATTTGGTAGGTCAGTAAAAACCTCTGTTTAGAAGGCTCTTGAAAAGGCAGAAGAACAAATTTACTGCTATGAAGATGGAACTCAATATAGTGGTAAGAACTCTGTTCATTCACATGGAAGGCTTTTCTATTTCAAAAATATTGGCCAGAATCAAGCAATTAATATGTCCAATGACATGTTCTTACCAAGCAAGAGTTAAATCTTGTTAGATATATGTTTCACTCATCTACTGCTTTTAAATCACTGTAGAGCTAGTACACAAAACAAAGACTTCAGGCTGTTTCCAAGGTGATAAATCAAGAAGCAGTATTACATATGGCAATAAGTTCACATTGCAGTTATTTAAGCCTTAAAATCTTCCTTGCTTGAGGATCTGCAAACCCCTTTCCCCTCACACCTCCCCTCTTTTTTTTTTTAAATGAAGGATTATCCAGGATAAGGAAACGGAGGTAGATATTTGTGCTGGCAAGACTAGCAAAGACACTTAAATGCAAAGAAAAACTTTCAGGAAAAACTACCTTCTGTCATGCAATGCTAAAACCTTCCAAAATTACAGCAGGCTCCTGGCTTGGGGTGTAAAATGGGTGCTTTTGTGGTCTTCCCATCAGGCAGATTCTCAGAAGGTTATACCAAATTTCAGTGCTAGCCTAGTTTTCCTCCAAAGGCAGCACCTAGCACTCTCAGACCATTTTTATTGACATCTTTGCAAAGGTTAAGATTAGAATAACCAACATATGTACAAATTTTTTTATTGTTAGATACAAATTTCTATATTGTCAGATATAATATCTATGAATATATCACACACCTTAACACAAGGTATATCTGTTACTCTAGTTCTCATTTGAAGTTATGTGTAGCTCACACCTGTAATATTTGAATGTTGCACTGTTTGGGAATACAGAGGTTACATTCATAATGTATTTTATCAGGAGCATTTAATGGAGGACAGTACAAGATATCAGGCCTTAAAACCGCAGATGACTCAGTTTTGTGTGACGATTCGTATATCTCATACTGAGCGGGACAGTCATGCCCTACCCAGAAAAGGCTCAGGTCCCCACAAGTCAGCCTTCAGGCTGTACCGCTGGAAGGGGTTCCTGCTGTGCAAGTACATCTGACCTCACTGAATCTCATCGTGTTCCTGTGACCCGTTCCTCCACCCTGCCTAGGTCCCTTTGAGCGGCAGCCCTGCTGTCAACAGGCAGAAGGTGGTAGACTCYTGACAAGAAGGGATGGACCCTCAGACACAGGAATGATGCCAGCACGCTCGGCACTGCCTACCATTCAGTGGAACCTGCCCTCCCTTCCACAGTTTGTGCGTGCTTTACGGAACTTACCAGTTAACAACAACCAGAGCGTGACAGGGCCTCCAGGCCACCTTTGTATGAAACGACACAGCTACGGGCAGCAGCTGGCCTGCATGCAAGGGCAGAAAAGAAGTCCAGGATCCCGAATCCTGAAATACTTGCTCTCTTCCCTGAGTTACCAGGCGTGGTAAGGGTTGTTATCACTACTGTACGCAGGGTGTGACCTCCACATGCACTACCTCGCGGCTGCATCTGTTTATCTATTGTCAGGGATCTAATTAGCTCTTTCCAGAATGGATTGCTCCTCTGGTGTCAGTTGATCCAGTTTCAAAATCGGAAAAGTTCTCCCATTGAACAGGAAACAAGAGCCCGTAGTTATTTCCTTAATAATATGAAGCTTTTATATTTCATAAAATAATGCCATGGTAATCTAATGTATGTAAAAGAAAAAGACCAGCATCTGAAAAATCAAAATGTCCTTGATTCTCTTTCCAGGATCATAAATTGTGTTTTTAAAATACAGTCTTTGACCGTAAACTTCATTTTTTCCATGTTTTTACTTCCTAAATCAATAAACGACTAATTTTGGGAGCTCGGTCATGACAGAACAACATGGTAAGCAGATACAACGAAAAGCTGATACTATAAACTACTTTCTTCTTTTTTTTTTTTTTTTTTTTAACTCAAAAGCCTCAAATACCTTTTAGGCTGCTTTATTTTTTCTTTTCTGGTTGCTTATGTCCTGAACAAATGTTTTTATGAGCACAAAGTGCTGTTTTTAGTGGAAGTCCAGAGGGGTCTGCACAAGAACATTAAGCAGGGTTGTGACCCAGGAGACTAAGGCTTTGATCCAGTAACGATATCATCAGATATACTCCCAGCAGTGTTGCAGATGCGGTGTACAATAAAACAGAACTAACTACAGCATCAAGAAATGCAGACCTAGGACAACCATATACACAAAGTGATTAGGGAACATAAAGCTAAAAAAACAAAGGCTGAAAAATTACTCCAAGGACTGAATGATTATTACAACTTCAAAAATACAAACCGCATTAGTAATTTGCATTACAAATATTATCCTAATATCTATGCAGTACAAAATACAGATTAAAGGCAAAAACATAGCTTTGAAAATCCTGGAAGATTAGATTGGATATAACAACCTACGAAATACCTTATTGAACTATATCATGAAGGAAATATATGTATAGTTTTTAATAGACAGCACGTGTTGGTTTCACTCTTAATTAAGAAAATTAGCAGGCCATAGGTACATGCTGCTACACTTAATAGTTCCACAGTAAAGGTTTTCAGGACTATAAATTGTCTTAAGGATAGAGAAAGGGCTGTCATTACAGTGAATTTTTACACTGTGAACATGGGAATTGTATTTATATAGAGAATAATGTATTACTGACAGCTCTTTCACACAGTAACCTGTTGGTGATCAGCTATTGGAACTGTGATTATCCCAAGCTGCATCCTGTTTAAGGGAGACTCTTTACCTGTGTCAACTCATCAATTATCACATAATAAGAAGAGTTACTCCTATTTAAATGTTCAACACAGACAGAGGTAAATTCAGACATTAGCATAATGAAGGCTAATATCTCAATAAAGGGCACAAGTCAGTAACTGCTATGAGTCATCTCCTATATTTAGCCAGTCCTTTAAAGTTTATAGGGGAAACATAGTCAAAATATTCAAAAGGGGGGGGAGTGTTTAAAAGACATTTGATTTAGAACATGCAAGTGAAACAGAATAGTTTAGGTTGCTTTAGATTTTGAAGCTGGGATCTGAATATTGCTATTTGCAATGTGCTAGCCAGCAGTTCTACTTTTGATTTTGTCTGAAAACTATAAAGAAGGAAGATTTCAATGCTCATTTACTCAAAACTGTTTCCATTGCACTGTATACTTTACTGTGAAGCAGACAACCCTTGTCAGTTAGTCTTTCATTTTACTTGTGTACGCTTCTATCATCTGTTTTATCTTTAGCTCAGATTTTTAAAGCTACTTTAATTGGTGTAGTTTAAGGAAGATTCATCTGTTCTTAAATTTAAACCTGAACTGCCTGCATCACAGGTCATAAAATACCAGTTATTCGGGCTTTTTTGAAGAGCTGTGATTTATGTTTTATATTGTCTGAACTCAAAAGAGTGGATGTGTAATGGTTGTGTTAGAAACACTAATATTTATTCACACACATATAAATGGATACTAGTTGATTTGATGCTAGTACTACTGTATGAAATACAAGCAGTTAATGAAGATTGCTTCTTCTTATGGACAAAAAAAAAAAAGAAAGTCTCATATAGCCATGCATTTAGTAATGCTCTAGGAAAGTTAAAATTGACATGTCTATGTTGCTCTGCACAATAAAAGATTACTTACCAAGCATAGGGAAAATTGAAAGAATGCGAAATCTACCCTAGCCCCAAACCCAGCCAGAATAGTAGCTTGAATGTACTCAAGTGTCTAGTACCTAGACTGAAATTAAGCATCAGTCGATAATCCCATCTGACATTATCACCAGCCCTTGAAATCCAGGCCACTTAACATATAGAAATATATTCAATTAGCAAATGCTTCTTTCCCTAATTTTTCACACATGCTGCAACTGTTGTCTTGAGCATACAGACGTGAGTTATTGCAACAAAAATTATGAAGGGGCTAATAGCTTATGCTCATGTCAGTCATCAACTCTCTGGGGTTTGGAATGTCCAGCAGTGAACCAGCTACTGCTTGGTTAATTCAGCAATAAACAAAGCTTTTCAATTCATCTTTTCCCAAAACCTAACATCAGTAACACCCAGGTGACCACTTTTTAAACCAAAATTAAACAGTTCATAATCCTGCTAGCACTGGCATTCATTCTAGATCTCTGAATACAGCAATAAATTAACATGAAAACCTTTATCACAAATTACTATAGCAAACACTTCAAGGGAAGACAATCTGAAAATAATGGTGTATGATAGTAATTTATTTTTTACTCAGTAGCTATGTGATCAGACCACTCTTGGCTGGCATATGTGGGACCTAGATTCAATTCTTCCTCCGAAAGGATTTGAATGTGGACCTTCTGCCTCCCAGGAATACTCTCAAATCACCACCTTTTATTCCATTCTTTGCTGGATGATTCCAGTCTATCAGGTGGGTTTTTTATATAAAATGCTTTCACTAGAGCAGGAGCTCGAAGATCCTGGAAATCTTTTCTCCACTGTGATTATCTTAGCTATCGGGCCATCATATCATTTGTTCATTTTGTCTTTTTAAGCATTTTGTACAAAAGCTGAACAGCTCAGCTGAGACATATTCTTCATTATACATATGTACAGGAAACGTCCTTTTCCAAAATATACTCCTAATTCAGCAGAATTAGCTGAAAACTATGAACACAAATATAGACATAAATACCGCCAAAAGTGCTCAGGTTTTCCAGCACCTATAACTGGACTTTGATTTCAGCTTTGATGTTCAAATCATGTATGTGTCTAGACTTCAGCAGTCAAAGTCTAAAGCTTGTACCAAGATATCCAACTTGTGAGTTTTGCTCTATGACATCTGAGAAAAACTTTATCTCTCATACTTCTTGGAAAGTAAATGATTTACATTAACTCAGGTGTACAAAAGTTATAGAAGCACAGTCTACTATTGTTAAGGAAGTACTTTGGCTTCCTTGCTGATAAAATCATTCTACCCTTGCAGAATGTCAACAGCTAATCATATTCCTTCTCTGTGTTGATATTATACTGAGAAATTGACTTTGCCATCTGGCTTTCTAGAATTTTTATCAGGTCTTTTTAATTAGGTTCAAATCATTGATTTCCATTGTTCCCCAGCTTCTATCTTTTTTCAGTACTGTTAAGACTGAATCCATTTCCAGTGGACTGCAGTGTTCTCAAGTGGAACCTAAAATGAATAGGATTTTCCCACAGGTTTTCACACCTTACATCTGCTCGCAAAAGTCCTGTCATGCTTGCCTAGTAGTGCATATAATTCAATTTTTCTTTTATTAAGATATAAAGATGAACACTCGATTAAAAAAAATAAAATCAAACAACCTTAAAAACTCCAAATGAAAAATGGGCCCAAGGCTTAAAAATTAGAGACCTTTGCAAGAAGGTCAGAAGGTTAGGTTGCTATAACGTATTTAAATCAAAGTTGTTGTAAAGACTTTCCTAGGCCAGGCCATATTTCTACATTAGTTTGCTTTTTCTATTCTGTTGCAATGCTAAAGGCATTCATGTAGCACTTCAAGTTCAGAAAAAGTTTATAATATCCAAATATTGTTGTATACTTCAGATACAGATACTGTAAATTTCAGCTCTCAGAGCAGAAGCCTCTGCAAGACTATTTCCTTTAAACCTTGCACAAAACAATAATTAAACTATACAGTAATTTGGGTAATGTTAATCTATAATGAAGACATCATCCTTTGTAAGAAAAGTCTTTAGGAATTTGCTTTCATAAGAAAAATTGAACACAAGTCCCTAAATAAATTAAGACTATCTTTAACTTGATTTCCAAAGTATGCAAAATCCAAATCTGAACTTCCCCCAGAATTTAACAGGGGGGGCTTGGATGGGGACCATAACCTTAGTTTTGGTTTTAAAAAAAACAACAAACAAGCAAACACACACCCACACCAAATTGATTTTACAATTTAGATGCTGAACACCGAGCTTTAAATTTTCTGGTCATTTAAATCATTCATTATATACAAATCTCTATGCATTTTAAAAGTAAAATACAGTAAATCCTTTGGAAAGGAGAATAAACCCACTAATTTGGGGTCCACACAACAAGTTCTTCAAAGATTTCAGTCAGAATGACGAGATACACTTGGACTACTCCAAATGTCACTCACAAGGCACTGCACTCACATCTAAGGTCCAAATATATCCAAGGCTTCTAGGCTTGCTCTCACTGATGACCAAGTAAACTTTTGGTATGAAAGCTGACAAGCTATGTTTTGCTAGGTACTGAAGCAATATCTTTCCTGCAGGACAGTGTTTTAGCTTCTAGTTGAGAGATGAAGGATTTATCACTGGAACAATATTCTTTCTTTTTCTCCCGCCCTAGAAGGAAGGGCAAAATATAATACTGTAGTATGTGCAATGATTTACTAGTATGTGTCTTTCTCTTGATGCAGTAGATGCAAACAGAACTTTCAGGATGGTCACATAAATTAGTTCAGGTGCTGGAGAGTACTTGGAAATCCAGCTAGCAAAATATTTATTTACAGTACTTCTAGAATCAAACAGAAGCTACCTTTCACTAAGGCAATTACAGCCCTTTTAAAAATTTTACTCTAAGTGTGTACTAACCACATATCCACTTAATGATGTATCAATAGCAGAGTTTACTTCAAAACAAAACAAAGGACCTATAGTGCAGTAAACTTAAGATATAAGGATCAAAATATGGTGACACTTTGTAATTAAAGCCAGTCAACCAGCACACATGTCTATCCATTGGTATGAAAGGGGAACGAGAAGGTGCAGAGCAACTAATTTTAAATTGTAAGAAGCCCTTCTACCCATTTGAGTTGTACACTCCAGACACTTTGATTGGGACATATTTGCTTGGAGATTAGAGCAAGCAAAYTGCAAAGAAAAAACAGCAAATCAGATGAGATTACACGAGGTATGGCGTGTCTCTTAAGTAGGCCTGTTGGTACAGTGCCAGGTCTGCTTCATAATCCCAATGTATTCACTTCCATGAAATCGTACAAAATCATTGACCTATATTCAATTTGTGATCCAAAATATTCCCCAAATCATTTCTAGAAGAACACCTACTGGACAACTCTTCTTAATTTTGTGTTCATGCAGTTCGTCATTACTGTCTATATGTAGGGCATTTCTATGCTTTTTATTSTTTCAGACACTTACCTCTAATTTATCAAGAATTAAATATTGCCTTCTATCCTGATTGCAACCCTTCTCAGATTACTGTTGTCTAAAATCTGACAAGTACATTATCTTTTCCATCATCCTGATCATTAATGAACAAATTTAGTAGAAACAGATCACAGGTCGGATTCCTAAGGAAACTTGCTTGATACAACCTACCAAACGAAAGTAAAACACAGATAAGTGCTTTTTGAGTGCTTTTTCTAACCATTTACACWTTAACCTTGGGTTAATTTCCCTAGCCTACTCAGGAGAATGTTATAGAAGTCTCAAAAGAGTTTTTTTTTAAATCAAGATATGCATCTACTGCTTCTCTTCTAACCAATGGCTTGTTATCCTGCCATAGAAGAAAATTAGATTGGCTTTATAAGTTTGTTATGGACAAACCCATATTGATGGTTTCTTGTTATCTTGTAGGTGCTCACAACTAGTATGTTTGATTTACTTTTTTTCCTGAAAGTGAAATTAAGCTGCCTCACCTGTAATTCTCCTGCTCTCATGTTTTCAAAAAATCATGGATGCCACTTTCAATCTTCCACAGCCTCACCTATCCTCCCCATCTCTAAGATCATTGTTAATGGCTCYGAGATTGATTCAGCCTGTTGGGTTAATTTAATGTGGTCCAACTAACTTGAAAACATATAACCCAACTATTTTATGTTCCTCTATTATAGCCTCTTTTGCCTTTTTGGCATTAAAATTAATTGCCACATTCAAGTAATCACAGTTGGCCTTTTTAATGAGGGAAAAACATGTCACACACTTGGACTGTCCTAGACTTCTTGCTCAGTAACTTTTCATTTTCACTGAGTAGAGATAAAAAAAATGTTTTTCCTTAGTGGTAGCAGACAGAAATAATGTCTGAATACCTTTACTTAGCTGCACCTCATTTTGTATACTCACCTTTCTATTTTTGTACCTGTGTATTCACCCTCAGTAACCTTAGTTCCTGTGTATTTCATTTTTAAGACAATTTAAGAACTCCTGATTTATCCAAGTTGGACTTCTGCTACACTTTCTGTTCTCTCTCTCTTCCCCTAGCCCCATTAAAAGAATTCAAAATAGTACTGTTTTTTCTTTGCAGTCTCYTTAAACTTATTTCACCTAGTCGAGGTTCACATGAAGCACAACACATCACTTACCTAAGTTTATTGAAATCTATTGTTTTATTTAATTATCTTCCCTTCTTTCCTAAAGATCATRAACTCTATTATTTCACGATCCATCTTCCAAAGTTGCATTCCACCAGCATATTCTAAACAAATTCCTCCCTGCTAATTCCTCTGCTGTCCTGACTAGCCTTCCTTTCTTTACTTCTCCAATTTCAGTAATTTTAATTATGCTTTTACCTAGTGTTGCTTTTTTTARAAAAAGTCCTAAGCCAGTAAAAACCAATGTAGTCTGTATTCTAACTATATATGTTGTGGTAATTAAACTGAACTAACAAACCTGCAGTTTAATGAATGTTCACAAAAGCTCTCCAAAACCTGGGCTTCACTATTTRGGCGCCTGTATTAGATGTGCACCATCAGAGTGATTTTCCTCTTTTTGCCATACATTTACAGACACTTAAACTCTCTCCGTGTTTTAGACATGAAAGTAAGTTACTGTAAGGGAATATCACCTTACTTGTTTTCTTTGGCAAACTATACTCCTGTCAAATTAAAATACTCTTCAAGATTTATATCATGTGAATTATTCTTTCAAGTCTCCATATGCCAATTACATCATAAGCTTGACCCTGTGCTAAGACCTTCAGTTCCTCCTCCTTATTGTGTATATTTCTCACGTTTCTTTCTGAAGTCTTCCATAGGAATGCAGGTACACAAGATSTTTGATAGAGTAATATTATTCTTCTGGTTGTTCCTTTTATGACACTATTATGAATAAACTTTTATAATTTATAAACCCATTCACTTAGTTCTTTTTACAGATACAAGTGTTATTTCTTGCTCTAGATGTTGCTCAACCTCTCAGAAATACTTTAGTGATTTTTTTTTTTAAATTGATCAGAGACATTTTTGTTGATTCATTGTTAAATGACTTTTACTGTACTTCATTCTGTGATAATACATTTGAAACATATACCATTTTCTATCCTGTGAGAAGTTACCTTGCTTTTTTTTTGTCCTCAGAGACAGCTATACTGAGAATATAACACTAGTGCAGCCAGAAGCCAGTTGCTCACATAACTAAAATGCAGGCTAAAAGCACATGTCAGACTTCGTCAGTGATCCAGATTCACTGACTCAGGTATACAAGTACTGTGACAGGTTCATGCTTTTACTGCAGAGGATGAGTARTTCTACAGGAGGACTGCAGAATATTCTTGACATGTTTTAGCGGCTTTTATATACTGATAAAAGCATAGCCACTGCCACACAGTTCATCTCTTCAGCTKCTTAAACAGGTTTTCTACCTTCCAGTGAATTTGCCTATATTAGAGTCAAATAGGTAATCTCAACCAAACAAAAGCCCTCAAATATTTTACCCAGTTGAGAGCAATAACCCAAAGCACTCCTACAACCACTTTTCTTCAAGATGGTAGAATGAAGAGCCAGGCTCTCATCTGCTAAGAAGCTTGCTTTCCTGTGGGGAAAACAGTGACATGTGGAGATGGCTTCTCAATWGTCCCTTTTAATCCATTTTCGGTTTTCCTGCATTTACGATAGTTTACCTTCTTCCCAATTCAGTTTCCTTCATGGCTTTCCTACTACCCAGATACTCACAAGAATGAGAAATCTTTCCCCATGATATTTTAACTAACAGTTTCCTTTTATCCTACAGATTCACAGCACCATTAAAGAACTATGTATTTTATACATATATATAAAAGGACAAAAATAGTATTACCTCTCCCATGTCTCCTCAGCAATGAAAGTCAGAGAATCATTGTGTCCTTACCATGAATCCAGTTTTCTGGAATCAGACAAGTATAYTTTCACTTTCTCTCCCCTGTAATGAGAACTATGGTGATGATAAAGAGGGAAAGAAACAARGCAAGATAACTTGCATAGTCATTTCTTCTTGCACCATCCACAGTGAGGAGGCATGTTCAAGGTCAAGCTGTCTACAGGTCAGGACCCAGACCATCAGGGTCCATAGCTGGGCACAGGCATAGCTGTAGACCTGACGTACCTCACAGAAACAGCTAATCATGGGTTGATTGGGAACCACCATCCATTGTGCCAGGCTCCATACAAACACAACAGCTCTGTCCCAGAGACTACACTATTCATTTTATGAAAATATGTTGGAAATTTATTATACACAGCAGAATAAAAAAATCCATTTTCTGTAGAAGATAAATACTACGTTGTATATTAATCAACTTCAGAGTTTTTCTGAAGATATTCAGTGTTTTCTGGTAATCAGTTAAAACCTTTCCTTTTTTTTTAATCAACAGTTCTCACCAAAAAAAAAGCCTAAGACCTCAAAAAAMCCCTTGTGCTATAAGAGACCTATTAAGCCTTTTTAACCCACATTGCCAAAAAAAAAAATAAAAAAATTACACTAGTTAATGATGTGCCTGCCTGGAAAAACTGTCCCCTCTGTGGCCACTTCTGGCAGCACGAATTGAACCTCAGCGCAGTGTGTTTTGCCAGAAGTCCTGCACTATAGCACCATTCCTCCATCCTGGCTATATTATAGTATGTGGCAAGTAGAGGCATCCATATGCTGTTAACCTTTTCAGACCACTAAAGAACAGATGGTCTCAGATTAGCTGTTGACGAGCTGTTAATGTAACTATCCATCAATGCCTTTAATTACAGTTTTCTTGTTTTCAAAACAGCCCATATTGGATTTTCTTTTTAAAGCAGAACATAAAATAAACTGTTCTGTAAACACAGAAAAGACCTATAAACACAAATAGACCTAGACAGTGTTCTTCTTTCTCCCCCTGTRAAAACTCCATGTGAACATTCATCTGTATAAAATTATCAAAAAGATATTGTAAATATAGGTGATCTTAATGCATGTCAAAGGTTCCTTTGGACCACCTCTACTGAGGACATCATTTTAATCACCTGTTCCCAGAAACCATAAATTATGCACTACATAAAAATTTCTGTTACAAAAAATCTTCCTTCTTAGAAAATGTAATTTAAAAAATACATCATCTTCTGCTTTGGGAAAGAATAGACATATTTCCATAAATACCTGATGGATAAAAATTACCTTTGCCTTCACATAGTTAGGGTATTGCTTTAGTAAACTCTCTTAGGATACTACAGTGAAAGCTATTTTATTTTTATTTTAATTACAGTGARTTACTTGTTAAATGAAAAAAGTCTTGCACAGATAACAGTTTCACATATCAAACTTTCTTCCTTCAGGAACCAGTTGATAGCCAATCCAATTTAATATAGTCCAAGCCATTTTATTAACGTTATCTGTGCAGGTAATTCCGTCAGTCAGATGTGGACTTTCCAGAGATGAAGTGTCATTGTTTCTCCTGTATTGGATGCTACACTGCTCCCAATTTTTGTGCAGGTAAAAGCAGGTTGAAAGACTAATCATGAAGCTCTGTTTTAATTTTTTACTATATTAATGCCACAAATCAAGATTTTTAAGATCTTACATGGGATTTTCTAACAAAGACAGTCTGTARTAAGCTATACATTAAAGCATAAAACAGAGTTACTGAAAATGCACACATCTTCGGAAAGATTTAGATATGTGAATAAACTGACTGAACCTATAACTGTGAAGYATTTTATTAATATCTATAAGGAAAGGTTATGTCTACTGTAATAACTTTCTTTAATGTGTGATACTTGAATTCTTATGAATAAGAGTTTCTGGTTTTAGAGAAGAAAAGTCTACAACAACTCTTTGCCACAAATTCACCTATAAACTCTTGAAACATATCTGTATTATAGGAGAAAGACTTACCTTTGCAAGGTGAACAACATGAGAAAGAAGTCATTTTGGGATCCCTACCTTTTTCCTCCACTGTATTACCTGGAATGACAGCAATTTACAGCAAACATTAGGGTTTTACTTCCATGAAGGTAAGTACTGGTATATGAAATGATGAAAAGCCTGCCATTTTGCACCAAGCCCATGGTCAAACTCAGAGACAACTCTGCTACACATCAGCTGCATTTATCTGCTTAAGACCACATGACACTAACCTCAAATCCCAAAGCTAAAAATACTAGTGAATTAAAAACTACTTTTCATGTCTTTCTTCCCACCATAGTCTTCCCTCAAAATATTCATTCCAAAAAGGAACTAAAATTTTGATTATATATCAAGAATTCAAATAAGATCTTATTTTTGCAAGAAAGAATGTTTGGAAGAAGGAATACACACCTCAATAGACTTTGGAAGCTTCCATACAGTATTATAGATATCTTACACTTAGATAATTAGAGATATTAAATATTCCTTAGCTCTGGATACCTGTAAACTCCCATCCATCACTACTGGAAAAATGACTCTTAACTAAAGGTGAGCAAACATATTTCTTCCTTCACACTTCTCCATTAAATTCTAGTAGTAGTACAATGAACATRTGGATTTGACGCATGTCCCTCACCACTTGAGAACTAATTAAGCTTTTCCCAAGTCCTTTTTAGCAGAAAATCTTTTGCTACCAATTTAAAACACTTTTTAAATTAAAAAAAATAAATAAATTGAAGCTCTGATTCACTCACAGAACACCATTAGTGTTTTACCTGAAAAAAAACACTGGCAGCCATTTTCAGATAGGCTAGAAGTATTCGTACTCAGGCTGTCATAAACACMTATGACTGTTTTGAATAACATAGATTTGGCTGTCTAGGTAAAAGGGTCAGTATCTCAAACTATTCAGCTGTACTCTAGAAAACATGCTACTTCTTATATGAGAAAATTAATGTCTGTCTCTTAACGTGTCCAGCATAACTCAGCTGTTGTGTGCTGATGTAAGCACACGACAGGAGACATGCTGTTTAATCCAATGTAACATGATTCAGACATACAATAGTACTTGCAGAAAGACAACAACATACCATTAACACACTGAATCAAAGTCTCTGTAGAATCTTGAAATGTAAGTAAGTGTTGTAACACATTGCTATGGTACAGTCCTTTCGGGGACCGGTGTTACAGCAAGTTTTAGTGTGCCACAGTAACTAACTACAGCTGAAGTCTGGAATACAAGATGAATTCTGAGCATGCAGCAACAGGAGTGTAAGCAATCTGTGATTTGAGGCTGTTTAGGATCTATCTAATTGTCTATTCCCTCGACAGATGAAGGGACAGTAGGATTAGAGTCAAAAGGGTAGAAAAACTGTTTATAATTAATAAAGGCAATGGAACTGCAAGGAAGGAGGAAGGGAAGTAAGGAAACAGAATGGAGGAAACTACTCTATGGTATTCCTCCTGAATTATTTGGAATGTCAAAATGGCAGGCAAACCTGTGGATGTTTTGCCTCAGGRTCTACTCTTAGCAGGGCTCAGTGGAAGTAGGAGGGGAAAAAAATCATGCAAACAATAGTATAACAGTAGAAAAGATAAAAAACCAGATATTATATATATATGTATGTATGTATATTTGTATACATATATATGCATATATGTGTGTTGACATATATGCATACTAATCATGTGCCAAAAAGATATTGAACAAAACATACAAYTTTCTTAAAATACCTCAATCAGTGCTGAGTGGCATAGAACTCTAAAAAATAGTAAATGTTTAATAGGTATTTTGAATCCATTGCAAATACATACTGCCAAGATATGACCTAACAGACTGTATTAATAATGTATCAACCCATCCCAAGGTCTCTTTCTGTCATGGCCCCTGAACTTTTTGTTCAATGACTGCTCAAAATCAGTTGTAATTTATTCTGATGACTGTAACTTACTCCACATTTTTGAGGCACTAAAGCTGTTCTTTGATTAGTGACTATGGTGWACCTTCATCAGTTTTAAAACAGTATTTTAAATGAGTGTTTACTGTGAAGGCTCTGACAGGCAGTAGTGCCTTTCAAGTAAAGGTCTTTGGCTCGCTTCTGGCCCTAGATAKTAAAGGCTGAAAGTTATTGCTGCCCAATAGCTATTTTGTACCCTGTATGAAATGAATTGATGGGTCTGGTCCAGAGCTTTAGTGGATAAATATCCACATCACAAACTATCACCAGAATTAGTGTTACTAATGTCATTCTCAGCAGAAGGTCAAGGACTGAGTTGTGTTCGCAAGCCTAGAAGGCAAGATAAAAACAGACTAACTAGGTGGTCTAGAAAAAGAACCACCCCTTTCCTATAGCTGTTTCAGAGTCGTCGGTCCAAGACTCYTAACACACTAAATTTACTTTCAGAAAGAATATACCACTGGGAAGATTTCTAAGACAACTAACTGTTGATAAACTGTGAGATTTATTGGCAGTTATGAAATTTAAAGATCCAAGAAGCATATATTTCGACTGTTGCAATCTCCTCAATCAGTCTGTACTTTATAAAATCAAATTAATTGAAATTAGTAAAGGAAACAGCTGATCTAGTCTTTCCATTATCCAATCTTCTGCCAGCACAAGTTTATCCTTTGCTATGTAAAGTCCAAATAATTGTACACATTCAGTGACACCATTTCCACTAAACTTTTTTTTAGGTATTTTTCTTTAGACTTTGTTTAGATGTTTTTGTTTAGAATTAGCAAAATTTGAGCTTACAAGATTTGTTGGGAACCATTTGTATCCACTTTTTAAACAGCTGAGAGTTTTCTTCTGCTCCACTTTCTGCCTTTTGAATGCCATGCGGAAAAATTTGTCTATCTCAGACCCTTTTAAAAGGTTTGTGGGTTTCCAAAGTAGATTTGTGGTGTTTTTACCGTATCCTTTCAGGAAAGGTTCCCCTTTTTCTGTACTCATAGTAGCATTTGTGTGAAATAAACACTGCAGGTTTAAGAAGACATTTTATTCTAGCGTTTACTCATTGTGCACAGCTCATCCACGAGGTATGAAATTTCTTCCATGTACATGATTTTGCATGCATTTTTTCTGGACAAAGGTTCAAAGAATTACAATTGTATATAGTGTTCCTATCCATTTATACAAATAAACGAATGTGTCTTGTTTTTTTTAGAACCAAACACTAGTGCTATCTAAGTCAGTGGATAACTGATGGTAGTGAGACTACATGCAGAGAACAACACTCTGCTGATTTTTTACATTCTGTCAACTCAGGCCCCWTTTAGAAGTTAATTCTGGACAAATGAGAGCTTCTCAATGAAAACCCTGTTTGACATAAGTGGAAACAAAAGACCAAGAAAGTTTAACAATGGGTGAATACAGTTTAATACAAACTCTGCTCTGGTGATATTCCTGCTTATGGGACAACGAGCTATGCCTTCCGCACACCAGTCTGGGATGGAATTGGTGTTTCAGAAGTTATGGTTGTCTGTATTTCCTCCGGAATTGGGACAATCTGACAGCGTCCCGCACTAGGAAACGTCTCTTTCCGTTGCGGTAGTGTGCTTGCTCTCCTAAATACAGTTACGGATTTGATAAAGCATCCACATAAAACACCTACTCCAAACTGTACAGAAATCTGTTTTAAAAAGCAGGTAGGCAGGAAAAGATACAAATTCCTCTTTATGCCACATGGCAAAAAAGTGAACTAAAACACAAACATATTACTTTTCAGGAGGAGGCACCGATCTCAAGGAGAGGAGTGAATTCCAATATAAGAATGACTGAGCTCCAAAAGAGGAGGGAGCCTACCAGCACGACCTGGGCTCCGTAACTGTCCCCCAGCAAGGCGGTGCCCTCCCCTCCCAACTGCCACAGCATCTTCACCGGATTCAAAATTTCGAAGTSCAACGGGCGCCCCAACAGAATTTCCGCCGCAGTGCTGACCCCCGCCCCCCGCTGAGCCACMGGCCGCCCTCAGGGCGGGGTCTTTAATAAACGGGTTGAGACCCCAGCCCTAAAACCGCACGACTGCCTACGCGTTTAGTGCAACAAATCAACCCCAGGATTGTTTCCGGTGATCATAAATATCTTGTCAACCCTATGTACTAATATTTAATAGAATTAATTAAAAAATTGCCAAGCTCTTCCACTCAAGTCATTACAGTCTATAAAAGAGATATATTTGGGTGGTTTACTGACTCTGACAGAAATACAAAGATAAATAGACATATTAAAATGTATAAACAAGCTCTCTTTTGTAGGCACTAAGTTTATTTTAACCGTGTCAATAAATGTCTGCTTATACGGGTTCAGCARTAACTAATGTTCACCAGGACATTTTAGAAACAAGAACCAGGAAAAACCTCTATAAACKCAAATGGGAAGATTAAATGTGGAGTAAAAATTAAATTTGTTAGGAATTTCCCTTAAATTTCTATAAYTGAGTAATTTGGGAAAAGCACAGTTTTGTCATAGTATATAAATCCAGTTTGTAAAAAGATTAGAAAGGTAACCAATTTACTTATTAAAATATAGGAAACATGAATGACAGCGTTACYAAAATTTAATTTTAAAATACAATTTATAGGATGAAAACTGCTCTTTCTTAATCATGCTCACTGMCATGGAACAGCTTTAGTGAAGTATATTATTATACAATTTTACTTTCCCGCTAAGAAATTAATTCTGAGTATTACAAATTGCTTGAGATACTATACATATATCTTATTTTTATAGATGCATATTTTATATATATAAAATCATATTTTTATATAAATACCTTTTTTTCCCTTTCAGAGACTGGCCAAAGACTTTTTATGTGGGGACCATAGAAGAGAGCGATCTTCACAGCCTGTTTGCATTTCCATTTCACAAACTCTCATCTCTCTGCATTATTCTAGTGGCTGCCTTTGACACTACCTTCCTGCTGGAAGATAACTGCCGAAAAAAGAAAAGAGTTGGAATTGAAAGTTTTCCAGGCTGCTACCTATCTAATGTCTCCTCAATTCTCAGAAAGCATCCAGTGTCCCTCCATTTCCCACAAAGCCAGGTCCCTTCTCATCACCAAGGAGGACTTAGGGCAGCATGGGTAAGACATGCCAACTTGGTGGTAAGCAAAAGAGATAACGAAAAACAAAATAGGCAAATTAAGCTAACGAAAAACAAAATAGGCAAATTAAGCTATCTTTTCATAGGTATCCTAAAATCACATCGTTTGTTAATACTGATCTTTAATAGGAAGATACTGAGTTAAATCTAAATCCGTAGTYGTATAGCTCAATTAAGGAGAAGAAGAATGAACGAGACTTCTTCATTGCAATCATTTCTTCCTTAACAATGATATTGTTCCTTCAGTCTCAATGAATATCTAGTTTTAACACTGCTGCTTAATTTATTATCAAATTAAGCAGGCATGATTTTCAAATAAGAAAAGGACAAAAAGCATGTAACTTAAATCCAGCAGTTCTGTTCTTTTATTAAGATTGGTCTCTCTGTGCTTTAAAATAAAATCAGGGCATAGTCAGACCTGACTACTAACAATCTGACCTCTATATGTGTTTATGAATATATGACAGATTTATTTTAAAGAGAAAGGCCAAGMTGATTCAGATAAGTCACCCTGAATCAACTCCACACCATGATTAAATATTACTGATGTGTCAACTATTACAGTAACCCCACTAAGAAAAGGCAAAAATAAATTTCTCCCTCTGAAGTGCAATAGTTTGGGKTTTTTTTTAAAGTTTCATGCACAAGTACAGAGGRCAAGTATTTGAGAAACATGGATGTCAGAGGACTCTTACAATATAATTCTACTATCTGCTTCATTGTCATGGAAAATGCAGTGAGATTAACATCGATATGAGCGTTACTAAAATTCTGATCACTAATATTCTCAGGAACAGTGTTAATTTTACATGCTAATAAGTAGGTAAAGAGAATTAAGATCCCGGAGGGAGAAAAAGAGGTTGACTGAGGTATGAAATGCCCCTAAGACTGCAGTCAAATACGATTGTGGATGTGCTCTGTTTCTGTAAGCTGCCAGACACACTCACTTGCTTTCTGCCTGGGGTAGAGCTTTTTTTTTTTTTTTTTCTTGTTATTGTTAGGGGGTTTATATGTAGAATGAAGACCAGTGTGAAGAGTTATTCTTATGAATCTAATTCTTTATTAATATATATAGTGCTTTCATTAGGGTATTATGGTAGGGTGGTATAATTATAGGTGGGATAATTAACGTGGAATATGCAAATCTTTACTTTCAGGGAATGCTTGATATAGGACACCAAGGAATATTGCCTGAGTATGGTAATATCTTGGTACTCTCTTTTAATCCTCATCACCAAAAAAGGAATTTATTCCTTCAGGTATTTCAAATCAAACTACAAATACTGCAGTGAAAAAAAAAACCCACAAATAAATAGGGGAAAAAAAMCAACAAAAACAAAAAATCCAACTGCCAATCTATCTTGTTCCTTAAGCAGAAAAGAAAAACAAAGACCACTAGTACTTTTCTCTTTAATAAATTAAGTCTACTGATAAACTTATTGATAGACAGATATTCTGGCAACAGATTGTCAAAACTTGACCACACAAGTAACCCACACTCACTTACAAGCTGTCTGCAAAGTTAATCTAAGAACCTGTAAAATATCCCAGGTTTGGAGTATAAATATCTTAGTGATGAAGTAAATTCAGAATGTTTTAAAAGTTATTATTTGCATTTTTAAACACACAGGACTGTTAAATATGAAAAGACCTAAATTAAACTTCAATATTAAGACCTATCTCTAATACAAGAAAATATGTATTCACAGTTTCCCAACCAGAAAACACACAGTTACATATATAATAGCAAGTGCAACTTTGCGTGATGCTTTTGGAGCAGTAACGGACATCCACCCCCCCATGCCAAATGTTGCAATGGTTGGTATTAGTTAAATGGTTGAACTCCAGCTGGGATTTTTCAGGGGAATATTTTGCACTGTTTGCTTATTGCTAGGCTAAAGATTTACCTAAATCTTTTCTGAGAGCTTGTTCCATCACCAGGTTCCATACTGCACAGCCACTACATGAGAAAAAGTTAAAAGCCCGTAACCATTTAAGAGTCCAGTTCAGTTCCTCCTAAATCCTTCCTCTGTTCTAGCAGTTATTAGGAAAAAGGGGAAGGCCCTTGTTAAGCAAACCATGTACTGCTCTACCAGTAATTGCTTTTTGGTCATAGCAGCTGTTCAATCATGTTAAGGCAGCAAGAAGAGACATCTTCTTAACGACTCTGTGGAGACACTCAAAACTTGACTGGTCGCAATCCTGGGCAACCTGCTCTGTCTAACCCTGCCTGAGCAGGCGTTTGGTCTGTGTGATCTCAAGAGGTCCCTCCCAACCTCAGTGATTCTGTAACTCTGCCATTCTCACATTTGAGAATGTTGTTTGCTTTGCAGGTATTTTACTTACATTTAGGTTTATTACTAGGAAGCCTGAGATGTAAAATGAAAGCTGCATATAAGTAAAAMCGTCTCTTTCTCCACCCTCTTGTTTCCAGATGGCTGAGCACGAGACCAAGTGGAAAAGAGGGTATGCAGTCACTGTAGAAAAGAGCCAGCTAGACTCTTCCCTATATCTCTAGATGGTATTTCTCTAGCTGGCTAGCTGTTCTTGATTCCTATCGGTATTCCTTGTATGAGGCTGCTGCTTTATGTAAGAGGATACTGTTGCCTCAAAACTAGCACATAGTGCTCCGCTTGAGAAATAGCTGCATTAAAAACGACTACCTGGCAGAAAAAGCAGGAAGAAGATATTTTGCTTAGAAGAGTTTGGCCTCAAAAGAGAGATTGGGAAATATTTGCAAGAAAGGTACTGGTAGGAGCTGGGTATAARATACAAGGAGGGCAGCCGATAGGACAGAGATAAAAAAAGAGATGTATACATCTCCACTGCAGGATCCACATGTTACATCAAGAAATATACAGGACAATCTCCCGTTTCTAAAATTCCAAGAGTTAATATAAATGGACAAATATATAATAGAATAGGACACAAAATGTCCTAAGCAATGCATCCGCTCTATATTGAATTGAAGTATGTCGATGTAGAGGCTTATGTATCCCTTAGGCCAAAGACTCTTTCAAACAGAATTTTTGGTAGCTAAAGCAACGTTTGCCTAAAGCACCTGTCAAGGACTCATTGAGAACTGAATCATGTGATTTCTAAGTATATATCATCTTGGGCTACTGTCAAGATCTGGTGGTGACCTGACGTTGAACATTGCAGCAAAAGTATATTCTAATTTTGTTCAGGAAAAGCAGGAAAAAGTTACTTTGCTCAGAAGACTTGGCCATGAAGAAAGGAAAAGCAAAGCCAAAACTTAACTCAGAAGGAGCAGACAGACCTTCCACAGAGCCCAGGAATTCTAACTTTCCATAGGACCACCTGGATTGAACAATGTTCCTCCTCCTCCACCCTATATCTTCCTATCAGTACCAGCCAGTTTCTCAGAGTAAGGCCACAATCTCTGTCTCGGGTAGTTTATTTTTTCCTCTCCAGCCATAGTCAAGCAGTGTTTTCTTGTTGGACATACTACAAGTGGTCCAAGCTGCCAGCTGCAGTATAGTTAGCCTCTTTTGGCAACGAAAAATTGTCTCGTTTTCCATGCTTTCCTTCCCTCCACTATTCCGRGGCATATTTGGCACAGAAAAGCCAACAGGTGTACTTCATTGTTAAAAAGACATGAGGCATCAGTGCTTTGAAGACGTTAGTGTGATGAGTCTCCCAGCTGCAAATGATGCCACTCACCTTATTATGCAAAGTGCCTATATAAAGCTATTATTGCTTGGCATCTATGCCCCAGTGAGGTGGTCCAACCAATTAACAAGCACAATATCAGATAAAAATGGATATGACTGCAGGCAGCCAAGATTCCCTGCATTCTCATAAAGCTTTTTTTTTTTTTAAATCAAAGTCAGATTTCCAAGTCAAAAGCGTGAAACTGTCTACGTCTGTCTTAAGTTTACACATCTAGTGGTAAGACACAATAATAATCCACTATCTATTTTCATTATTTTCTGTGATATAGAAAATACAGAAATTTAAAAGCTTTATAATGTCAGAAAAGAGGTATCATAAATACATATCTGTCTACAGATTTGAATGTTAAGACCAGCTGAAAGAATGTAGCTGTGTTTCAGATTAACAAACTGATAAGAAGAACTAAAAATGTTTGAGAACTCACGTATGAGATATGAGTAAGGAGACCTTGGACTGCACTACTACCACGTACTTCACTTTTTCATCATTAAAGGACATCCTTGCTAACTGTGATTATGAATGGCAAGAATTTCAGTAATCTTGTCCAACACCACAGTTGTGCATATCCCAAAACTACTTCTTTCCAGTCCAACAGAGTTCCAAATTTAGAGAAGTCAAGTACTGAGGAACGTGCCCACAAGAATTAGCTAAGAATCCTTTCTGCATTTTGCCTGATACTACTTCTGTTTAGTTTTCAGATTCCAAATCAAAATTTATTTTTAAAATATGCAAATGAAACATTCATTAGAATGGAATCTACACAAAGACACCTTCTAGAATAATTTGAAAAAATAAAGAAAAAATTAAATAAAGAGACACTGCACAGAAGTGAAACAATACAATTAGCAAGACTGATGCAAAGTACAGTTTTATATCCCAGCCTAAGCAAGACATGCAGTATGCTATTTCTGCTCTGATACATCAATGTAAGCATAATTTCACTGAAGTTGGTTTAAAAGCCTGGATTTCCACAGAAAATGTTTATGCATTTTCATAAATGTTTGCTTTGCTCAGGAAGACTTCTTATTATAAACAAACAAAAAAAAATAGATAATAGAAACTACTTTGAGTAAAATTAGCTTTAAGAACCAAGACTAGGCTTAACAGTAATCAATTTTTTCATTTAAGGATACTTTTATTCCTTCTGGTACAAAAAAAAGAGCAACTAGAAAGCTGGATATTAAAATAGAATCTAAAAATAGCTAATAATTGTTTGAAAAAATGGTCTCTTTTGATTCGCCAGAAGAACTTGTTTTTGAAAAGCAATTCTGAATTATTTACTCTTAACTGTGCTTGCTTCAGTGATGTTATATGGAAAATGAAAAAATTTAAGACAAACCTGGCACTTCTGTCAAAATTCTATGATCCTCTGTTATATCTTTTGTGTTTTGCACAGGTGAGAGTTGGGATCTACTGTATGAAGAGGAGAAATGTCAGCTGTAGATTTATAAGATGTATTTCAAAAAATCTCCAGTGAATCCAACACTTCCAACAAAACTTAGTTCTTCACTCTTCAGCAAAGTGGTTTTATTTCTGAATGTCAAGATCAAACTCACCAGGCCTTTTAAAATAACCTGGAATATATACAAAATGTCATTTACATACATATATATGGCAGCTACACAATATAGACTGTTATTTAAAAATTCCTTTTGAGGTGTTTTCTCCGCAAATACTGAACTTTCTGAATTTTCTTTTCCTGACAAGCTAGTACAGATGTTATTTCAGTGAAGAAGCAGATAACAAAGAGCCAGCTAAGGAATACTGATTTAAGTTTATATAAACATTAGGACTGAGGTCTCTTTTTATCCTGTAAGTGTGCTGGTTTTCGCGGAGATAGAGTTAATTTTCTTTATAGAAGCTAGTATGGGGCTATGTTTTGGATTTGTGCTGAAAACAGTGTTGATAACACAGGGATGTTTTCGTTACTGCTGAGCAGGGCTTACACAGAGCCAAGGCCTTTTCTGCTCCTCACCCCACCCCACCAGCGAGSAGGCTGGGGGGGCACAAGGAGTTGGGAGGGGACACAGCCGGGACAGCTGACCCCAATGACCMAAGGGACATCCCACACCWYAKSRYGTCATGCTCAGCATATAGAGCTGGGGGAAGGAGGAGGAAGGGRGGGACGTTTGGAGTGATGGCGTTTGTCTTCCCAAGTCACCGTTACGCGTGATGGAGCCCTGCTGTCCTGGRGATGGCTGAACACCTGCCTGCCCATGGGAAGCAGGGAATGAATYCCTTGTTTTGCTTTGCTTGTGTGCGYGGCTTTTGCTTTACTTATTAAACTGYCTTTATCTCAACCCACGAGTTTTCTCACTTTTACTCTTCTGATTCTCTCCCCCATCCCACCGGGGGCAGTGAGCGAGYGGCTGCGTGGGGCTGAGTTGCCRGCTGGGGTTAAACCACGACAGTAAGAAAGGAACAGATAATTCTTATTTTGTGAATGGCTATTTGAGACGAGCTATGTGGGATACTGAATACAAACAGCACAGAACAGCTAGAAAAAGCAAGTAACTTTATCCATACTCTGAATATTCTGCTATGTATAAAGTCTTAGCAAATATAACAAGATGAAAAAAACCCTGTGCTTCCATTAATTGGTTGACCATTGCAACCAAGAAGTCAGACATAGAATCTGAACTATACCCTCCCAATTAATGGTGGTTGCTCTAGGGCCAGGCTGGGTACTTATTGCACACATTATTGTTAGAACGAAGTTATGCTGCATTTCTGTTTAGAAGATATTTGTATTCTAACAGCATCTTGGGAACACAGGAGGAGGACCTTGGTTATCCTAAATGCTTAAAGACATGTTAAAGAAAAACACAATTTAAACTTATGACAGTATTCACCTTATAAAGAGATAGATATGAAGAAGATAGTAAGACAACAAGCATCTATATGCTAATCTGTGTTGATGTGGAGATACCCTGCTTCCCTTTCAGCTGTTAGTTGAGTTGGTATGCTATGTCAAAGATTTTCCCTTTCCAGGGCAAGATGACACAAACAGAAATTTGTGCTCAGTCCTCCAGCTCTCACTAAAAAGCTCTGTAAGGCCATAATACTTGGGGAGGGGAAAGGGAAGGTTATTGTGCCAAATTGCTGCTAGTAAGCATACACTGAAAGCCAAACCTGAACATTTTGTCTGAGTAAAATGAACAGGAAGTAACTAAAGTCTGAACAAAACAGCATGAGCTAGGATATCTTATAGTTAAGGATTCGATTCTCAACCCACAGGGTATGAAGGATCTCAGTTCAGGGTCTGCCATAACATGGACATCATTGGCAAAAGAYGGCCATGCTTTTCCCTTTGTCTTTGTTGTGGTGGATTGACCCTAGCTGGCAGGTAAGCCCCCACCYGGTCATGTTCACTCATCCTGGTGGGATGGGAGAAAGAATCAGAAGGGCAAAAGTGAGAAAAGCTTTTTAAAAAGTCTTTGGGTTTTATATCATTACTTTAGTCCCACTGTAATTTAGTATTTTACTCAAAGAAATTTAGGATATGCCTAAGTTTACACAAAAACAGTGCAGATGTGATATGGTGTCTTTTGGTAACATTCAGGATAAATCTTGTGTTTAAATTGACTATCATGTGGATTCATTCTGCTGTGTGATTTATATAAGTATTAAATCGTCAGCCCTCTAAAACAGGTTCAGTTAGGCGTATTTCTTTTCCCTTTCTTCCTTGCCTTATTTGTCCCCAGGCAATGAGAAGACTATGGGCATCATCAGGAGTGGAGATGTCAACAGTGAAACTGTATTTCACTGTTACTTCTACCACTGATCTATGATGRTATATTGAAGAAGATGTTTTATCTTTCTGGACTGTTGGCTTCTTCTCTCATTATTTATCTGTGCTGAGTGTCAGGGAGGCCAAGTATCACATTGTTCCATTCCTTTCTGAATGCAATACAAATTCTGACAGGAAGGCATAGATGTATCTGGGAACAGCATGGGCTGTTTTACCATCATTTATTGACAAAAATTAAAGTAGCTGCTTAACTTGGTTTTCTGACCAGGTCATTGTAGTGAAGGAAGAGGCATTCACCTCTCGTCTGAAAACTGGTCCCCATTTTCTCCAAATAAACTGCAACTGGCCACTTGGATTTCCTTGTGCAGTTCCAGCAGGTTCACACTGTGGTATATAATTGAAGGTGAGATCACTGCTGCACAGTGGTTTTCAAGGTAAGAAACACCAACCATAACAACCCATTAACCATAGCATGAATTCTATCTACTTATCACTTCCTGACACAAAAATTAATTCGAAGTCTCTGCAACTCTCTGTTGCTGAATATGTGCTTTTGCAAAACTAACATTATTTCAATGCCATTGGACTCGCTACATGAGTTATATGGGCTCTCAGAAAAAGAAGGTGGAAAAGAGAGACTGTCAGAACAATCTGTATGATCAATCAACTACAATGGATCCAGCCCACTAGARGAGTTCAAAAAACCTAGTGGATCCCAAATTAAGGGAAACTTTTAGGTACATCAGCTATAGTAGAAGAAATCTGTAGCTGTGTTGGCTATTGGAAGCCAGTGGAAGATGTAATGGAAGAACTGAGCTGGCCAATGGAAGAAGCAAATTCAATAAAACCTATGAGAGAGAGCAGAATTGCACCTTCCAACCACTATTCTATTTCACAGSAGATATGTATTCTCTTCCTAATGGAAATACTTATATGTCATCAGTACATTGAAAAAATTTTTTCMACTAACATTAAGGTGAAAATTTTCATCAACTGGAATTTACTTTACTATTAAAATTATTTATTTTATTATAGCAAACTCCAAATTAATTTTATCGTATGAACATGKTATTTGTGTTACCTACTGCTTTACAGATGTTAATAAATGTGAATTTCTCTTTTTTGGACTAACTCTCTCACCCTTGTGCCTACTTGTGCTGTTGAATCTGTGGGCATGCCCATAACAAAATGTTACTAGAAATACAATACCAGCAAGCACTTCCTCCATAACACACCTTTAAATACTCGCAACACTTGATTGGCAGAAGAAGTAARTAGCAACAAAATTCTCTGCTTGTGTAGACATTCATGAATGAGCACACAGAAGGTGTTCCGTGACGAGGCTGTGTCTGTAAGTGAGGGTAAGCATCCAGTGGCAGCAGACAGCACCACATCTACTGGCTGTGCATAATGAAAAGTTTTCACCATGCGCCTAGGGCAGACAAAATCCTAAAGCCAGCTTTTGGTGGAAGATGTACTACYTCTCCATGCAGGAAAACCTTACCAACCTCATGCAAATCCAGAGCTCAAAACATTCACCCACTATTTCTAGTAYGGTGTGAAAAGGCACTGCTTGCTATTCATCATTGCCAGTGCCTCAGTTTTCAATCCCCAGCTCCAGAGACCCGCCTGACAGAAGCATTGCCACTTCAGATGCTCCCTGTCTGTTCAGCTGGATGGCTTTTCTCTATCCTTGAACTAGACAGAGTGCTCTATCCCCTCCTCTTCTGCCATTCACAGAAAAACATGAAACTTTTCCCAAAAATATCTCCTCTGATCTGTAGTTTTTCCATCTTTCTTTACCAAGACTGCTTAAGATAACTTCCATCTTGACACACAGCTCCCTTTAGGCACTAAATTCTCTGTGATAGATACTTCTCTCCTACCTGCTTCTCTCGTTTCCTTTAATCACTCTTATTTGAACCTCCCTTCCCTCCCGTAGTAGGTCTGGTCATGATGCCTTTGCTGCTGTGCTTTGAAACTGAAYGCTGGATGCCCACTGACCGCATGTAACGTACAGGTGGTCATGCCTGTTCTCAGGCAGCCTTCAGAGTCTATAATCAAGACCTTTAAGGCTAGTTCTAACCTCTCCATGGCATAAAGCTTCCCCTCCTGACTACTGCAGTTTACAGTTTCATCTTCTGAGGCTGCACAGTACTTAAAAAGTAAGTGGAAACTATAAATTCATATTATTATACATATCATGTTAACAGAGAAAGCACCTAGACTTACAACTCCCAAAATAAAAAGCAAACAAGCAAACAAAAATCCTGGAAATAAAAAACTTCTCTCTGGACCATTGATGCCCTGTAAAATCTTGAAGTTTCGGACAATTCTTCCATGGTATTAAAGACTCACTGTCCTCCTGATCAGCCTGCATGCTCTCTCAGCAAGCTTTCTCTCACTCATTCAGATAGCTGCCCAGCTCAGAGAACATGCATTCTTTTCTCATCTGTTTTCTCACTAGGCAATTTCCATTGTTCTAATTTAGAAGCAGACAACCTGAGATGATCAGTTTCCTTTAGTTTAACCAGTCTATTTAGCATATTCAATGCTTTACTGAGAAAAAAATCATATTGTGTTATTTCTGCTTAGATGACTCCTGTATCTGTTCTCGGATAGAGTGTGTGATCTACGACATAGTCCCAGCCAGCAAGTGGCAGATTAAACACAGACTGAGGAATAGAGTGGTACATGAAATTCATAAAATAAGTCTGGATTTATAAATTATACATACATTCCCCAAATTTTCGTATCTCCCAATCTTCTCTCTGCTCTTCACCAGATTTTCTTCCACCAGTCACTGTCACATCAGAGCTTCTCCTTTCTTTTTTATGTCCTGATTAACAGGACATCTATATTCTCCCTTGAGCTCTCTTCCTCCCAGCAAGATTGTTTTCCATATCCCTACAGAGAGGAGCCAAAAAAGCATTTGTGAACCTGAGATGCTTCTTTTTCCAAGATATATTATGTGATCTAATAAAAGATAATGCTTTTTCTTATAAACGTACTTCCATGAGCACAATTCAAATGCTTTAGTATAGGTTCGGAAAAAATCTATATGAAAAGAATTTATTCTTAGATTACTTTAAAAAAATCAAATGTAGACCTTTTTTCTATATGTAAGGCGATTCTCTTAATCTCTTAGGAGGAATGGTTTGACTCTCTGAATATTGATAAAGACCACAGATTTTGCAATTGGAAAAGCAACCAAATATGGAGTGGTCAGATTCTCCTGGTAGTACTGACTCTAGTGATGTTCAGGGCACTTTTGAAAACCACTGTGGCCATATACACCATTTGCACCCCATGCTCTATGCCAAAACTTAGCCAGCAGAGGAATTAATTTAGAATAAAGAGATACAGAACTAAACAGTAGTTCAGAGGGGGTCTTGGGGTTTGTTTTTTGGGTTTGTTTTTTTGGGGTGTTTTTTTTTGTTTGTTTGTTTGTTTTTTTTTAATTTGCCAAGCTTTATGTCTCTAGCTTCATTATTTAGCTCTCAATACTCAGAAATTACAATGTGTGATACTAGAAAATAGTTTATTAACACTGAATTTCTTTTAATGCTTGAGTAGAACCAATACTCTCATTTCTATTCCACAGTCAAGTCTGCCATCTGATTTTTCTATCACTCTCTGCAACAATTTTCCTGGAATTAAATGAGTACATATGGAATCATAATACTCAGTGCATACATGTACCTGTTGCAAGTTCTCTTCACACCCTGTTCCCGGTTTCACAGTTATTCAAAATCAAGAGAAAGTGCACACAGGCCCTTTGTTTTTTTCTCTCCAGTGACTTCTCCTRTACATTTCCATCTTGAATAAGTGCCACTTTGTTTTCCAAAATGTGTATTTTTATGATGTGCTTATTACACACACTAGAGACTTGCAGCAGCTATATGAGCATCGCTTTATATGACGGGTTGATAGAGTAAGCAACCTCTTGAAAACAGAACTGTCTTGCAGTTTTATACTCTTTAATTGCACACTGTTTGTTTCTTTTGATTTTTCTTTTTTATAATGAGCCTTTGTTATACAAGTTACGCTTTTGGCCCTAAACTGATGAGAAACATCCAAATACACAATATATAAAACAAATACAAAGTATAGGAAATACAAAAATAATGTAATTGCATTAGGAATGTCTCACTGATATAGTTTGGAGAGTTTAGTGGTTCAAGGAAAGTAGTTTATTCTCCCTGTCTTATAGTAAAATGAAATTTGCAGGTAAAAGGGAGCATCTGTGCACAGRTTACGCAAGTACATATTCAGCCTTGCCCTGGAGTTCAAATTATTTTGTCTAGCACAAAACTAATAAACAACACAAAAACRAAACAAAATTCATGACTATTACAAGGTACAGTTCTCAGATGTTTTCCCTCTTGCTGCTTCATGATTGCCAGAAGAAGAATGTGTCTTATTCTTAAATACTAAGTTTGTGTGACAGACACATTTAGTTCGTTCCTACCTTTTCCTTGTCAGAAGGGCAGTAAATGTGTTAAATCCGCTGCTTAAGATGCAGCTGTAATGCTTCCATTGTATAACTTACTGTGCATAAGATCTACAGCAATCCAACCTCTCAATGTCACATTTTATTCAAAAATGTTACTTTCTATTAGATGGTCCACAAGCATAGTAGCTCTGCAGCTGGGACTGGTAGAAGTTCTTAATTACAAAAGGACATCAAACAGTGTTTTTCCATGTTTCACTTGTAATAGGAACATTTTTTTAAAGTTAGTAATAGCTATGTGTTGATTACAATTTCAAGTGTCCATGTTGAAACTAAATCTGTATTTCATGGTTTGACCATGAAAAATATTTGGGTTTAGTATCTAGAAGACAAAGGCTCTCAGTGCCAAACAAATCATAATTTTTAAAAAAAGTAAATTATGAGAATAGCAAGCATAGCTACAGCTTAAGATACGCTATGCTGTTGTAAGAAAAGGCATAGAAAAAGCAATAAAAAGTGTCAAACAGCAAAGGAAATCACAAAGGTAATGACTGACARGGAAATTACTTTTACTTTGTTCTACATTTTATTACTTCCTCAACTAACCGCTATTAAAGGACACAAAACACCCTCTATCAGTGCTTAACTAACATATGGTTGATCAGGTGGGGCTCATATTCACCTCCACTTCAATCACCACTGCTCTCRGTGGAGAGGAGGGTCAGAACGCTGGGGGTACTGTCATCTTAAACTGTTGCAGCTAGAGAGTTGTGCTGGAGAACATCTGTCTAGGACAGATATTGAAGTGCCATAGTTACGTAACTGAAATGTAGGTGGATGCTGCACAGAATAATATCACTTTATTGATAAGATCAGCAAAGAACCCATAAGTATCATAAGCTCTCCTTTTGGGGATTTATTAAATAATACAGAGTAAAATTTAATTAACGTGAACGTTGAATTTAAGAGTAGAAAATAGTTTACAATGAACAATTTAGCTCTTGAAAACAACTTACTTTATACTGGCTAAAGTGTATACAATGAAAGATTAAAATAAAATCCATTCTGAGAGAAACATTTCCCCATTCTGGGGAAATTGCAATACTGGAACCTTCTGGATACATATAGCATGGACGAACTGTAGATTAAGAGCACTATAAGTGTGCATAGTTTTCCTTAAGATATCCTACAAAATTCTATTAGGCTAAACAAATATGTATACATTTTGGTAATTCCAAAAGGATCAACATACATTTCAAACTGCTTTGTAATCTAGACATGAATACAGAGGGGAAAAATATTGCCATTTAGGTTAATAAAAGTTGAGTACCTACAGAAGAATAGCTGTTATGCATATGAAAGAAAGATATAAGCATATATAGTATATAACACTGACAACTGGCAAATGTTAACACAGTTAACATTTTTCGTTTGCAGAAGTTTGTGAAATACTGGTGTCAAAACTTCTGAGGGATGTCCTACACATGTGTGATGATAGTAAATAGTATATTTATCACCTGACTACCTAAGAAAACTAGTGTTACTTGAAATCTTTAGACTTTATACATCTTAAAGAGAAGTGATGTAATTCTGTAAGAGTTTGGAGAATGTTTTTAACCATTAAAGATCATTTTCAATACCTGTGAAAGTTAAGTTTCAAACTTGTTTTGGACTTTGGACATTTAATTTTTTGCAGTCATTAGATGCTGCTCTTCTAAAAGCTGTTCACCTCAGAATGTCTTTTAGATTTATGAATGTTTGGAAAGTAAACCTTACCATTTCCATGGTCCATCTGTTTCCCTGCATTACTCTCAAGCTAAATCAATCTTAAGATTCATAAAACAAGTCTGTAAATATTAATGTCTACCAGAAGCAGTCTCACCTCAGATAACTACCATAGCAGAAGAATACTGGGGAAGCAACATCTTTTTGAAAGGCCTTTCCAGCAGAATTAAAGTTTCTACTCCAGAGCAAGAAAAGAGAAGAAAACACTTATGAGAAAAGACGCAACATAATATGGAAAAAGAATGGAGGCCAAAAGCTGATTGGAGAAAAACAAGAAAGGGAGAAGGTCAAAAGTAAGGAAAAAGTGCAGTGTGCCAAAATGATACGAAAGGAAAGAACAGAATCAAAGGAGGAACACAGAAGAGAGAAGAAAGTGTACAGCAGTTATGGAAAAGAGAATGAATAACAGAAATATGTGGGAAAGGAGAATGAATACAAATGAGATTATATTCCCTTTTTTACACTTTCTTGAAAAGCATCAATGACAAAGTACGTAGTTAAATGAATGAACAAGTATATAAAATGGATAAGATATATCAGTAGAGGTCAGGGGCACATATACTCCGGTTCATTACGAGAACAGAATGCCTAGGGCTGGTTCTTAATACCATCACATTGAGACAACAGCATATATTGCCTTGGATTCCTCCTTACAGAAAAAAAAAATGAAGCCTGGCTTGTATTTACTGCCAATCCTTTAATTTTAATACTTGACATGTACCATCCCATCAAGTGATGATGACTGGCATCAAGTTTCTCTGGTTTCTTATGCACTGGTTTATTTTGATTTCTTCTTTTTGTTTTCATTTTAAGTTTTCCATTTACTTGAATTWWTYTTTCCTCAGGTGKTYWTKTTGTCTTACAAGTKTTKTTKTGTTTGGCTTTTTTKTYYTTTTTTTTTTTTTTTTTTTTAAAGCAAATGTACCCACCTGGTAGGTTTTCTTGCGCTTTCATGGCTTTCTTGCTTTTTCTCAAAGCAGAGAAGGAAAGATTAGAGGGGCATTGAGTACAGGCAGGAGAACTGGGCACTTGTCTTTGCAGTGATAGATTTTTTAAAAAATTGGCAATCCAGGAGAATTAAAACAAGAGTGGAAACCAAGAACTTCTGCTAAGACAGAGAGAGAAAGAGTATCTATTCTTTCTTCCAGTTTCTGACATGATATCTTCAAATACCTTTTGGATACAGTATGTCAGCTTGTGTTTCGCCATATGATACGACATAATGCAACATGACACACCAATTGTTTTGTGACAGAAATGTAAAGAAAAAGAGTGTCTCCACTCTGCTAGTAAAGAAATTATTTTAAGTAGAAGAATAGCCAGATTTCTCCTAAACATTAATGCATTAAGGTGTTATGGCCTTGAGAGCTTCCCCGTTCACGAGCTCCTGCTGCCAGGRCTCGGGAGAACTCAGCCACAGTGCAGGTGCGGGCTGTCCCCTTCCCCAGAGAGCTCTGCTGGGAGGCCGGAGCCAGGGCTGAGCCCCTTCCTCTGGGAACTGCTTTTCAGTTGACACCCTCGTGCTCGGCTCCAGCCTGAACTACAGCACCAGCTGTGTCGCAGCCGGGGCCGTGCCTGGCCGTGGGCCCCATTGATCCAGACCGGGACCGCGACACAGGTTGACTTCCCAGCCTCACCTCAGACCTGCCTCGCCACTACGGGCTTGGCTGGCCGTCACTGAGATATACCTGACCTCGGTCAACGTCACCGGACCCGATCCCATCCCTGACTCACGTGCCCAGCTTGACCCCGGGACTGTCGGTCAGACCCGAGTGCCGTCCCAGGCGTGCCCCTTCACCTTGCCTGGGGACGGCGGGTGGCCGGTGTTACCACACTCGGCTCTTCTCCCTCGCTGGGGAGCAGCCAGACGTGCCGTGCCCCAACACAAAATGAAAAGTAGTCGTTCCACCAGAAACAGCACTGCTCCGTTTAACCCTATAGGGCCTGCTGGTACTTTCCAACACTGGTATATTTTAATTGTAAACCTTTTAATGTCAAAGCACGTTTGTAGGACACTGGGTGAGTCGATGACCTTTAATTTTGCATTATGTGTTCAGAGTGATTAAAGGAGGAATCAAGTTCAGCTTCTAACAGCTGGAAATTTCATGCAATCAGTTTGAGTATTATAATTTTGAAGCTTTTCAGCAACCACATTTCAAGAGACCTGGAGTTTTTTGTTTTGTTTTTGACTTCTGTCAACTATTTTCTCTTCACCAGGTCTATCTGATCCCAGAAGGCTGCATCTGCCTTCTCAGAAGCACAAACTCTGGCTGAAGAAACGAGCATTGCAATAATGCAACAACTGGAAGATCTTATCACCTTCAATTGAATCTATGACTAATTTCCAGATAAAAGAGATACCGCCAACACAAGGGAGGAGTACACCAAACCAGCGTTATTTCAGCGTACTGAACTGGTAGGCCAGGAATATTTGCATGTATGAACCTAGAACAGACAAAGTCTCCCACAACACAGAGCAAAACAATTCACGTGGCATACCACAACTAATTTGAACTAAGATATATGCTTTAGAAACCCCACCAACTAACTCTAGGCTATGGCAGTGCCAGTATTTATATATTTACAGAAGTATGAGGCCATTGGCACTTTCAGGTGAAGAAGAAAGAAAAAGAAAAAAAAAAAAAAGACTGGGTTTTAGTAACTTAGGTTGCTTTAAATAGATTTTTCAAGAGTCATTCAATAAACCTGCCTTCTAAATAAAGCCCATGGTACCCTAATGCATACCTTCAGGGTAGATTTCCTAAAGAAAAAGAATTAAAATTAAAAAGAGTTGAGGAGGTATAATAAAGGAACACAGAGCCTCCTGCTGTTGGGTGCACCAACAAACACAAAGGAAATAAAACCTTTTTTGAATATTTCAATTAATATTTTTGGAAATATGACTCCTGAATTCCCATAGCTTGTAGTCAATATTATTTCCAGCCCCTTTTTTGCAACAGGATTTAGTTTGGCTAGTGAATTTGTGGGAGGTATAGGAAAGGAACTCCAGGCACCATTTTTTTTTTACTGCCTCCTCCCTGATAAGGAGTGAGGGAATGGGAGCAGAGTGGCAACAATCCTTTGTGTAGTTACAGAGCCCGTTCTGTCCTCTGTGCTCAGATATAGAACTTCTGCAGAATTTCTATAATGAAAAATAGGTTTTGTCTTAACTGATTCTTGAAATTCTTTCAACTGGGGAATTGCAACAGTGCTATTAAAAAACAGTTTTATTGACATGACACATTTCCTAGGATAGGCCATTAATCATTTCATGTTATTGTATCAATAGTATACTTAACATTCAAAATTCAAGGAAAATCCTAATGATACAACTATCAGGAGGAAAAATGTAACACTGAATCTACCTAAGTGGTGCTTCTGCTGTGACTGAATAGCATATTCAGACTATCAGCTGGATTTCTGCTGGTTAGTGTGTATTTTTATTCCTTAAAGTATTGTTTATAAAAAGGAAAGCAGGTCAGCAATGTCATTCTTGTAACCTACCAACCTACTTGGAAGGAACTGCCTGGAGGTACAACCTTGCTGTGTCCTGTTCTCTGGAGTTTTCTCTCAAAATAGATGCACAAACATATCCTTACGCATAATACTGGGCATATGTTTCAGCCCCAAGCAACACTGATTACAATGGTTCTATACCAAAATAACTTAATGAGACAGAAGCTACAGGTTTTACTACTGTGTTCTGAATAATAACCTGTCCTCATTTACACGTCACTGGGAATAGGATTCATTTTAACTTTACAATGTAGAGAGATTTTAAACCTCTAGAAAAGCAATTTATTAATGTGTGATTAGCTTAATTAGTATCTATTACTTTTGTTGGTCCTGGATGTTCCCCCAAAAGCCTTTTTTGGCTAAATAAGCAAATAAATATCATTAGCATTTTAAAGAGCAGGAGGGGAGGAAAGCAATACTGTACATATAAAATGGAGGTTCAGAGATAAGGAAGGTGTCACTGATACAGAATAGAGATTAGCACAGCTGCAGACCCCAACCAGCAGTCAGCAGAGTAAAGCCTGAAGAGAATGAAGAAATGCCTGATAAACATACCTCCCCTCCGCCCGCAAAATCTGACCCAACTGAAGCGCTGTCACTCTTCTGATATCCTAGATAATTGTATTAAGGCTTGACACAGGCACAAAGAAGCTGTGGTTCTGTCCTGCTTACTACGTTCTTCCAGATCCATATTGTCCATACAAGCTTGGGCTTCACTCAGTGCATTGAACTTAAAATAGCCCTGCAGTTTTGGTCCTTTTGTGTCCCTTGTTTCAGGGTAAATCCCATATCTACTCAGTTCTACCCCGCTGCTCTGCTTGCCTACCCGTCCTGCTAAAGGCAAGCTACCACTGTCAGGCATGGGATCCACGATCATGCACACTAGACTTTCCCTTCAGATTTCAAAGATTTTGCCATGAAAACAATTTTGTGGCAAGTGTAATATTAGGGGGTCTATAAAGAGCAGCTGGTTAACACAAGCACCTAAGCCAATTGTGAATCCCACACCACTACCTTAACTCAATCTAGAATTGAACAAAGAATATACCATACACTATAATGGAGCAATAGAAACCAGAAAGTGACAAAAGAAAGGTGACAGGAGTGAAAACTGAGGTATGTTAGAAAAAAAAGGTCAGAAAACACAAACTGCACTAAAGCTCTTTTTCCTATCAATTTAAGCATGACTATCAATCCGCTGTGGTTTTGCAGGCTTAGTTTACAAATGCATTAGCTCACCATACTTCTTTCAGGTTTAATAAAAAAAAAAACCAAACACCAACTCAAATGAGTAACAGTCAGTTTTGTGTTGTCTGATAATAGACTGAAGGCCTTAAGCTTTCTCAAAGGAAATTCAATTTGAATAAGGACTAAACTTGAATTGTCAGTGAAGTATCCATCCTCAAATAATTATTTCTCACATTCATTCTAAATTCTGGTTGTACTTTGTCTTCCAAAACATCATGTTTTGAAGCTAGTCCCAGCTAAATCACAGAATATCCATATTAATAAAGATGTTCAATGTAAGAGCATTGTTTTTCTCACAACATTTCCTGTCCCAAAAAGGTCTTTTTTTAGTACCACAGGAAAAGAAGATATATCTGTGAGTAGTGTCAGAAGTATTGAAGCAAAAATAAACAGTCTTTTTTTCTTTTGATATTTCAGCTGAGGTTTCTAAGTTCAAGTAATTAACTTACGATTTTCTTGCATCCTTCTGCTGCTTCTTATGTCTATGTATCAAAATAATTTCATTAAAACACTCACAGATGATCATTTTAATGAATTTCTGACAAGTTAATATACTCCTTCTAAAGGTGTAACTACAGGTTAGGTTTGGTTTTGATTCTGTGCCCAATACATCTACTGTTTGCAGAACAGGAAAAATATCAGGTGTAATGAATGGTGCTAAGCTGAAATAAAATAAATTGAACTCACATTTTGGGACTTCTAACCTTTCATGATCTACTGCCTTTTCAGTCAATATTTAAAATAAACACCTATCATTCAAATGAGCATAAATACCTTTACCCCGGGATTTAACAAGAGGAATGGCAATCATTACAGCTATGGAGTGCACAGCTGGTCATTAACAGCAAAAGTTACAGATCCCTCTGAACAGCCACTACAAGTCAAAACAAGCCGATGAGATTTAAAAAAAAAGAGCACTACTAAAATCACAATAGAACATCACTGGAGCAAGCTGAGTCAAGGAAGCAGATTATCTAATTAATGTATGAGTTCTCAGTTCCTTATACTTGTTAGCTGCCTGGAGTAGCTTCTTCAGAGATGTCCTAAAATGAAGTAATACAGGGGATAATCAGAGGAGAAAAAAAATCTGCTTTTCATGTAAGACAGTAAGAATAGGAAGTCAGAAAAAACCTGTGTTTTTACTTTTCCTATGTATGGAAGGGAATGGGGGTGGCATTGCTTTAAAGATACTAATTCAAGAATATTTTCCATAAAGTAACTACTTTTTAATTCACCTATAATTGAAAGCAGAGATATTTTTAGTTTTGTATAGTAAGTATAATATTGTAGAAGCAGCAAAAAAGAAAATGGTACGTGATGCATCTGTTGAGTTTAGAAACAGCAGACCAAGAAGACAAGGACAATTTTCTCCAAAAAAAGATTCTGCCAGTTAGTGGAAACAGCTAAGTCCTAAGCAAGGTAATGAGCAGTAACGCTACTCTAAGCATTACTCTCAACGTATGAAATAAATAGAAAGCAATGAAAAATAGACTATGGATGAGGCATTCTTCCTCCAGCACACTCCATTCAAGGTGGTGGCTAATTAGGAAAATCTCCAAAATGAATACCGAGTTTTGCTTTCTTTAAGTGTAATGGTGGAGATAATATGAATATAACTCAGTCTTATCAACTGATTCAGCTCCTGAAAATGAACTTTTAAGCATATGGTCATACGGTCAGAAAAGCCAATATATATGAAGAATAATTCTTGAACAGCATGATAACAGTCTGGAATTACATGCTAGGGCTCACACAAGTGGGTTTCCACAGCCATAATTTCAACAAGTAACTTTTATAGTTTGACAGTTAATCACACAGAAATACAATGAGGATTTCCAGGAAATGTTTAAATTGTTCCACTCAGTTTTTGAACAGTGTGATTAATTTCTAATGGAAGAAGTAGGAATTTTTCTCTTTAAATACAGCTGATTTCTTCATTAAGTACAATAAAATGGAAATAAAAGAGCTCAAATGCTAACAGGAAACACTGCTTACTACAGGAAAACACAACGTAAAAATGGTCCACTGATTCTGGCCTGTAACATATGGACAGTATTAGCAAAGCTTTAACGCATCATTCTTGCACTGTTTTTTTGAAAAAGTATCCCATCGATCCACCTCACGATAGTGAATGGATTTGGTCTTACATTGCCCTAAATTCCTTTTATTTTTCTGGTGTCCTAATCTATCAGCCAGGCTCCTGATATACCCCTTTTTACTAAAAATGGAACAACAGCACCCCCCTCCAAGATAAAGTTATTCTTTTTCCAGATTCCTTTGCTGTGAAAAGAAATACATCAAGTATATGTTGTCTACAGAAGCCTAGCCCCCAGTAAAAGCTAATCTGAACCAAGACTGGATATCCTTACAGTATTTTTGAACCCTGAAATCAATATGAAGCTGTTAAGTGCAGAGGGAGGAAACGAAGCACAGAGGTCTCTGGCTTGCTTACTGGTTTGCATTTAACACTGCACTGGTAACTCCCGCACCATGCTAAGATGTCCGTTGGGTGTGTGATCTCCCTAGGTCTCCTATAAAGACATCTGCAGAAGATTAGTTACAGTTTTGGCAGGCTGAATCACATTCTGGAGCTGCCTACCTTTCTTTAGTGCATATAGAGGGAAGACAGTGCAATCGGGATCCCATCTTCAGCGCTGGAATTAAGGGTTCGTCTTAACATTTACTGCTTGTGGGTTAGTGCTGCATCCACGCAGTCTTCTACCAGTGCATTGAGACTTGGTGCAAACACAGGAATCCACCACCATGAATAAGGCCAGATGAGGATGAGGGACTATAATAATAAGCTGAAAGTATAATTAGATGGTTCCTGATGCACTGCAAATACAATCGCTTGTGATACAAATGATCTGTAACTGGTGTATCATAGCATTAGGAATGTAACAAAAATCAGTAATTCGTGCTCAAAGGTATTCTCAAAAAAGAAAAGGAGGATAAAGTGAAGGTGGTGTCACTGAGAAATTTTCCCTGTAGGAACAAACCAAAACATAATCTAAAATGTGCTACAGAAATCCTAATACAAAAGGAGAACATTATTGTTTAGAAAATCTTTGCCAGCATTACAGAAATGATATCAAAATTTAAACACTGGTAGGCTTTTTTACGCATAAATCATTACAATAAATTAGAAATGTCCAATAGCTTTAAGTAAAATGTGTAAATGTCAAAATAATTTGTCACAAAATCATTGTTACCATCACCAGCTGTGGTTTTTAAAGGAAGCAAAAAGAAAAAAACTTACTTTTCTTAATGAAGCACTTCAAACCTCCTTGCTTGTTTTTCATATTTCAGTGAAGATCAGGTTTATGATCAACTTGAGTTACTTATATACTTGGAATCCCTTAAATCAGCCTTATTTTATAACTGCTTTACCCAGCTAGTTCTACAAAATTGATATTTGGAAGTGAATTTTCACACGCTTTTTTTTTCAAAATAGAGCACATATAGAGCTGGTATGACTAGGCAAGTTTTGGCAACCTCTGCACAAATCTGTATTATTTGTTATAGGAAGAATGCAGAGTGCATTTCAAAATAATTCCTGCATGTTTAACAGTATTTCCTGGAAAACTGTACTGCAAAAAAAATGGAATAAGACCTTGGATAAGTCTTTTTACACAACCTCCCTTTTTGTCCTTCTTTTGGGTTTGCTCCTGAGCCTGCAGTTGGCTGCATATTTAGTGCTTCCACTGGGAAATGGAGTGAGTGTTCCAGTCTGTGTTTATATAGGATGCATACCCTTTTTATAATTTAAGCTGTTTTCATACATCCTTCTCCAGCTAGAGCAACACTGGTGAAATAATTACAACCTTCAGTCTGTTGCAGTAGTTAGAGGTTACTGCCTCCTCTAATCTCCCAGCAGAGCTGCTTGTACAAGCAATTCCTAACCTGTTTCAGTTCCAATCAGTTTGACTAGCAAAATTCTACTATATATGCTCTATTAGTTAACTTGGATCATTTAGATAAGAAGCATACAGATAAGAAAATCCAGCAGATTAGAAAAAGGATTACCTTCTACAGGGAATATTGACATGAAGAGGAAGAAGGGCTGGGGGAGCAGCAACTGCTTCAAGCTGGTATGACTCCAGACAGAAGAATATGTCTGCATCAGGTTAGCCTGAACGCACAATAAAATATATATACYGGTTTATACTTTATACCAGAACAAATCTGACTTATATCAGCAAAGGAGAATAGACAACACCTGACCTAGCATTAAGTTAGATTTTCACAAACAAATGATACTTGATCTAGCGTAACTTCTTCTGAGACAAAGTTACTCTTTCAAAAATGTTAATAAATATGATCTGGCAGAGAACATTTATATGAGTTCAGCAGAATGTCTTATCTGGACTCAGCATTTCTGGTCTGTGCTCACTGAAAGCACAGTTAATATCGCACAGAAGTGCAATCTGAGTCCTTCGAAACAGGAAAGAGYACACCCATTCCTAAATTACAAAAAGAAAATTAGAAAATTATTTTTTCTATCTGAGTAGAAATATAGCAGGGAAAAGAAAGTAAATGATCCATTTCTTAAKCTTTGTAGATATATACAAATTGTGCAGAGATTTAAAATATAAACAAAGAAAAAGGTAGAGAGTAACACTACTGTTTTGACATTATCTCCATGTTAGGTGACAATCAAGCTCTACCTGGACAGAAGTATTTTAAATACTTCCACCTATTATTATGCACAGACTGTTTCTTTCCTCAACACCAGGTATATGCTATTTTTAACCTCTATATTAAATATTATCTGATTTTTCTATTGTATCTACAACATTTATTGGCATACAGTAACTTATAGTTAATAACACAAATAATGTTTTTGATGTTAAGATTGTGAATAATGTAGAAGTGTTTACTGTAGCTAGTGTGACTTTTGCTTCTTCACAGTATTCTGATTTACTCTGTAATTTTTTTCAGATCTCTTAGCATAAAAGTAAGCAATTTTGCACAATACCTATGTCATGTTTCGTTGAATCCCCATCAAGATGGCAGTGCCCTGCAGCACCTGGAAATGTGCACTGATCTTCTGCAACACTAGTTTCATCTCTTCAAGACTAAAATTGATTTTTCTCAAACTGGCATGTAAAGGTACAAAGTGTACCCAGTGATCCATAGCCCAAATGAGTGTAACAATACCAGCCTCAGTCGTTGAAGAAGCAGTAACTTTGTAAGTCTTTGCAAGCAACAGTGCAAGAAAAAACAGGCAGTAGTGAAGAATTTATCTTGTAAAATGCCAGGCAGTCAAGTTGTTTCACTGCTGCTGGAGGCTATTGTCAAAGTTGCTAAGTAAATAGTAGAAGTACTTTTCTTTAATTGGAAAGAGCTGGGATACTGTCCTGGTTTTGGCTGAGATGGAGTTAATTTTCTTCCTAGTAGCTGGTATAGTGCTGTGTTTGGGATTTAGGATGAGAATGATGTTGATAACTCCCTGATGTTTTAATTGTTGCTAAGTAGTGCTTACACTAGTYAAGGACTTTTCAGCTTCTCATGCTCTACCGACTGAGAAGGCTGGAGAGGCACAAGAAGCTGGGAGGGGGCACAGCCAGGACAGCTGACCCAAACTGGCCAAAGTTTGGGTCATATCATATGACGTCATGCTCAGCATATAAACTGGGGGAAAGCTGGCCGGGGGGGCTGCTGCTTGGGAACTGGCTGGGCATCGATTGGCGGGTGGTGAGGAATTGCATCGTGCATCACTTGCTTTGTATATTCTTTTATTATTGTTGTTGTTATCGTTATTGTTATTATTCTATTTCAATTCTTAAACTGTTCTTATTTCAACCCACGAGTTTTCTCACTTTTACTCTTCCAATTCTCTCCCCCATCCCACCGGGGGGGGGAGTGAGCGAGCGGCTGSGTGGTGCTCAGTCRCTGGCTGGGGTTAAATCACAACAGATACCACGGTGATATGCTTTTTATAGCATCCTTAACATAAACAGATAAAAAAGGATTTCTAAACTCAGATTTTAGCACTGCATGATTTGCCCAATTCTATAGTTCACTGTGAAAGGCTCAAATCCTCCCTTTTGAACACTGAAATAGGAGGGAAGGCATCGGAGTCTTTCCTTGCTCTCCCCCGCCACATAATCCTGTCTGTAAGGCCTAAGTTTATTGAAGGGAAAGCAAGAAGTCAGGATATGCCTTTGAACACAAAGACCAATCAAGTCTTGCACTTCCTCAGCCTTCATTAGCAATTCCTTGAAAACTCATGCACTTCCCTAATGCAGCAGAGCAGTACGCATGTCTTGGAAAGGACGTGCACAAGAAGCAGTGTCACCAGTGCCCACAGACTCCTTGCTACTGTTATGCCATGATGCTTCCTTAGTACATCATCCAATAGAGAATGTGTGGCCTTAGGTGTGATTTCACCTGTAGAGTCCTTGACCTGTTAGTTAAGAAAAAAGTTAAGAAGCTTAAAGATAGAACATCATTTAACACATCTGTGACTTGTTCTGGCCTTTCACAGTTTCTCTGAAGTGTGTATGAACAATAAAATTTTTACTACTACTGAGTCCTGAAATAAAAACCTGAATATTACAAACAGTTCACATTTCTACCTGTACTGGTTCCTGCAGAGTCCAGGGCTTCAGAAAGCCTCTTTATTTAATTCTTATTACATGTGCATAAATGAAGGAGTATTTTCACATGTCCAAGGAGAGGTGGTACATAGGTGAATAAAAGACTTTAGACATTATAACAGCTGAAAGTAGAGATCTTTGCAGTTACAATTGAAAAGTGACCTTTGCGGGTTTAGTTCCTATTTTTTCTCATTGAATGTGATCTTTCTGTCTTTTTTCTCCTACTGGCAAATAAGGCTTGTAAAAATTTAGGGCCTGACTTTCTGGAATAGCTTTTAGAAGGGCATTCAAAGTGAACAGGTGTTGTAGATGCTTGGCATTTTTTAAATTCAATTGGATGAAAGGCAACAGACACCAGCTTCAACAAGGGAAACTCCATTCAGATACTGGGATTTCATAATGACAGTGGTCAAATATTGGAACAGGGACCCTGAGAGTCTGTGAAATCTCTGTCCTTGGAGATATTAAAAATTGATATTGACAAGTCATGGCCCTGCTCTAAGTGTACCCTGCTTTGGGCGGGGCTGGGACCAGGTGACTTTCAGCGGTGCCTTCAAACCTATACTGGTCTATGATCCTATGATAACATCTTGACCTGATATCTCTGGACCTGCTAAACGTAGGAGAAATTCAATGGAGTGCTAGGGCATCTGGGAGTAGCCAGAAATTCCACATGGTCATGGAGTATCTTGATGTTAGCAGGTTAGCTTGATATCATTAAACAGGTAGGTAAAATTGAAATTAATAAAAGTATTTAATTACTAAATCACAAGCTTGAGAAACAACCATCTCCCCCTTTCAGTACACTACATAGATCAAGATCAAAATGTGTCTTCTCCCATTTGCATTCATCGATTAAGTGGTAGATGCTAACCTACGTTCTGTGTTCAGAAACAGAGAGAATTGTTTCTCATCAACCTTGTGTGCTCAAAACTGTGGTTATAAAATTCTGAGAGTGCAAATGGAAAATCTGTACCAAAACTGAAGAAATCAATGTCATTCTTACAAACATATGAAAACTATATAAACTGAACACAACTTTGAAGGCTCCGGCTATTCCATCACCAAGTTTGTGCTGTTCTGACAAAATGGTATGGAAAATAAATGAGCTTTAGTAAAACACAAAGACTATTTCAGCTAAGATTTTCTTTCTTTAAAACTTTAATGGCATATGTATCTTTTAAAGAACAGATTATGCTAATTATATGTCTTGCTTGCAGTAACTTACCTTTTTAAATAATGCAGCTTCTGATAATCACCATTTCAATATAACTGTTGAAGAAAATAGCTCCAGTTGTGGTTATCATTCCCAGAGTGCTTCAGGCTATAATGCCTAACAGTTTTCTAATTCCACTCACAGAAAGTATAAATCAGGATTAGATTTCAGTAATTTGCCCATACTCCAGCAGTGATTAGCGCAGTGTGTAATAAGGACCACAATCTTCAGAGAAAGTTCATACAAGTAACTGCGTAGACATAGGAGTGAATTCTGTCACTGTTCCCTGGTACAGAGCAAAGACTGAATTGGCACTGTGATGGGGAGCATTGCTTTGAAAAAGGACCTATCATGGCAATAACATATCCAGATGTTCCTTTATCTCTAATACAGAGATACTAATAGACTATTTAATTTTTACTAAAAAGAGAGTTAGTAACACAGTCTTACTTTTAATTTATGGTTCATTAGGTCTATTTCTTAATGTGATTAATGACATATCACTACTTAAAGCATGGGACATTCATCAGCAGAACTGCATGCCCTTAAAACAGGTGTTGAGGGAATTTGAGAACGTTACAATGCAAAGTTTTACTATTTCTATAATAGTCTAAAATGACAAATTGCCAAAGAACAAAAACCATTACAATCTTGAAATAGGAATTAATTTTTGTGTATTTATTTTGCCATATTTTTCTCTAAAGTTGCAAGACTTTCATAAACCTCTATGTGGAGGGCATATGACTATAGAAGTAAATATGAACATAGGAAAGCTAGAGAATAAGAAAGAATTCAAATTTCAAAATTTTCCAGTGCAGAATGTGAGACAACAGGAAAATTGAACCTTGCTTAAAGCTAGAAACTAGATTTGCCCTTCTTAATAGAGGAAACGTTTTGAATCGTGATTATTGGGAGAAGAAAATAAGAGATACCGGAAAAAGAAAGAAAACCTAGAATATAACTATATAGAATTAACAATTATGTAGAATACTGACCTGGAGCACATTCTACATGTAACACAAAAATAATACAACTGACTTCTAAGCATCTCTGTAATGAGAGCGTGAAAGATCAGTTCTTAAAATCAGTTATTTATTGCACAAAAGAACTAATGAAATAACTGTGCACAGAGGACACTACTGATGAAACTGAGAAGTAGACCAGATAAGCCAAAGACCCTGAGGACAAAGGCCCTCAAAATTCTCAGAGAAATAGAAAACAGCCTAAAAAGTAGATAGAGGCAGTGAGTCTCGTTCCCTAAAATGTGAAGAAAGCTATGAAATTAATTAATTCATTAGAAAGAATTGAAGCAGATATTTTTAATTATGAGTCTTTTCTAACATCTGTGCACCTAAGAACATTTTTTATCAAATATCGTATTATAATATTTACGTTTCTTGTTTTACCAGGAGTCATCAGTGACTTTCGCTTTCCTGTTCAGTTCTGTTCATTTTTTATTTTATCTTCCTCCTCTTCCCCAACCCTGATTGTCTGCCTTGCCCTGTTATTTTATCTTCTTTTTCATATATATTGTAAATTCTCTGGAGGAAAATCTTGTTTCTTTGTTATAGATCTGCAGAGAGCCCTGCATAACCCAGCCATGATCTACAAATGGGAGGTTTAAGTGATAGTATAGAAATAAATGAATAAAAGGATGTTCATTGCACTGACATCCTAACAGAATAGATGATTAATCGATATTAAACACTGACTTTATTAATTTAGAAAAACAACAAAGGAAAATCCTATTGGTAAACAAATCTTTAAAAAAATATTTCAACACAATCTGGTGAAGTTGTCACCAGAAAAATCTCCTAGCTCTGCCTTCAAAGGCAGAGCATATTCTGAAAGAATGAAAAAGAAAAAAGAAGTAATAAGGTGTTCTGACTGTCAAAAGGAGGCCTGTGAATTATGCAGTGCCTTAGTGTTCTGACCAGTGTGGAAGATTGAAGACTGACTCTTTGGAATTGAAATTAAGAGACGTTGCGAAGTTTGACCCCAAATAAATATTTTTCATGGTCCAATTATAAAAATGTACATTCATACCAGAATGCAACTTTTTTTTAATCATTGAGGGGCTGGTGAAGAAATGCTAATGTCAAATATTAATAATTCCAGTCTGAAAATTCTCACCTGAATGACGACTTCCAGCCACTGTTTCAATTCAGGTTGTGCTAGGAGCCAAAGCCTGTCTGGACACTAGGCAGATGCAGGACTAGGAACACAGAAGTAGCTCAGATCTGCCCTCGTTTCAGCTTCATTAAACTGGACTCTTGATCAGCTAAGGGTCTTGATCTCCAGACACAGTCATTCTTACTTGTAAAACAGAGAACATAATTTTTAATACATCTGCAGTTCCATTCAATATATCAAAAACTTCTTTCAGAGCATTGGTGAAAAACAAAACTTTAGCCAACATACCATAATTGTCCATGTTTTTTTATCTACTATTCAAGAACACTTTGGCTTCCTGAATTCCTAACACAGTTCTGCCCCAGGAAAAAAAATCTGAAATTTGTAAATGGAGAAATAATAATAAGGGACACCAAAATGAAGACTTTGAAGTGCAAGCATAGCTACATCACTATTGTCTTTGTGGACTATGTCAGGGAGAGACCCTTGATCTCTGAGCCACTTGGTATGGTGAAAATCATACTAGGGCTAGCTTCTTCCAAATCATACTAGTGTCACAGACCAACACAGTGGGTGGTTTTCTTTGTAGTATAATGTAGGCTGGGTGACCTTGATTGCTGTGCAATAACATTTGAGAATGACTGATACTATGCCAAGATAGTATTGGAAAAGTTCTCAGATAGGACATTTTACTTTTCACATCCATTGTGCTGGTTTTGGCTGGGATAGAGTCAATTTTCCTCATAGTAGCTAGCATGGGGCTATGTTTTGGATTTGTGCTGAAAACAGTGTTGATAACACAGGGATATTTTCGTTACTGCTGAGCAGGGCTTACACAGAGCCAAGGCCTTTTCTGCTCCTCACCCCACCCCTCCAGCGAGGAGGCTGGGGCGGCACAAGGAGTTGGGAGGGGACACAGCCGGGACAGCTGACCCCAATGACCAAAGGGACATCCCACACCATATGACGTCGTGCTCAGCGTATAGAGCTGGGGGAAGAAGAAGGAAGGGGGGGACATTCAGAGTGATGGCGTTTGTCTTCCCAAGTCACCGTTACGCGTGATGGAGCCCTGCTGTCCTGGGGATGGCTGAACATCTGCCTGCCCATGGGAAGGAGGGAATGAATTCTTGTTTTGCTTTGCTTGTGCGCACGGCTTTTGCTTTACTTATTAAACTGTCCTTATCTCTACCCATGAGTTTTCTCACTTTTATTCTACCGATTTTCTTTCCCATCCCACTGGGAGGGAGTGAGCGAGTGGCTGTGTGGGGCTTAGTCGCTGGCTGGGGTCAAACCACAACATCCATGTTCTTACTTCTGTTTGTTTCTAAAACTGACTTCTAAATTTGTCCTCTGAAGTATTTCCAAAATAATGGTATTCCGAAATTATAATTGCTARAAGTTTTCATGGTTTGTTTTACCTCCTTAATAACTGTACTTACAAAAATGAAATTTCATCCTTATTCTCACCTCTACCTTCGAGTATTATTCTGCTCTTCAAAAATCAATGATCTGCTAATAATAGATACTTCACACAAGATCTGTTAAGTGGTCTTTTAATAATGGTATTTTACAGCAATGGATTACTGATAACATGTCAGCCATCTAAATCAGAATATGCTTTAACATAGAAGTGGAAGATTACCTTGTTTGTGTAATTATAAATATAAACTTTGTATTTAACTTTTTGCGTATTTAACTTTATATTTCCATTTTCAGTTATTAGAATCCTTCGGTATTTGTAAAATCGGAATAAATCTGTACCTGTTTTAGACTGAAACAAAATAAAAATTGAATCAACCAGAAGAAGTAGCATTGGATACTGTCTTTCACTGGTTGACCATACCTCTTAATCCCACTTCTACCCAGGCAAGGCCAGAGCAGAAGTTATATCTGTCTCTCAGACAAGTTACCCTATACGCCCAGTTTTCCAGTTTTGACTGGCTGGAACACAAAATCTGTTGCTTTTCCAAGCCATACAACTGGAGGTTGAACATCATTGTGAGCTTTTCAAAAAGATAAGCCCTGAAGTTTGTCCAATTGTATTGGAAAAAACCCACAACTTAACAGAATAATGCTTGTCTACTATTGCTCACCATCAGCATATCTTTCTGGACAATGTCAATCACAGTACAGCACCAGGTCATTTTGCTTGGAAAAACAGAATTCCGAGCAGATTAACAAAGAAGAAATGATCATTTTTGTTGACTTTAAGTCTATTGCCCGGCTTTCATCTATTCAAGGAGTCATACTCATGCACCGAAAAGTAAAAGAATTAGCTCAGTTTGTTTATGTTTTTTGCATATGATAAAAGTCCCTTTTATTCATCATTGGGAAAAACTTCTAGCAACAGAATTTGGGTTTATTTTTTTCCTCTGCTAGTTAACTGTCTTTAATTGTTTTTAGCAGTCTTCACATTATTTGTCCTGGTCAAATTCTGACCAACATACTATTTCAGACGTATTCAGGTACCTTGTTTTTAATTTTTGTTTCCAAGCAATCAAATGTATTTGTCCTCTTTACGTGATTGCTCCTTTGATTACAGACTCTCAGGTCAAGTTTTTCTCTGACACTACATGAGAAGTACTGTAGAGACAGCATTGTTTCTGCTTGTGAAACATCTGTGCCATGAAAAGATATTGCCTGGGAAATGAATTAGGCATGAATCAGTTTTTATATCCCCATATAAAACAAATATGAAATAAATCAAATTATTGTTTAATATACTTAATTATCTTTTAATGTGTCTCAAGTCACATAGCATATGTCCTGTAAAAAGCACTTGGTTTGGTCCTCTGAACATGTCATGTATATGCTAATGATGAGAGATGGCACAACAAGTTCCTGCCAGAGTCAGAATCCACTGGAAAAAAATGAGTTCCAAAATAGAGTCCTGCTCTAAAAACGGTGTTAGTACAGGCATATTTGATTTTGAAAAGGGTGCACGAATTAGAAATTCCTTTCTCTGAATACAGTGAATAATCCATTTTATTGATTAATATTTATCATAGAATCGTTGAGGTTGGAAGGGATCTCCTGAGCTCAGCTACTCCAACCACCTTGCCCCAAGCAGGGTCAACTAGAGCAGGTTGCCAAGGGCCTTGGTCTGGTCCGTTTTGATTAGCTGCAAGAATGCATATTTCACAGCCCATCTGGGCAGACCTACTTGACCACCTTAACTGCAAAAAAGCTTTTTTCTTATGTTTAACTTGGATTTCCTGTATCATGATTTGTGCCCATTACCGCTCATCCTGTCACTGGGCACCACTGACATCTAACTGTAGTTTTCAAAGGGACTTAATTCTAATAATAGTTTATACAGGAAAAAAATGTAAATAAATAAATAAAAAAAAAGTATTTGCAGTTCTGGAAAAATGCAAAAGGCATCACTTAATCCAAAGTGTATCTCATCCATAACTGAATTCCTGTTTTTGGTGAACACTGGACTCACAGAATGTGATTAAGCACCTTTCAGTAATAAATTTAACAGTAGAAAGGACTTTGAAAACTAAAAGAAATAGCAGTTTATTTGTAAATAATTTAATAGTATTTGCTTGGCTCTAAACAAAAATGTGGCATAATCCAAATTATTTTGTGGTCTAATAACTCTGAGATCAGCAAATTTCTGTTACAGGAGTACACTTAGTCATTAAAATCTGGATTATGGGTATCACTAACGATATATACTTTTACTTTGCCTATATATACTTACACTCACTAATGTATATATCTACCCATGTAATGTAGTGTATTCAGTTGGGCAACATTTGCATTTACTAAGCTCTCAATTTTTAACAAGACTGATATAAGGAACCTGTTAAATGTCTACAATATGTTCACCTTTCACAGTGTATAATAAAGTCATACACACTCTTGCAGCTACTCCATTGCAAACATACTGGCAAAGAAATGAAATTTTTAAAGGAGTGAACTCATCTGAAGGTGGTGATTGAAAGCATTTTCACATCTCAGGAAAGGAGCATTTTAACATTGCTTGTCACAGACATCCTGCCAGGCCTTCATGTATTCCAGATAACACCTTTGGTATAGCATCTTCAAGCATCAGAGTGAACTTTTGCCATTGATTCTACTGTAAAATTAGGCTAATGCATTGTACTCATGGGTTGTTGTATTCAAATGATAATTTTTGCTTGCTTCTTGCTGTTCACTAGGAAATAACCAGCTCCATATGACTCATCATGTTGTGGGAGTTCAATGCCAAGCCTGCTTGCACACAGAAGACAATTACATAATTATACTAAATTTTGCAAATCAAAAATTTCTTTGTAATTGCCTTAAGATTATTTTATATTCCATTTTCAGAAGATGCTTCCCTGTGTAGCTATTTAGCAGGAACATTTATTATAAAAGTTAATTATAGTTTCTTAAAGAATTAAGCAGGATTTTTTGGTTCTTTTTTTTTTTTAACGAAAGAATATCTCTGTTATACACATTTCTGAATTTTGGGGTTTGCCCACATTTTTGACAATCTGATTAAGGAAATGTCATTTATTTTTACTGTACATGCATCTGATCTGTACTTCTTATTTTATTGAAAAGATATACTATTGGGCAAAAAAAACAAACAAATGAGCACTGCTGTTCTTAACAGTCTCTGAATTAACTTCAACTTAAGGAAAATATTTTAAAATTAATAAGGAATGGAAAAATTACGGAAACATTTTAAATAACATGTTATTTCAACCAACAGATGAGAACAGACAGGACTTTCAAAACACCACTTCACTGGAGGAAAGAAGGGTCAGGGAGAAAACTGATTAAAAAATAAGGTTTTTCCACTTTCTGACATTTACTTCTGTGGGTCTTCTTGGAGTCCAACACTGCCAATCCAACAATCAGCAGCTATTTCTGACGTGTTGCTTCCTAACTTAACTGCAGACTGTCACTTTAATCTCTAGAGAATGTTTTTGCCTAGGAAGACTGAACTGGTAAGGGGGAGAAAGAAACCAAGAAAATCACTTCTAATTACTGTTATGTCAATTTGGAGACTGACTGGAAGCATCAAAAATCTACCCTTATTTCTTAACACAGGGTAGAACCAAAAAAAGTCTCAACTTCCTGAATCACAGCTCTGTCTGGTTCCTGAAAATGCCAGTTTCACTGAACAGGATTTCTAAACTGCAGGCAAGTGGGGAGAGGTAATAAAGGACTTCTCATAATTTAATGATAACCAGTCACAGAGTTCTGTTTAGCCAATCTAATGCTTCAGAAAATTGGATTTTGATGAGGTTTCTGCACCGTAATTTCCTCTCCCTATGCGTTTCCTACAAAGGACTATTACATAAAATACTGACTGAAAGGTAGCCCACACTCTGCATACCTCAAGATGTTTTATTGCCTTTGTGAACATTAGACACCCTGCTTATATTTACCACCTACTAACAGGACGGGACAGAAAATAAAATACATGCTGTGAAACTCACTGATATTTTCTCCCATCTTTGGCACTTTCCTTTGCCTTTCTTTGAATGTTCTGCAAAACAGCTCTTTATTTCTCACTTTTCCCCTTTACCTCCATACTTTGAAAGCAGAGAAAAGGAACAGAATTCTTAGCCTAATACTGTGTATGTGACAAAACATTTCTTTTCCCTCTACTTTGGGGACAACTTTAAGACATGTTTCATAGCTGCTTGACAGATCCACAACTCCTCCTGCCCGAATCCTGGCTGAATTCCAGTCTCATAATTACATTCCACCTACCTAAAATTCTCCGTTTAGTTCAAGTGGGATAGTGTGCCATTTTCTGAGCTCTGTTACTTTGCTTATAAACTCCCACTGAAACTAAAGAGAAAGGCAGGCGGGATTTGGTTCACTGGTCTAAAAACATTATATACAATGAACCAATTGTTCAGTAAAGCTAGTGAAACTATTTCCATAGACCTAGGCTGGAATATTGAATCAAAAGCTGTTGCTGACCAGTTAACATACTGGTCTGTGACAGCATTTAAGCTCAAGTTCTGCTTGATTCAAAGCAGTGTGGAATGAAAATCTTTTGATATAGAATCTGGAACTCATAAGCCAATGCCTAATACAAACTTTGTAACAGCGTTCCCGCTCTCTGAGAACAATTAAGTGGCTCCATTTTTATTTCAGTGGGGAATTAAAAGTTTCCAAAACTTTGTTTTCCAGGAAAGGGAAATGTCAGTCACTAGTGGAATTTGCTTTTCGGGTCCTAATGTAAAACTCACTCTTGGATTAGAGGAGTGACTTAAATCTTCTAGAAGTTCTAGGCTTTCTATCTTTATTAACTCCTACCAGTATTCTGAATTTTCATTTGTACTTGAAAAATATTACTAAACATTTGCAATGCTCTAACTCCTGATTATGAAATACTCATGAAGCCTAAAGGAAGATCAACCAGTTTAGACAGTAGAAGGACTGACATTTTCAAGATAAAAGCAGTTTAACATAAGTTAAATATGAACTATTAAGTAGTAAGATTTTCAAAACTTCCAAGATCTTTTGGTGTTTAAAAATTAAAGCCAGAACAGAGAAAATAATTAGTAAGAGGAATAAAGGTGGCATCTTGATGCATATGGGAAGAATGGCTATAACTATGGATACAAAAAACTGATCTTGGAGAAAGAAAAATCATCAGAACATTAATAAAATGAGAAAAAATATGTGAGGTAGAGTTAAGACAGGCAGAAAAAAGAAAGTTAAAAATGAGGACAGTAGCAGAGAAGGTAAATTGACATCATCTCTTGCTTAGGGTTTCAATTAATTATTTTCCTTTAGCTTATGGCAGAATCATGTATTCATCATTTTCTTTTCTCTATTATATTCATCATAATAAAGTTTGTGGTGTTTAGATTTGCTACTAAGTTGACAGAGGGATTTTGTCAGTAATTTGCTTTGGTTGCTCAGTGATTGCCAGTCTGTTGTGATACATATTCACACAGAACATATTTGTTTGCCTCCTGAGTAGGAGGAATGGAAAAAAGAGAAAAAAATCGCTGTGGACATCGTGACCTCCACTGTGAATTTGACAAAGTGACTTAATGGTTGCTGTGAATTTGTGTGACTCTCATGCTCTTTTAGAAACAGTGTGATAGACCTGATGGCTATACACAGCACACACCCAAATGACACATTTTCCCCCTTGTATGAGTAGTATCCTCCCAAGAAAGCACTTTGAAACATGCTGAGTGCCGAGCGTAGAGCTGGCTTTGATCTGATGGCTAATAACATGAAATTGGGAGCCAGAACAGCCTGTCTTAATTCTTTTTTTCCTCCACCACCTCTTATGCCTTAGGGAAAGTCATTTAACTTCACTAAGAACCTCCTGTACCTCCAAGGACAAAAAAAAAAAAAAGGCTTTCCAAAACAGATTCAGAGTCTCAGCAACTTTACAAGATGAAGACAAGATTTTGTCTACTACTTTAAAAATGTAAAAGCTAACAAAAGCTAGATATCTGGGGTTTTATGTACTTTAAAAAACGAACAAAATGTATATTACAGTCATTTGTGTGTGTGTAAATAGTTATCTTTCTACTGCAAAAGCATAGAGCGCCAAACTCTGATCTTAGGGACGTTATCAGTACCAGGCCAACGACACAGGACAATTACACTATTTACCAATGTTCACTAAGTGTGTACCACACAAAATTGCATCTACACACAGTGGTTAGTTAATAAATATATTATATTAGAAGTTAGAGAAACCAAACATTTTCCGTCAAGCTGGAATTGAGAATTGTCATTAGACTTTCACCTGTAGATATTTTTGCAGTTCCTCTAACAGTTGTTCTGTGTGGCAAGACAGGCAACAACTCCTGTTTTTCCTGGACACGACTGAACCTCCTAAAGCAGTCTAGCTCACTTACTTTACAGTTATTAATAACATTTGCATCTGCTGTAACTGATCGCTGATCATTTTGTCTAGTGCTAAAGTTTTACCTTTTGCTTTTGAATCATTGCAGATGTTTGCTGATTATATGCAAACTGCATCTGCCTTTTAAACAAGCTACAAATTTATCAGAAAATGCACTGGACAGCAGAAGAAAATTTCACTAGCAGCAGGTTTTCCAGATGATGAAGAGACAAAATGCTAAGAAAACCTAATTTACTTTTCGTGTGAGGTAGAAGGGTTATATTCCCCTGGGCCTTTATTCCTGTGCATGCCACTTTGCAAATGAAACACACCACTTGAGTACTGTATGAAGAAAAGCATCATGAATACTAAGTTAGTCTTGAGTTGCACAGGAGTATAAAATGCATTGGTTCTAGTTAAAATTGATTTAGCCTTGGAAGTAAGTATTGGATTCACTTTCTCTCTCTCCCCAAAACACTTAGACAGATGGAAAATACCACTGTAGCTGCTGTATACTAAAGTGGTAAATACACAACCAAGCAATCCAGAAATCTTGTTGGTAGTTTCAGCAAAACTAATTTTCGTTGTTTCACTACGAAGGGGTACAGCCTCTAGAATGAATTCACAGAGTTAATCTGAGTTGTAGAACTCAACTTTCACAATCCTTTGACGGCTCAAATGAGTTTGAATATCTTAACCCTGTAAAATTAATTCAAGTATTTTTCACATGTGAAAGTCAAGGAACTATAGTACTTGACAAAGATTTTCAAGCTTTCCATATGGAATTCTTCAAGTCTGTAACCAAAATGTACAACCAATTTCTGCTATATTGTAAAATATTCAATAATATTTAAAGAAGGCTTATGGATGGTACTGATTCTTGTCACTTAAAAAGAGCAGAGTTGGTCAATCTGGGGCTGTAAAATTCACTTTTATATGCGTTTCCTCAGTACTTCTTATGCAGCATCAATTGTACCCCTTATCAACCTATTTTCACAAAATAAAAGGACAAGAGATATCATTAGATTGATCAAGATCGATCAAGATTGATATTATTAATCTATTATGATGTGATCAATTGAGGATAAGCAAATCATAACTTCCTTTGCTCCACTTTCATTATATTTTAATGATATACACATACCTAAGGTATGGATTGAACATTGGCTAGGCATTTTGCTTCAACATCAGGTAACTTTCCATCTGACTTGACAATAAAGTTAATCTGGCTTTGCAGTGCCAGGTTACAGATCCAAAATATTGTAGTGGATTGATACTATCTCACTCAGCCGATTCAAAATTGCTCTAAACATTTGACTAATTACTTTGCACTGGCCATTTTTTTTTCTTTGCTTGTGCCTGTAGAGGTTAGTCTGACAGATATACAAGCATGTAAACTTGTACTGCTGGATATTCCAATAATTAATAGATCTGGCAACATTACTGTGGAAACAGAGCCTGAATCAGAGGAAAAAAAAGTGCTTGTGCTAGGCACAACTTTCTAACATTTTCATTTCTTTAACTTCCAGACTTTGGGGCAGGCAAAATAGCCTTGAAATTTAACACAAATAAAACCCAATAAAAATAAATTACCTCATTCAGTTAATGAACAAGGGAAAATAAAGGACATATACAATGAAAGACCTTATTTGCACAAGTGTCTGTGCAGCCACAGGGTGACTCGTTAGATATTCAGAGATGGGAAAACCTAGAGAGAGAGCCCCCGAACTGAGAAGGCTTTTTGCCTAGACTACTTTAGGTGGAAAAATAGCCACCAGAGTTCATCAATAGAGCTCATCAGAAGTCTGAGATATATCTGTGAGATCACCGAGGTCTTGGACAGGCATAAAGGAGAGAGATATGCTCTAGTATTTCAGGCTTGGATTATATACTGTTAATGAAAACATTTGGTGAAAATTTTCTGTAAAGCTACTTAGTTGTGAAATACAAGTGATGAACTAAAAGAAAACTGTAAGGCATTGGAAGTGAGGAAAAAATGAACTCACAAGATGCAGATTGAGAGTTGTGTATGAAACTAGGACATGAAGCTTGGAAAGAGCATTCTCCAGGCCAAGAAACCTCCTGCCTACTGCCAAATACTGCAGATAGGAAACACCCACTGCGTTGGCGAACACGGTGTCCTACAGCACCAGTACATTGATGACACTGGTGTGCATTAACACAGCAGCTGCTGTGCAGCGAAGGAATTAAATATTGTCAGAGTCTTCACTCAGCAGAATCTGTTGCTTCTCCACCTCCCAGCTGTTTTTCTCTTTCACTGTCGATGTTGGAGGACTGCACAATCTGGTTTGAAGTATGGCAAAAGTAATATCTTGCTATTTTAATTCCTATTTTCTTTTGTATTCTTTGTGAGGCTTCTGCAAATCCATCCACTAGTTCTCTGCTGCATTGTATAAATTGCAGATATTTGCCTTTAAAAATTAACTAATATTTTCTTGAATTTGCATGTAAACTGTTATGAACTGAGAATACTTTTCTGTTCAATTCTATACTTCTGCACTAGTACAGGCATTTTTGTATTATGTCATACCACACTTTGACTATAATCCCCATTTACCTTATTACCTAATCAAACTGCAGCTAGTAACTATAATAAAACACTTATTATTTCTCTATCCTTTTGGTGTACTTTTGATTCTTTATGTGAAATGCCACATTTTGCATATCTGTACCAAACTCTCACATAGCTGAATTCTGAGCTTCAGAGCTTTATACTGTATGAAATGTCATTCTTCAGGGTTGAACACATTTTGATAAAATAGAGAGATTTCTTTTCCCAACTCCCCAAAATACATCCTTTTCCCTGAAAAATCTCCAAAGCTTTCTGTAAATTATTCACTTTGTGATTATACATACTCTTTCAACATTCAGAAAAGCACTTGTTCAAACTAAGAATTAGCTGTCTGTTATCATTCTTTTCTCTCCCTGGATCTCAGACATATGCACACAGACCCACACAGTCCTCCACACTTTTTAAAATGAAACCAATTTATCTGCTATTCTGATGCAAGATATATCAGGAGAATAATGCTTCCAAGAAATCTGGGTGAAACTGCTTGAGAGATGTACAAGATTTGCTTGTTCAAGACTGGATTTTCTGTTTGGTAGATTTATATTTTTCCAAACAGACCTGGCACAGAAATTATCACTTTGCTTTGCCTAGTTGAGCATGGTGAATAGTGTCTCTTGTACAATTCTCCTGGGGAAAGATACAGAGATAATGAGACATATTCATGTACATAAAGTATATCCAGTTAATATGGGTTCACAATTACAAGAAATTAAATTCTAAATGCTCGTGCATTAAAAACACATCTATTAAAGCCTCACAAAGGGCATAGAGAGACCTCATAAAGGATAAGACAGTCATCTAATAATGGGAAGAAAGAAGAGATATTGGGGGGTGGCAATTTGGATGATCATAAACTAATACTTGAAAGTTCTGTCTTAGTCCTTACATGCAGCTAGCTTATTGTGTCTATCATTACAGCACCTGAGTGCCTTTAAACATCCTTTGGGACTTTTCTAAAGCCTACTAAATTCCCATGTAAAATAAATGATTAAACTACAGTTAAGTTGAAAGGTTAAAGTATAGTCTTTAAAGCAACTGAAAATTGATAAAAATCATTGCTGTTCAGTGCTTTCTCAGTCTATGAATTTACTTAGTTACCAGTTTTTTTTCTTATATACAGTTGCAAATACTTTAAAAATATTCTTCTTTTGCAGAATAAAATCTAAAATCTGCCCTCCATAGTTCACTTTTGAATTTAAGAATTCCTAAGCCTAGGTCAAGAGTTGTCTTACCTTTGGGAAGGCACTAATGTACTTGTCCCTCTTGCATTTAGAATGTCATAAATCTAAACCAGAGAACACTGATTTTAATCCTTTGTATTTTTCTGACGCAAAGTCTAATCATCAATCACTATACTAACTTTTGCTTTTATTCTGCAAGTCGAACAATTTAAGAATATTGGACCTGGAAGTTTGGGTCTATGCATGCATTAACTTCGTGAATAACGGCACTTGTGTAACTGATAACGTGTACAACTGGGAAGTCTGTAGAATCTCTTTTCTTAGCATGTTTATTTTATGCAGGAGGAGCCAGAGTATGTCTTCGTCTGTAGATTTTGCCTGCCCAAAATGTATCAGGCAGAACTCATGATAGTGTCTGTTTGTTGAAAATATGAATGCAGTTTGACTCAATAATACTATTGTATAGAAGTAATGTAAAGTAGAGATTATGACATAAGATGTTCATTTTAAACCTCACTGACTATTTGAAGAGAACATATTATCAGGGAGAAGTAGAGTTGCATTTTGTGCATTGAGTTGCAATCTAGACATAATAAGTCTTTACCTGTTTAATTAGTAACAGTCTTATACCATAATGATATCAGGAACAGCCTATATACAGGCACCCCAAACATATTATCCTCCTTTTAGTGATTAAACAAAGGCTGGCTTGGATTTGAATCCATTTTGCAAGGGTTTCATTCTACAAACAGAGTTAGCTTATTGCAGGAACTTAAGCTGCACCAATAACAACATACCTTATTAGAAGGCAGAGTTAATTGTTACCCCTTCTTGGCATCTCCTATGTAGGGAGAGACAGAAACGTGTCTTAAAAACATTACACTTGAAAGAACAGCACATGGGATTAAATATCAGATTGATCATTGTGCTTTAATAAACAGCCCAGAGAAGCCAGATAGCTGAAAAGCTTTATTTTTCACTCACCTTCTTCCAACATGTTTTTACTCTTTGTCACTTACTAATGTTTCTTATAGTTATGGAAAGTCTGAGATGATCGCACCGTTTTCATAACATAAAAGGAAAACACTAAAATGAATGTTTTTCCTTGAAAGTTTATTGTGTTACTCCTGGGTCTTCTGCTTAACTACTAAAGGATGTATTTTAAGATATTTTTTGGATAGGTTTTAATAAAAGCCAAACAGTAAAAACATTCACTTAATCTAGAACATTTGAAAAAATATTTAGAGAACTTTTTAACTGAGGTTTCCAGTAGTGCCTTCTCCTGGCTGAGCTAAAAACCTGAAAGTGATTATCATAATCAGAATGTGACACTTTTACCCTTTATTAATTATGAAAGAATAAAGGTGGAGAAAAAAACCCCACACCTTTCTCATGTGTCCATATGTGTTTATTTCTTAATATGTAATAACTAACTTCCTTACAAGATTGTGTATTGAACACATCTGTTTGAACTTGACTTCAATCAAGCTATAATTGGGGCAAATCATCCTTTTCAAAGTCACTTACTTTGTCCTAAATGTGATAAATTATAGAAGGATAGAAAAGCAAAACAAAGACAGGAAGTCTTCAGAAGAAACTGCCAGACACCAGTTCCTACACATTTACATAAGAGCAGCTCCTGTAGTACTAATATGGAATTCATAGCTAAATCTCAGATTTAAAAGAGGTCACATACCACATGACAGATTTCTTGTAGAACAATCTTGATAATTTATTCATCAAGATGGTATCAGCTAGGATATGACAGTGGGGAAGGCAAGTAGAAACAGAAAGAGCAGGATGGGAAAAGATGTGATAGAATTGTAATATACTGTACAGTTTTTAGAACAGGAGGAGAACATTATTAGTAGTAGCCAAAATTAAAAATGAGAGTGAAAAGCAGGTAAAATAATATAATAAAAGAAACTAATAAGATGATAGCATCATATCTGTATAATAATTATAGTGACAAAAAACAGGAGTGGAAGAAAGAAGCACCACAGTTGGAAAATACCATAGAAAAGATAAAGAATAAAGTGAACTATAAAACTGTGATTGAAGGGCATACAGCAATAAGCACAAAAATGTGGAGAGAGCATAACATATATTTAGGACAAAACATCAGCATAAAAGCACTTGAGGAAATCTTCAGTAGTTCAGATGCAGGAAAAGGGAAGATGTTATGTCGCTGACATAAAATTGTTGAATGAAATATTAAAGGAGAGGTATATGCAGAAAAAAAAATAGATATTTGCAGGAGCTAAACAAAGATGAAGAATAAAGATAAACAATGTAGTCTGTATAAACAAGTGATAAATTAATAGAGAGTTATATTACAAAACGGGAAACTGAACAATGACTTGCAGAAATAAACAGAAATAAACTAGTGTAGATCGATAGCATGGACAGAAATTCTTAGGGTCACAAGCAATTAAAGAGTTACTAAAAATTAAATACGGTAACATCTGTAGAAACAACAAATTATTTATTGACTGAGAAAAATCATGACATTGTACTTTTGTTGTAGAGTTGTTATTTGTAATAGAAATTCTTAGGAGTTCTAGTTTTGAAAAAGGCAACACAGAAGCATACAGAATTTGCTACTTATATTGCTCAGAAGATTTCTCTAAAAGCCTTTAAAAATGGGGAAAATAGGCATTGAAAATTTTACTTTAGTTCACTGAAACTTACAGAAATATCTTTTGGCTTCAGTAGAAACCAGGTTAGATGATCAGTAGAGACTCACTGTCCCCGTGGGAGTACTGAGTGAGAGATGGAACACAGCTGTATTTTGCCCTCTCCAATAACCAAAGTCCTAGTCTAGTGGCTCTCAAGAAACAACGCACTCACTTGCTTATCCTTCAGTTATTCATGCCAATAACTTCAGCTGGCAGTTAGCTTGCAAGATGAGTATGGGGAGCCAGAATTACACTGCTTACTTCCTAGAGAAATTGCAACAAATCTGTTGTTAAGCATGCTCAAGTTCTGAGCAAGATTTTTAAATACCAATTGAAAACAACTGCATGGTGTTTGCTTTTTGGATTAAATTAAAAAAAAAAAAAAAAAGGACCTAAGTTTGAGAAAAATCTTGCAGGGTTTTCTCTTTTTTTTCAGAAATGGGCCACTTTCAACAAAGACCCAATCATTTCTAAGTCCTGAACGGAAATTGATTCTGTTTCTGTCAAGGTAGATTTCAACAGCCTTTGAGAGAAGATAGAAACTAATTCAGTACTAGTTCTTCATGCCTCTGTTATAGGTCTATTCTCTTTGTGATATGTGTTTGAGCACATAACACGACTGGATGGTCTGGAAAGCAACAAATGAGGAACTTAAGTTCTGGCATAAACATATTGGAAGCAGTTGTTCTATTATATACCCACATCAAGCAATGCCAATCAATCATAATTCACACACTGAATCAAGGATACACTTTGACACCAAAGGATTCTTGAAAACTGAAATATATTAACAGTTACCACCTCAGAACTAATCCTTTTTTTCCCCTCCATAACACAGCTTGTCAGGTTTTTCTATCGCAGCCCAGAAGGCCAACCGTATCCTGGGCTGCATCTAAAGCAGCGTGGCCAGCAGGTCAAGGGAGGTGACTCTGCCCCTCTGCTCTGCTCTGGTGAGACCTCCCTGCAGTGCTGCGTCCAGCTCTGGGGTCCTCAGCACAAGAAAAACATGGACCTGTTGGAGCGGGTCCAGAGGAGGCCACAAAAATGACCAGGGGGATGGAACGCCTCTCCTATGAAGAAAGGCTGAGAGAGCTGGGGTTGTTCAGCCTGGAGAAGAGAAGGCTTCAGGGAGACCTTACTGCAGCCTTTCAGTACTTAAAGGGGGCTTAGAAGAAAGATGGGGACAGACTTTTTAGCAGGGCCTGTTGAACTAGGACAAGGGGGAATGGTTTTAAACTAAAAGAGGGTAGATTCAGACTAGATATAAGGAAGAAATTTTTTACAATGAGGGTGGTGAAACACTGGCACAGGTTGCCCAGAGCAGTGGGAGATGCCCCATCCCTGGAAGCATTCAAGGTCAGGTTGGACGGGGCTCTGAGCAACCTGATCTAGTTGAAGATATCCCTGCCCATGGCAGGGGGCTTGGACTAGATGACCTTTAAAGGTCTCTTCCAACCCAAACTGTTCTGTGATTCTATGATTCTATCAATCAGCAGCAGCAACAGCCTAGAGAAGCTCAGGTAAATTTAACATAAATAACAAAGGAAAAAAAAATGCTGACTGCTTATAAAACATCAAGGCTTCAGTCAGCCATTCAAATATTGTCTGGTGTAGAACACAGACAGAGAAGTATCACAGCAGGAAGTCAAAATCTGCAAAGCTATGACATTAGTTTATCAGACAAACGATTGTGATAACTCACCAGCACAGAGTTTATCTCCCGTGAGAACAGAAACAAGATGAAGAACCTCTTCTCAGTCATGGCCCTTATGCATTCCAGGAAGTTTGTGTCCACCACCACCTAGAGGTCAGAGTAAAAAAAATAACTACACTGGAATCACAGACATCCTGAATTCTTCAAATTGTATTTTTCATGTGCTGCTGCAAAATATCGTTTTTAGTGAACATTACAAAAAAAGCAGTCAGAGAAGACTGCCAGCTAAACACATTTTCAGATCCATATAGAATTTAGCGTATGGAGAGACATCCACGCAGTTCCTCAGCTGCAATGCGACATCATTGATGAAAAATTGATAGGTGCTAAACTATTAGGGTGAGTTTCCAATTTCTTGCCTTTTCCAATGGGATACTAATGCAGAAAATTAAACGCCCTTCATATATAGTCTTCAGCTAATCTGAGCAGAAACTGTAAGCAAAATATGACAGCAAAGTCTGCTTATTTCCAAACAATAGTATTGGTCTGGGCAGAAAGCTATTGTAACAGCCAAACTGGTATTTTCACAGTTTAAAATACAGCTTTGGTTAAAAGAAGTTAAGTTAAAAACATTTTCAAAACCCACACGGAACACAAAGGTTTTCAGACTGGACTGTAAGAACACTCTCTCTTCCATCGTGGGCACTCCAATTAGACAGGTGCTTTGTTGAGTGAGCAGACAAAAACAAAGGCTGAGGGAAGGAGGAAAGGTCAGCAGTTTCTGTCAGTCTCAGTAGTGTCCCACATTGCCAGCTGACGTGGGAGCATATACTATGAGCATCACCTTTCCTACTGTAAGTGAATATAAAATCCTCCAGTTTTACTTACAAAAAATGTTGGTGTTAAAATTGCATAAGTAGTAATTAAAGGATAGCAAGATACTGAATGAACTTTAAATTATCTTAGAAAAAGACAATAGATTCAAAGGAAAACTTTTTGAGAAGAGACTAATTAGCAAACCTTTCCTTAGCAATACAAGTAAACTATTTATTAGTAAAAACGTGGTATCATGTAGCTCTTTTTTCCTGAAAATAGCATGTTCCTTAACATCACATCAAAAAGTAAAACTGTGTGATGTGTCTCTAGAGACGTAAAAGAAAGAATTCTGCACAGAAATGAAACAAGATCATGACTCCATATGTGGGAAACACATCTGCATCAGCAGAGTATACCAGCATGGAAACTCCTTTTTATACAGAGGTGTAAGAAATGTTAAGCAGGGTTTTAAGAACCTCTGTAGGAAGGAATTCCTTCCTATTTTTGTCCTTCCACAGTTGTCCATGCCTGCCAACATGACAAGTCCTTCCCACAATCCCAAATTGGTGGTATCAGCAATACCAACGGTGTGTTCATCAACTCCTATCTAAATCACTCTTAGCACATTCGATATTCCTGGGGAATTTTGGTCCAGGTGCTTCCACACTTTTTGTTATTTGAAGTTCTGTACTGATAGCAGGAAGACATTGTAAAGTTGGAAATGAGAGATCAAATCAAAACTTCTATGTTTAAGCTCTGTCCTTCTAAAAAACAAAGCTGAGTATTCTCAAATACAGTTAAACACAAAACAAGACATGATCAAATCCYCTGGACAATAATGTTAGGGACAAGACGGGCAGCTCTTTTTAGATAATAGAGTTTGAAATACATGAATTTGATTAATAGTGCACAAATTGTCGATCCGTATTTTGGGATCCTGACAGCCGTGACCAGTTTATTYTGCTGTCTGCTAACATGCAAACTGTTCCTAAGTTGCAAAGGCAGAGGGATCAGGARCAAACTTCAGGCAGCTGGTACCGAGGACTGTGTGGGTAGGCAAAATAAGTGCTTCCCAGGAGAAATGTATGAGCTTGGACTACTGTTAAAAGTTGCCAATTCATGTTCTACTTCTCATACTGAATCAAGGCCAGCTTTTATGCAAAAGCAATCAAATGCAAAACTGCTGGCCAAGCAGATGCCATGAATATAAACAAGGGATAGAACAGGGCTGCTGGATGGCTACATTTCCATTCAATTAAAACTTCTGGATTGTTGTATTGGAATTTCTAGTGAAGTGGAATAACATGTTTGAATTTGGTTGGTCAAGTAACTGGACAATCCTCTAGTCCACCTGGCAGCTGACAAATAGCAAACTAGCCAGCACCCTGCCTTCCCAACCCCCCCGAGTTTTCTGTCTTGCTGGAAAGAAAATGAAAGCATATCAGGGCAATCAACTACTTGATTTCTACTGAAAATCCCAATAATCATGCATTCTCAAAAGACAAACCAAAAAATCCACCGTTTCTGTGAAATCTGCATTTTCAGTTAGGAAATTCCTTCCCTGGAAACAACTCCAGAAACCCAAAAGTGATTCTGTGAAATCTGCATTTTCTGTTAGAAAATTGCTTCCCTAGAAACAACTTCTCTCTCCGTATTCCAGTTCCATTTCACATGCTGGGGCACAGTAGGAAGTTATGACTGAGGATCACTGCACACATGTAGTAATCTAGATATTTTGTTCCCATAAAGGAAAAAAAAATACATCTGGATTTTTTTTTCTGAAACTGAAAAATATTTCATTTGCACTGAAACCAACCATCCTAAAAAGCAGAGCAAAATGAGCTTATATTCTAATATAGTAAGCAACAATTTTGCACCTTGTTGGGTAGGACTCCAGTTTTAATTTCTACTCTGACAGGTTGAAATTATTTTCTTGGTTGATAGATAAGAACTCACAAGAAGGCCTGTAATTTAATTCATCCTTTTGGTTCTCCATTAAATATCAAAAAATAAGTGTGTTGGTATAACCTTGCAATAACTCACAACTCCAGCTGTAATAGGTCTCCTATATTCTCTAAAAATTATAATAAAGTCAAAACCCCTGATCAATAGGAAGTGAATAAGTTCACACCTTGGCTTCAAAATCCAAGAGATTTAAGATTCTTCAAAAGAATCCAAGATTCTCCAGACTTCTCATCATAAAGGCCACCTGAAATATTTTCCTAGTTTTCATAATAATCAAACTGTGCAAGTAACGGTAGTGACTTTCTCTGTACCTTTTAGCCACTTTCATCTATACTTTTATAACACCTTTTCTACTTCTTTATTGTAACTATTAATAGATCTGTGCAAAAGATCACTTGTAGTTCGCTCATACAGAAAGACATTTTATTGAATTAATGAGATTATGGTTCTTTGGTTTGGAATATTTGTAGTAATTAAACAATACAAGAATTCTCACTGTCGATCAGAGGTGTGAAAGGCATCTTATAATTATGACCTACACTGTCTGTACTTTCCAGCTGCTCACTTGTACATCAACAGGTTATACAGGTTACTTAGCAGTTTGTGTTGTGAGCACCTTATTGCAAGAAAAAAAGACAGAAATACCTTGCATTCCTTATCAAAAAAATTATACCTCCAAACATTTTTTCTTATGATGACCCTATCATTGAATTTAGTGAACAAGGAAAATTGATCCAGAGATAATACCTTTGCTATTACCACCAAATAGAATCTTTATCGGTAAATCCGAAGGACAGCTGGCATTTAATCGCTGACAATTTCTTGCTGTTTTTTTTACTGTAATCTGTATGAAGCTTTTAAAATTATATCTATTGACAAGCTGATCTTTGACTTAGCAAAATATCCAGCAGCTTTGTATTCTGAAGGATTCAAAATGCAGCGCACCATGAAATGTGGAGCAATAAGTTGTCATTTCGTAGTGATATCAATTGTCTAAAAAGCAGTTATTTATTGTAGCCATCTAATGTGCAGCCACTAGTACATCTCCATTTATAGATTAATATTTTAGCTTTGGGAAGAAACTTGGGGTGCATTCCATCGACATCCAATTAGGTGAAAAGAGGCAGATATGATTATGGGTGCCTAAAATGCATTGATTAATTTATGTGTCATCAGTCACTTCTACACTAATTTCTGATACTGCATGGACTAGCTTGAGCAGTATGAAAACAAATATTTAAACTCTTCCACTAATATTGATAGACAAAATGTCATTTTTCATAATTATTGATTCAGTTTCACCCATTTTTATATGTAGCATAAGTATCCAAAATGCATAAAATTCCCAGAGCTCTGTTCTGCTGTGTAGGTATCAAAATAGAAATGCTCTTCTTAGATCTTCCGTTGCCACTGACTGTGAATACTTTGAACTACAGGGAAGGATACAGACATAAGTTCCAAAATAAGCTTTGAGTTTCTTCCTTCCAAAAATCTGTAACTTTTAAAACACAGGTGAGAGTTCCACTCCTCAGTAGATAATAATATTGGCTTGCCATATACCAAGATGCAAGCTGTCTGATGAAGCGTCCAGGTAACAACACAGACATCTCTAGATACCATCAGTTTCATTAAAGGTTACTCAGAAATGGTAAATCACACTGATTTAGGCTGGAATGGATGGATAAAAATCCCCCCCAATTTTTTATTTCTTTTAATAAAGAAACAACTATTTTGGAAGGAAAAAAAAAACACCCAAAACAATAAAACTGTATCCTTGGTTTTCTTTAGAATGTAATAATAGCTATGTCTTCACAAAGGTATAGTGTTTACTAAGAAATCTGCTCCTAGGGTAAGCTATTATTGCTTCAGCAGTCTCCAGGCTCCAAAAGGAATGAAAATAGTTTTAAAAATGCAGGATGTTCATGAAATGGAGAAATGGATGATGAATTTGTGCTACTTACTGCACGTTCTCTGTTGTTTGCTTTTCATCATAAACTGAAACAACCGCACAGACCAGTCACTTGGAAGCAGAGCCAGACTGAGGACTAGGTAAAAGAGGAGGCTGCCCAACCTAGCAGGAAGTAAGTAATGGCGAAAGAGGCAAATCTGGTAGCACGGAATATCTATTTTTCATCTGCAGTAATTTGTTGCTTGGCAAGAGCTGATGAATCCAATTTTGAGAGTATTTTACAGTGAGTTACGACGTTTACAAAGGAAAATCAGTAAAAATATTCTTTCCTATTCTAGAAATAAGCTAAAGTCATCACTGGAAATCTGCCGTCTTTGATAACCTGACCGGAGTTAAACAGATCAATGGTCAGCATCACACTAACAGCTGGAGATGGGAATGCTGAAATTTGTTATGGCAAAGGTCTGCTTCACTCTCAGATTGTACAGGAGAAGCAGCAGAAGAAATGAAAGGAAGAGGCTCTGTTCACTGCAGGTGATCTGGAGTATGGTGAAAGGTCTTCCTCACTCACAGAAAGGCTGGGGAACAGCACAGCTAAGGTCTGAAACCATCACCAGATAATCCCTCCAGCRTACCAAAATCACATTTGTTATGGCAGTGAATGAGAATAGTAACACACAAGCTGGTTTTATCATCAGCGTTTTGCAATGGCCCAAATTTGTTTTAACCGAAATTAATCTCATGGGATCATGGGTAGGACACTCTCTTTTTTAGCTGATCAGCATWTATAGCACAAAAACATGCAACTTGTTGCATTAACAACACAAATACAGGAAAAATGCTCATACATTCACTGGATCTATATCTGGTTTTGTGCCAGCTTTCTGAAAATTTGGCTACAAAAGGAAGATTTTCCTAACAAATGGAATTCATGTGCTGGTTAATACACTGGGGAACAGACAGAATTTCTACTTCATCCAGCGAAGCAGAAAGAAGCAAATCAATCTTAATTTTCTTTTTTTTTTTTCCTTTTCTGTGCCATAGGACTAAAATTAGCACAAATGTTGTTCATAATAAAAACCTAAGTTTATTGATTTTGAGAGTGACGTGATGGTAACTAAATTTAAAAGTTTTGTTTGTAAATGCTGACTTGTCAAGTAAAGAAACAAATCTTTTTAAAGAAGAAATTAATCACTCTTAGAATTGTAATGTCTAATAAATAAAACCTCATTTCACTATTACTCTGACTTCTTATTATGAACTACAATTTATACTATATTACAAATCCTCCTAAAGGTAATAAATTTGACGTAGAAAAAAATTAATACAAAATCTAATTATATTTAACTTGATTAAATTAGAATGGACTTTTTATGTAATCTCATTTAATTCAAGACATTCCTAAACCAGCAAAATTACTAACAATACCTAAAAAAAAACCCCACATAGAAAGTTACAGACTTTACCAACTGTCCACCTTCCACTCCACTACAGAAGAGATGAGAAGGGGTATCTCATGCTCTGGGCCAAATTCTGCCATAGGCAGCCACTTTCTACGCTCTGCTGACCTGAATCTGTGTTACTCAGATCTATAGTTTTAAAGGCAGAGAAGAAATAGGGAACAGGGAGGGYAGAGTATTTCTGCAATTCGCTCTTTCTCTGAAAATGTATGGGAATCTCACTGCTATTTCTCTGAAAATTGAAAAGAATCTCACTGCTTGTCTCATCACATTTACACTAAAAGAATTCCCAAATCACACTAGCAAAACCTTTTCCTTTTCAGGAAAGGAGCTTTGTTCTGGCATAAGCCTGGGTCTGATGTTCTGTTCATTGCTGATATTGCTGATCTTAATATATATGGGATGGGACGGTCATGCTCTACATCACCCAGCTAAGGAGTTAAATCYTCAATCTGATGGAGGACCAACAGCAGAAAATCTACTTTAAATGAACTCCTCTCCTGTGTTTTTCATAAGGCGCAATTTAACCTAGCTGAAGATCCCAGGTACTCAAACTCGATGCTTTCAACTGGAAGAACTTTTTAGAATGCTGTTTTTCTCTTTTTGCCAACAAAGCTGACTTTGTAAATTCTCTGATGATTATTCTGAAAACAGATTCCTCTGAAGGGATTTGATGCTTCCTTCTTGAAGTGTTTTGCTAATCATGCCTTTTAACTTTGTTCACTGAAGAGAAGACACTTAGCCAGTCAAAGAGACTTACCTTGCCTCAAAAACTTTTTGCATAGGTATCATTAGTAGGATGAACTGGTAATTAGTTTCTATTGTTGACCACCAAGCAGTCTTTGCAACTACCAATTCCTCATCCCTCTGGAGGTCTGGGGTTTTTTGTTTGTTTTGTATGAGAAGCTGAGTTACGCATCTTACGTATCTCCAGAACAATCTGAGCAAAGCCTTCCTCCCTTTCCTTTCTTCCCGTCTTTGTATGCTGCAGAATTGGCTTTTAAAATACCATTACAAAACAGTAATTAAAAGAAAACCAAATCTAGTTTTGAAAAAGAACAGCCACCATTTTTATACAGTACATATAAAAATGTGTTCAACACAGAAATGTTTAGTCAGATTTTTTAAATTAACAGCAGTCCTAAGACTTTCTTAAAGATTTATTCACTTCAATGACTCAGTATCTCATGTTTTTTTCTCATTTTTTTCCTGTGCCACAATAAATCGGGCTGTGAAATAAGCTTGGTTTAAGTAGCAGAAACATTATGATTTCACATTTAGCAGCATAAAAATTGCCTTATGTTCAAATTTGTGCTTCTCAGTAAGGTTCCCAGGTACCTTCCACAGAGCAGCAGCTTATTATCAGAACAGAAGAATGCTTCCTATGGGCAAAAGAAGGCTTTTCATCACAAGCTGTGATGAGTATGTATTGACAAGATGTCAGAACCTGAAGAAATTTTGGGTTTGTATTTGGTATTTACTAAATTAAATTTGTGGCAATCAGCTGAGATTATATATAAATTATTTTACGCAGTTTTGTTTGGTGATTATTAGAGCTTTCCAACTGGAATTTATATGTAAGCAACTTCCAGCAAACCAAAGTCTTAATGTACCTGCACAAAAAAAAAGTCAATACCATTGCTCAAGAGATCGAGTTTACTGTGTACACAAAATTAAATTCTGAATGTGTTAACGAGGTTGTATCACATATTAGTCAAGTTCAATGGCAAAATGGAAAAATTCCAGTTAATATTTACTTTAGGTTAGAATGGAATTCAATGTCAGTTTTGTATTTTTTAAAAATGGCTGGAAATCTGAGTAAATCTTAATAATGTTGAGCTATTAAAAGGTTTCTATATTAATATTAATATTCAAATAGATAACAGAACAGAAAAAAACAGGGTCAAAAAACTGAAGCGAACAGAAAGCTAGATGAACCAAAAAACACCTTCTGAAAATTAAACATTTCAACATTATCAACAAGAAATCTGTCAATAATTTTAAAAAAATATATAAATATCTACAACATTTATTTTAGCTTGCTTTAGTTAGTCATCAAAATGAACATTCCTATGTTCAAGGAAATGCTTTTTTGTAAAGGACTTTTTTTAAAAAAAAAAAATATTTTAACAGTTCTATGTATAAGATTTATAGTTGTGTCTATATATTTGTGATTACAACTGTGATATAGGTATATAAAATTGTGAATTGTATCATATTTGAGTCAATGAGTGAATTTTATTTAATAAACTGAAGTAATTAAAAATCTAACTCCATCTCAAGGTGCCCTTCTTTGGATAGCATTCCTATAGTTACTATTTAATATGATTTCAGTCTTGTTATATCATAACTGGTTTATAAGAATGGCCTCAAAACWTTCTGCTTCACTGTTACAGTTCATAAATTAAAAGAAACCTAAACAACATCAATTAATGAGTGCTGAAAAGGAATTTTGTTCTTTGTAATCTTTAAGACAAAAGGAAAAACTCAAATAGCATATTCCACCAACACATATCCACTCCAGACTTAGGAAATCTTACCAGAAAATATGGATCATATCTTCATGCCCATTAAAAATAACATCCTATTTCCACAGGTTTCAGAAGCAGCAGAATAATTTATTCACAAGGGAAGCTAAATATAAAGCTTGCATTAAAATATATTAATTAAAAATTGCATTCTGKAAGTAAAGCCTTCAAAACCTGCAACTGTGCTTGGGAAACATAGCAATGAATGAGGAATACAAACCTTTTAGAAACATCACTGCTCTGAAAGTCTGAAGATATCAGAGTGAGCATTCATAAAACATTTGTTCCTTTACTTTAAGACATGATGATGAGCATTTCTTTTAACACCTTCCTACATGGATACTTGAGCATCCAGGCATTTAAAAACAGATGGGAAGGGGGAGAGGCAAAAGTCTTAATGTGACCAAAATAGTAATTTTTCTTAAGAGTTTCAAGAGTTCTGAACAATCACACTTCAGGTCTGACCTAATGGGCTTGAAATGATACCCAGCACTACGCTGGGAAGTAAACATATTTTGGGCTACGTATTGTAATACACAGAGCAGCTGGGATGCTCTAAGGAGAAAAATTACTGCCAGAGTTTGCATGTTAGATTTTATTTATTTTGAATGTAACCTTTATATATTACAAACCCTTCTGTAGGCAGCAAGCAGCATACTTAASACAGTTCTTTTACTTGAAGAAAAAAACATTAAGCTACATACCACTGAAGTGAATTCTTTGATTTATTGGTAATAAAGTTCTAGCAGTAAAGAATGGGTGTGAGGAATGCACCACTTTTCACATCCCTCAATCTTTCACAATATTTAAATATTGTTTAAACACGAGCAAATAAAAGGAACGTTTAATATGAAAACAATTACTGAACTGTTAAATGTGATTAAGTAACTGAATAATATTTTATCTGTTCTTTTTATTTKTCCATTATACCAACTACATCAAGATGGCATATGACCAATTTCAGTAGGGTGGGAGTGGGAAAATGCAGCATAAGTATACAGAAGTGAAAATAATTACCATGTACATGCTATCTCTGCCTCCTGTATTGCAATTACTATATATACTATATACATTTATGCTGCATGTTTGCATTTATCTAGTGTTGTACATGCAAATGCAAAAGTGACCACTGCTAAAGTTCATCATCTGGAACATCCAGGCTCACTGATGCTGACTACAGAAGAAAGGCTTCAAAAAGAATTAGACAAGGACAGTATCCAGCTTTGCATCACAGCTGTATCAGAAAGAGAGATTAGGATAAAATCAGAAAGCTGTTTCTTAGATTAAAGCCACAGTGTACCAGGCATTCTCTTCTGTGTACAAAAAGTAGTATCAGCCTAGATGGTTGACCATACTGCCAATGTACGAACAAGGCGCCTCACTGTAGTGAAGGCGAGTTTTTACAAGTCAGGGAGATACAGCTGCTATCTGATGGCTTTGCAAACTTTTCTTCGAAATCTTATGGAACTGCACACATCTGAACTGTCTCTCTCCAGCTCTTGTGAAAACTATCTTTCAACAATGCCATGGAGTGATACCCTTTGAGAAGCAGCAAAGAATATCCAGGTATGTTACTGTTATGTTATATCATCGCTGAACCAYCCCTAGAAGGAAGTTCCCATCCACATATGGAATTTCCAATTAATATGCTTCAAACACCCTCTCTTATAAACTTAATCTTAAGGGARGACATTCTTTCTGAATTTTCAGTGAGAATCACGTTTTTCTAACTCACAAATATTGTTTATTCAGGAGTGTGAGACACCCCAGCATCGTCAGGTAACTGCAAAACAGATACCAAACTCACCATTATAACTAGGTTTCTGTACAAATAGTAATGAACTATTTGGCTTTCAGAAAAATTATTCATTAGCTAGTACACCAAATAGCAACTTCAATGTTATCTCCGTGAAGCTCTTACCAAAAGGGAAAACATATGTATATTTTATTTTTTAACATTAAATATTCACAGAATGTTTATTAAGACAAATACATAGACTCATCAAGATGAAAGACTTGGGAAGACTTGTGAATTTTTTGAATTAAAAATAAAAACATAACGTTAATAAGACTTAATGGCATAGTTAAATATTTAAAATATGTCTGTGAAAAACTCTTTTAATATCTAGATAGTTAAATAGATTTTTCTCTATGAAATAACATCAGCTACCAAAATTTTGTTGTGCATCAGTTGACTTAATCAAATGGACTTTTTTATGCTCTCTTACAGTTTCTGYCTTCTTCATACATAAATAATATATATTTCTTCTCAATCAGCTGACTAAGCCAGATAAAGCTTGTGGAAATAGATGTTGCACCATATTTGGGATATAGTATGGATCATAGTTCTCCTAACAGAGACTTGAAACATACTGCTTTCTATGCAAAACTTTTTTATTATTTCATACTTCCTAATGTTGTAGAGTTATTTATAAGATAGGTCCTACAAGAAGACTATAGCTACTTTATTCTAGATAGTGGCACAGAAAACAATCAGTAAGGACAGGATTAACTGCCATGGCAAAATCTAACTATCGATCGGCTCTGTTTGCTTTTTTATGGCTAGATCAATGATGGTATTTATGACCATTCTTTAAGATATTCCTTGATGCTTAACTTTACCTTCTCAGCTGTTGCTACAATTAGATCTTATGGGGATTCTGATCATCAGTCACTTCAGATTCATTACAGAAATATTCATTCACAGACATGTCTTCAGACAAAAAGGCATGTAGAAATAACAGCTATGCTCTGTAACTCTTGGTGTTATTTATTCAGGAACATTTAAATGAAATGTTCAAATAAATCAGTTCTGTCAAACTTTGACCTCTGTTTTTGAAATTTAGATGAAAATAGGTGAGTAAACAGTAAAAAACTTTGCTGGAAGTGCCTGAAATGCTAATCAGAATTTTAAATTACTTGATTCATTCAACCCAAGGATGACTACCACATTCATGTTTCTCATGCTTCTTTTGGAAAAGGGTCTGATGGTCAATGCTTCTCACTGAAAAAAAAAAAAGTCTTCTTGAAGCTGTAAACAAAGAGTTTTGTCTTCACTGATCATTACAAGGAGGGAGAAATGAGCATGGGTTGTACAATAAGACCATCGGAAGGATTCAGCCCACCAAACTCTACACTCTTATTGGCACTTTTTTTTGCTTGGAATATGACAGAAGCATTATACTAACCAGATCTTTTTATKTAGCTCTGACTTTACTGATTGCCATAGTGGTAAGCACAACAGCCTGACATATCCCCCAAAACTGCTTAAGCAGTCTGTTCAGCAATGTCTGAACATAGCTCCAATGTCACTTACACAGCTTTTGCAAAAGGAGAACAGAGCCGCGCCAACGTAGTGTGTCTCACTGTTTCCTCTCAACTGTAATGACATTCTATTAAGAAAACGACATGAGTGTCCATCTTTAAAGTATCAGTCCCTGGCTTGATCTTTAATTTGATTAGTTTTAAATCCCAAAGGTTTAAACTGAATCCTGTACTTTTGCAAAAACAAAGTGATCATAGATTGCTGTATTAAACACAGGTGTTGCTGATCTGCACAGTGATCCTGAAATCATGTTTCTCATTTCTTGTTCAAAAACTAGTGTGATCTTTAAACAGCTGCTTTGTTGAGTCCCATAGGTAGCTGCACTTTATTTTGAGAGAAATAATTCCTATATATAGTGTCCGTATGTTCCTTTTCTTTCAAAGGCTTAGTGGAAATTAGGTAAACAAAAAATCCCGCTTCAAACCGCAACGTATAGGCTATCCTCTGCTTCTATACAGATGCTAGAAAGCCTTCTGTGAAGACCATGAAGTAGAGTCCCATAGTAGTACAAAGGTGTAACTGGGGTCAAAAACCTCTCAATTTGCTGCTGACCTTTAGTGTTAAAGCAAATAGCACTTATTTGTGTTTAAAGCCTGGCACATGAGTAAGTATCCTGCAATRCTGGGGCCTTCATGTGGGAGTTCAGATTTTCAACATGTTTTCAGATGAGCAGTGAAAAAGTAGTAATTGATTGAAATAAGATTTTTACCCCATTCGCATCTGCATTAAAAAATAGCTCCAAGACTGAGAACAACAAGCATTTGAAGAAATGGGGTCAGGAATCTTATCATCTAAGTTAAAGATTATCTTTTCTATTTTTCTCCAATACATTGCCACACAAATTGCAAGATAGTATTTATTCCATTCTTAGGCAAGTACAAAAGAGGCTCCTATCTATTCCCTCCAGTTCAAGTTTCAGCTCCTACAGTATTTGATTTCATTTCTTGTATTACTTTTTTACAATTTTTGCTTGATTTGATTCTTATATTTGTGCCRTGTCAGAATGTCATAAAAAATCTGTTCAATTTACGATGTGGGCAAAAAAACCCACTTTGATGCGTCTGACGTTCAATCCTAGCTTAATTTGTAAGTGATAAGTTAGGAGGTTTAATCTCAGTGCCCATATGTCACATCTCAAAACCAGATCACACTTCTGCATGAATGGCAGGCTCTACTTAGCAAAGCTGTAGACTGACATATTGGAATGGGTGTGGGAGATGCTCCTGGGGAAAGCTTATTCATGTTTTATCACTGGTGGAAATATTCATACTTCAGATATCTCATATGGAAAAACAGCATTTTCAAATCAAAGGATTCTTATGGACAACTATAAAATCAGCTTTTTCTTAGAGTCAGTGATCTATGTGTAAGGATTGTTTTTACCTGAGCCAGTGCTCTAAATAATAGGGACAGCTCCCATCCAGCAGCTTCTAAAAAAAAAAAAGAGGTCTTCATACTCCATTGTGTACGACTGCCACCATTTAAATTACAGCAGCTTTGATTTGCTCTGATATGCACTGGGATTGAAATTGGGGCTAAGATTTGTGCAATATTGTAGATTCCAATTTTAACCTTTGCTCTAGTCCTGTGACACAGTTCAGCATTTCACATTCCTTTGCAGAGACTGAATTTTATTCTTTTGTTTGTTTGTTTTTATTTTACCCTTTCATTCTACAAAATTCCCATTGAACAAAATCTGATGTTGCCTTCTTGTTTCCTTAAACCTCACAAGAAACTGTATCCAACCAATGCCGCACTTTTAGGAATTCTGTTCTGCCAGCTGCTCAGCTCCATTACAAAAGCACTTGTGGATGTAGTTTTTCACCATTTCTCTCATCAGCTCAGCTGTATGGAAGGAGATGGGTAAGAGTTACTCCCATGGAACAAGAAGCAGTGACTGGCCAGAAGCAGCTGCCTATGTGGATAATAATAATTTCTGATATTTCTTCATCATTCCTGGAGAGGACAACTATCAATCCGTGTCTAATCTAGACAATATATTTCTAACCTAAAGTCCCCATAAAGCAGGAAATGACAACTGCGAAAGCTGATTTATCCAAGCTGCTCTGCTAGTTCCTATTCCATGACAGAATAGCTAATGCTGACAGACAGACAGCTTAAGGCTGAGCTGTTACTTGATCTCATTATGTGCCAACTGATACAAGTTAACAAACAAAGCAGTAAATTGTTGTGTAGACAAACAAAACTTTTGTAACAGCTAGTAGAATAGTTTCAAGCTAAAGCCAATAAACTTTCATTTTTTCATATTCTTGAAAAGTAGCTTAGAAGTTGACCAGTGACACTATAGCTTCTCTTGGAATAATTTAAATCAAAGCTGCTATATCAGAGAAATATTTTGAAGAACAGCATTTTACTACTTTTCACTAAATTCAAAATTATTAGTGATTGGTTAGACCCAGTTATATCTAGGTCAATATGTTAAATACAGATGTAGCCATTCGCCTGAGAGGTGCTTGGAGTGACATTTATCCCTGAGTCTTGTGCAAAAAACCAACATGGTCTGACCCCATTCCCTTCTAGGCAAAGCAMAGTGAAACTAGGCTTTTGTGGTGAAGCAGCAGCAGTAATACTATAGACTGTCAAAGTCTGTGGGATGATTTCACGGAAGCAGTGCTGTCTTACTTCACCCATAAGATAGTCAGTTCTATCTGAAACTTGTAATCTCACAGAAACAGGAAAAGTAGAAGAGCTCTCTATTGCAATAATACGGGGGTTTGCCTATATTTTTAAGCCTTCTCAACATGATACAATTTTCAACAAAAATGTTTGGGTTTAGCTAGAGCCTATTCTGCAGTACTGAATTAACAACAGCAAATAAAAAATAAGAAACCAAATTAGTGTTAATCCTGGAAAACGAGTAAAATATTTACCATTTTATTTTTCTCTGTACATTTCATTGACTTTGAAAGTCAATCCTTTTTCCTGGCTTCATTTTGACACTTCATTAGCCAGTGGGTCATCACCTTTCGCTCCACTGAATAGTGGTTATTTCTCATGCCAACACAGATAGAGGATTCAGACCTGATTTGTATTGCAGGTAATAAATGGTAATTATCTGCACCTTTTTTCTGATGTGAATCACTGTCTCTGAATTGGAGGAACTAAATCTTTGTAACTTTGATGACAGCAGATTAGAGTATAACCAGTCTTTCTCTGGTATACTTACTGGGGCAAAGACTTAGAGGTCATGCATTCAATTTTGTGTAATTACTGTCAGTTTAATGATGAAAATGAAAGAAGATAGTGTATACTTAATCAAGCAGATAAGCATATGAAGCTCTTGCATTAAAGATTTAATGGAACAATAGACACAGAACTGGAAAACGGACAGTGGGCAAAACAGGTCCCTTCTGTGACTGCTCATGCTTTACTCAGAATGGTCAGGACAATCAGTAAAYGCTTTCTTCTTTTTCCTCCACCCTTTTTCTAAAGATGCTATAATGAAAATCAGGGAAATAGGAGGCCAAGAACAACTTCAGGAAATGTAGTTAAATTTCACATTTTTTCCTATAGAAGACAATTGTGAAAGGTGCCAGAGTAGATACACTAGAGTCTGAAATTGTCTATAGAACAGAGATAACACTGACACAATGGCATACGCTTTGTTTTCCCTGACTGTAACGGTATCACAAGTAGAAATGAAATCTGCCGTAGTTCATGTRTTTAAAATTCACAGCTTCTATTTATCTTCATAACACTGTGGTGTCTACAGTGCGTAAAATTCTACATTTCCTCATACTTGAAAGGACCATATACTTAGGACTGCCTCTTACTAGGCTCAGAGGCTCAGCACAGGTGTCACATCTAAGGCCATTCAGGCTCTGTCCCTTCTACGTAATGCRTCCCAGTGGGCTTTTCTGCCCATACTTTACATGCATTATCATGCTCTGCGGGAAACACAGCAAGCACAGCAGCTTGCCAGAGTAAAAGCAGCTGGTTAGGGCTTCTTCTAATATAGCAGTTCAGCAGTTGAAAGGATTGTCTGTACATTTTACAGAGAGGAAAAAAAGTGTTGAATAAACAGTCCATGGAGTAGGAAACACGAGCATGAGCCTAGAGTACTACAGAGGAATGCTAACACAAAGCTAGTATAATGCTGCCACTTGCTTCTGGGAAGATTATTTYCACCACCCAAGGAAATGATAGGGCCACAAAGTTATTATATAAAAGGAAATAGCGGGAAGCAGAAATACATCTTTCTTTAGATGTGTATTAAGAGAAAATAGTGATGATTATTGAGACATATGACACAGTTATTCAACTTCAGCTAAGATTCTGATCTAAGATATACAACCTCAAACCAGGATTAGACTCCTAAACTGAGAAGAAATTTAAGTTTTAATATACATCCTCCTCTTCGTCATTTCCTATTGATTAGTGTGGATGACATCCCTTCTTTGTGCTGACTATTGTAAATTCCACTTCCTAATTCCCCTCACTGGACAAGAACTCATAGGTGTTTACCTCAGAGTTGTTGTTCTCGCACCATCAGGTTACAACATACCAAGACAGTCTSTGTATCCAGCCCTAAGGTCACAGACAAGGTTACAGCACAGCAGCAAACTGAGTCCAGGTCTCTTGAATCTCAGGCTGTGTCCCACTTGCTGGCCTATTTATCCATCAGAAAGCAGCACTGGTAAAGAGCAATGAGTGTGAATCTAACCGGAGCCTGAAGTTTGTCATAGTTTCTAGTTTGTACAGATTAGTCTACTAAAATGGTGATGGCAATTCTCAACTATATTTGAATATATGAACTGGAAATGTAAAGTTCTSTCACTCATTTTACAAGATCATGAAATTTCAAGGGGATACAGTTCTAATCACCACTCATATCCAATTTGCCAAGATAAGTAATAATTTTGACYCTTCTATTAAATGCAGATGTAAGGAGCATGTCAAACAGCTCGAGACTACAGTGCTCCCCAGGTGCTACACATTTCTCATATATCATTTTCACCTGTTTCATTGTTTGTGTTTACCAGAAGGTTATGAATAGCTAAGCTCTGCCACCAGGGAAGGTAATCTCTGAATGATCCTTATTACTTATTACTACTATTTACTTACATTTTATTAATGGTCCACAGGCTCTACTCAGGATCTAACTTGGCTAAACATTATAGAAACATATGGTGAACATCCCCTGCTGAACATTCTAAGCAGAGAAACATAACTGGCTGGAAAATGTTATACTGGAATAATTATGAAAACTGGTTGACATATTTCATTCTCTCTACCTATCCTTACTTCTAAATATTTGTCCACAAAAYCAAATTTTAGGTTTTATTTCCATTAGCATTTAAGCTACAGTGATGTTAAAAAGAAAAATATAAGGACTAGGATAGTAAAAGAGAAGTTCAGTGAACAAGTGACAATGTCAAGAGGAGGTGAATTGCTTTGGACTTCTTGCATCCCTTGGGAAGGAGCTCCTACCACTGTTTTTGATGAAGTTACACAAAAGTGTGTTGACACWTTTATTTATACAGAAACAATGGGTCTCTTGTCCTATTATTAGAAACAGTTTCAGCCATAAATTCTCCCTGGATTTTGGACTCTTCAACTTCCCCACAGATTTAGTGGGCTTCAGGTCTGATGTCAAAATTCAGAATCATCTTCTACAAAAGAGACTTAGTTGGATAAAGTCTGTATTAGACCCAAAGTCCATGGGCTTTGTAGTCGCCATCATTTTGTTCAGATGGATGATCAAGACCTGATACACAATTCTGTAAAAGAAAAGTGCTACTATGGAATACAGTATTTAAAGCAATATTAGTTATTTGTTGCATCCRGTTAGAGCCTCTAAAAGCAGTGGGTCTGAAATCCCAGCGATAACTGAAGGCAAACAATGGAGAGGTAYGCTGTAGTTTTTCTAAACATCAAATAATTGTAAGATAAGCCTTAGTAAAATATCTTTTCTATTTCTGAACGCAATTCTTCACCTTTTGCCACGATGGCTCTGTTTACCAGTGCAGCACTAGTGGTTAAATATCTCTTGTCTGCAACATCTGTTAAGAACTGGAGGGGTTTCAGACTGTGAACTGTAAAACTCTGATAACAAGACAGTAAGCCTGGCCCAGTGACCCAAAACAAAGGAAGCAATGGATGTAAAAGGGTAATGCTGGGAGAAAGAAGGAAAGTTCTGAATTAACCTGGGATGATTATGTGTTCTGACAGAATGAAGTAACTCCTACTCGCTATACTAAAGCTCCATGGCAGCATAATAGAACAAAAACAGATGTAGACTTTGCATGCAGTAGATAATAGAGTATCTTCTCTCATACATGAGTAACTAGAGCTGCTGGAATAAATTCTGTCAACAGCCACTAAAAATGCAAATAATTAGACATATATTTAATATACCAGATTTAATACATATCCTTATGGAAAAGTCCAYAAAGGTATAGCATAAAATCACACAGGAGCATGCATACTTTCTGTAAGATGGTTTGTTATGTTTATCTACAGAATATATTATTGTTATTATCCCTATTACAGCAGCTCCTAGTGCAGCTTTGCACCATCCACATATCATTTCTATTAAAAGCTATGGAATAGCACTACAAAGAAGRGTTTTGTTTGTTTTAATCTCCCAGTGCCCCTGCTGGCTTTTCCAATTCATAACCGTTATAGTTAGAGGGATCGACAGAAGCCGTAACCGACATGTTACTGGGTTCCACTGGACAGGGATCTCTTCCTTCTCCCAGAAGGATGATTACTTGTCTRCCTTAGATCTCTCACTTTCACTGGAGCCTCCCGGCACTGTTGAACAAGTTTATGTTATCTATGTAGTAGTAACAGTAATACTATACTCTGCAAATAGCACTCAGCTGTGCTCCCCAGCTCAGGCACTTCCCTGGCCTCTGACCAACTTCACCATGGTGAAATGGAGTGCAACAAAAAACTATGCAAGCGACAGAAACACATCTCTAGCAATTGACCATAGAACCCTTACTGCTCTTATAGCAGGCATTCATGTTGCCACTGCTACACAGATAGTAGCCTTGCCTGAAAGCAAGATTTAGACATGACATGGTTTAATATCTGCACGTTGATAGCCTTCTCTATACACTTAAAAGTATATTACTATCATCTTAGATGCCTGTGTATTGCTTGGCCAAACACTCTCAGCAAAGGAAAGGTCACTAGGATCCACAGAAACAGGTATTGTTTCCACTGGTCACTTAGGGAGTTCAAGAGTTTTGAGGCAGACCTGGTCAAGACATATTGGCAACAGTTTTCCATGCAGCTAAGTGCTGTAAGAACAGTACAGTAAATAGTGCTCTGCCCTCAAGCAAACTTTGACTATTCACACCATTTCCTGATGACACCCAGTAAGGCTGTGCTTAATGACATCTGCCACTCAGAGTAAATCTAAGGTCACGACACTGCTGCCCATTTTTCAACCTCAGAGTTAGCAACAAAGTACTAACAGGCATTAAGATAGGTAAGGCTCACGTAAGCAAACTTGAAAGGCATGGCAGTGAAATCCCAGACTCCTATGTGTACGTCTCTCACACAATCACTATCGCTTTCCCCAGAGCTTGCTAATGCCAAATACAGCCACTATGTTTGTATATAACCTATGTGAATCCACACACACCTTCATGGTCTTAGACTTGGCTTCCTGGCTAACGGCTCCCTCCTGGCTTTGAGGATTAAACTTCACTGAAAGGCCTATGGAAACCCCAAGCACTTACAGTTCTTGCTATTATCCTGTGTTTGAGGACAGACAAAAAGAGCASCAATACATTTGAAAGGTAATCTTCATATGGGGAAGAATGAAAGCCCGATGCAGTTACTGTTTCTAAACAGAAGTGTGGAAGCCTGTGGAAAAGAACATAAATAGCCAAAGGAAACTAATCTTTTGGGGTATGTTCTGCCCTCCCAGACCGTCAATTTTCCATTCGCCCTGTCAATTTTCTTGTGTTAGTTTTTAATGTTAGGGATTGTTAGCCCCAGATAAATATGGTAGCACTGGTTGTACCTTTTCATGGGGAGAAAAAAAAAGCACTGCATCTTTTAAGATTCTTTTTCTTCTACTCAGGAATTTATTAAAACTAATTTTGAACCATTTCTGGGTTCTAATTTGAGCTGAGTGTCTTAAAGGACCAGTCTGTTCATTAGAGATCCATAGTTTGGTTTGCACATTTGAGAAAAGGGAAGTGATGCTTGACTTGATATAACTATAGTTTGTCAATATTTCAAGACGATGATGGTTGAAATTCTGGTCAACACCAGATCTCAGAGAAATGGTATCTGAGAATGTCATGTTATCGGTTGAAAATGCAGATAGTAGCATCAAGTTCTGAAAGATACACTAAGTGAAAACAGAAATAATAATTCCCCAAATGCCAGTGTAATAAATAATGTTACAGGAAACATTTGAAGACATTTGAATTTATCCTCTGAAAATTTCCTTTTGTGACGTTCACTTCAAGATATAGGAAGGGGCTTTTCTGGAATTACTTTTACAAATACTTTAAATAAATATTCTCAATATATAATACCCTTCTTTTCTCACATCCCTTAGAGTCATAATGTTTGCTATCATTCTGCTCAAGAACATTTTCTGTTACCAAGGAATTCCTGAAGCTTGCTGGCTCACCATGATGGAAATGGTACCCAGGTTTGTGCCTGAAAGGGATCCCAAGAAAGCTGTCTTGCAGATGAAAATTTGACAGCTGTCTCATTATCAGTGTAATTACACTGATGTGTCAATGTGGGAAGGAGAACTGTATTTATTTGTTTGAGGAGTTCCTTTGGTTCAGCAACTGTCCTCTCCTGATATTGCTGCATACCACTAMTATCAAATGGAATATCTGAGCCTTATTTTTCAGTAGGAGTGCACTGTGGCAAGGTAAAATGTTAAGTTAGGCATGCATAAATGTTTCTTATGTGAATCTAGTGGAGGATGTCTGACTGACAGGCAGAGAGAGAAAAGTCTATTTATATAAAAACAGGACACGTTGATGGAAGCTTCCCCCTCTTCTGCCGTTTCTTCCCCAGTGCCAATATATCTTATGCTTAATTTGCATGGCCTACAATGGCAGGCAAAAGAGCAGTTCAGTCTTAAGTCCATTGAGCCCTTAACCCCTCTTCCAGAACAGCAAACAGGCTTGCAGATGTCTCTGCAAACCATTGCGATTCTCAAATTCTTCACCTAATATTTTCCCATAAGGCACCAAAGGCATATTTGAGTGTTGATGATTTGACGCACTATCAGATAGTCAGATAGACTCTGCATGCCAGTTAGAAGATGAAGATCAAGCCAAACATCATCTGTCCAGCATTCAGAATCCTCTTCCTGCACCTTCACCCATGAACAAAGAAAGTCACTTGCAAATGCCTCTCAGCCTAAGGATTGAGACTATTGTACAAATGTTTCACTCCCAGCGACCGTCGTCCGGTTGATACGATGAATTCAGCACATAGGCTAATGAATCCATACAATGAAGGAGAGCTACTCCACTGCGGTGACAGACCTTGGGATCCCAAAGCCTTACAAGACCAATTCGGAAACAAGTTAAAAACAGAGACAATAATGTTAAGAATCTTACTTTAAATTTTATCTTCCCAATTTTCTAGGCAAAGAAGGYACAATAACAAATGAGTTATGTGTTAAAAATGGATGTCCTTATGTGGAAAAATTGTAAGGATAATATTACTGTCCAGYAAACCAGGAAAACATGAATGTAGATGGCATGTAAATCTCTGTATTCTCCTAAAATATCTTTTGTTATAACAAATAGGGCTGAAACATGCAAAAATTAGAAAGCTGGTTTCTTCTGTTTTACACATTCTTAAAGGCTCTTTTTACCATTAGCCTTAATGTCTGTTGTGACTATGTGGTGTTTCTGTATCTTGTACAAAATGTCTGGCTTGAAGAAAAAATACTGTACTATGTCAAATAAACAAATTTAATACTAATCAGCTGCACTAATTGGAATGACACTGACATTTTGCACTACACTTAAGAATGGAAATACCTTACAGAAAAGAAGCCTGACATTTGACTGAGATTCCCTATTTAGACTTATTATACTGTTTAGAAATGCAACCCCTAAAACTGCAAGCATAGGATTCAAAATATGTGAGCACAGTTACAGTATTTGTAAAATGTCTTAAACCTTTTACACAAGTAATTCTGCTTATAGAAGGACCTTGACAAAGYAGTTCTCCCCTTACTCTGTGGAAGAAGGCTCTCCTTTTATTTTAACAATGTTAAYGCAAAAAAGAAAAAAACCACTACTGGCTTAAAAATAAGCATGCTTACTTTAATTCTACCTTGAAATTGATTTTATTTTATAACCTCAGTTTAAAAAACTGGGATTTTTTTTTATTATTTTATTTTTATTTTTMTTTCTTTTTTGGAGACCAAGCAAGAAATTCTTTCTGTCAGCCGGTAGAGAAAAATGGTAGTCATCTGTCTGCAGGAGTCCTTGCCACTTTACACGCATCTCTAACCTTCTCATCTCAGGCAGACGAGATCGAGACTAGGTATAAAATGGTTGTTTAGTTTGCATGGCCTAGTCGGTCTCCTGGTAAGACTAAATGTCAGGTCTGGTGGAATTCTTGTAGTGTAGACACTTGTTCACTAAAAGTCAATCAACACTAGCAAGGAGAATTGCATAAGAAAGAAATTATAAATCCCAAAGAAGTAACAGTTGATAATAACTGTTAACTGGGTTAAAAGCTGCTTTGGTATGGAAGTCACTCCCTTTTCCAGATAGTATCCATCTCAGAAGACCAATTTATGGTGACTCACAAATGTTAGAAGACAGAACCCATTCTGGATAAAAGAACATTTTCAAAARTCAGAATTCTGGGATTTAAACTCTGTGATTTTTAGTCAACTCTGGACAGCAATCATAGACCGCATTTCTGAAGAAATCTCTATAACAGATGCCTCAATTGTGACACAAACAACTGACTTAGATGAATAGCTGCAACACCTTTGGCTTTCAACAGGAATCTTGTGTGCTGAATTTCCCCCAACATAATTCCCTAAGCATCTAAAACYGAGAACAAAAATCAACATGCCTAACATTACGATGTTTAAAATTCAGATCTCAATCTTTCTGCACTTTTCCTTTTCCYAGCAATTAAATAGGATAAATGTTTAATTAAGAAATGTTAAAAAAAGCATACTCCACAGAGCTAAGGACATWAAAAACTTACAATGATAAAGAAGTTCAGAGTATTTCTGCCATGTTAGTTCACCAATGACTAAATTGGTTTAAATATTAGCTATAGTTAGAGCTGTGCAAAATAGACTCTGTTTTTCAGAAATTACACAGAACTTTTCGATTTCATAGAATTCTGCACTGCCTCAGTTATGGGCTTCATTTGCAGTGCTGATTAAGTACACTTTTGCATCAAAAATGCAAATGTATACACATTTTTGATGCAAAACACTCTTTGCTTGAATGCTGTTACGTCTTCTGTGATACTGGCCTGTTTGTGCACAACAAATTTTTCTGTGTTACTGAAGCTTCACAGTACATTATGGGCTCAAAACAGACCCACTTGGGGATAAAAAAAATCCTTAAAGTTATGCAAAATATTCATAACAAAATGCAAATACTGTTTACAGTTTTCAGCATCTCAGTATAGCAACTCATATTCCAAATTGCAACCAGSTAGAAGCTATATGGAAAACTTTTTAATCAACCTCTGTGCTGGATACTTATATCATTGTCTTGTACAACAAATGTTGCAAAAAGCCCGGGCCCAGCATTAGGTATAAAAATACTAGTTTTAGAGTACGAGAATGGTTTTAGATACATTTAACACTGACACATTCAGAACGAGATTCATTTTTACCGAGATGATTTTCTGAGAAGGGCATTCAGCCAGACAGAAGTTTTCCTCTGGGGGAGAGAAAACCTATACTTAAAGGATTGGATTTTAATACCACCAATGCTAAATTGCACCAAAAATGAATTGGGGCCAAAATAATTACTCACRTCACACACTGCTGGGCAGTTATAGATTGATGTATTTACATTTTGCCAGAATAAGCAATGCCTTCTGAGAAATATAAACCTCTGCTTCTTTTACCTTTGCATCACTGATGAATACAATTCTTGTCATTGCTCACTGACTTAGCGAACATACATCCTCTCATCCCTCCATGCATATTTACTTTGCTGTCTCCCTTGCACTAAGTAAAAAGTCCTCCACATTCAGGACATAATGTTCTGTTTCCTAGCATGCTGCATCAATAAACTAACAACACTTCTGTCAGTCTCTCTTGTGGTCAATTCTGCCTCAAGAGATGTCTAATAAAAATAAAACTGACTATTTCTCTCCACTGTATCTAACTCAACCTCACTGGTTCACAAAATGATTCTGGAGAGTGAGAAAGAGAAAACAGTTATATTGCGAAAGACTCTCATCTTGCAGAAATAGAAACACAGGAAGCTATATGAATGAGAACTCCACCATACTAAGATCTTTGTCCAGTTCTGCGCCTCAGGTAATTGCCATTTTTCAGAGTAGAGATAAGTGAAGTACGTTTTAAAGGTATGTACTAACTCGCAGGGCTTCACTGGGGTGGAGACTACCTGTATAAGTGAAGATGGCTGCTTCCATGAAAATTATGAGGACCTAGTTTCACTGTTTCAGTTTGCTGAATTTTGTTTCTTCAGAAAATTCTCCCATGCATTCTGTTGGATATTCTTTGCTTCTYCAGTCTGAAAATCTGCAGATGTTCACTGATAACTTCAATTTTCTGCTCTGCAAAGGGCAACCACCACAGTGGCAACTGAAATTATGTGGAGAGAGACAAACTAACTAAAAGAATATTGGATTAAACACACGGTGAAAGCAAAAGATTTCAGAATTTGCTCCACAGGTGAAAAAAATCTGAAGTTCAATGGAAAACTTTTGGTTTAAATTAGGCATCAGATCCTACCTGATCTTTCACATCTGCTCCTTTTTAGACTCAAGCACCTGCAACTGATCCTCCATGAAAGAAATCTGATTAAAATCAAAATGAAAGAAAATGATGACTGTGTTGGTACTGGATTCTACCAAAATTGCAGGCTATGTCTTCATTAAGGGCAAATGCTTAATTAATGTAGGAAAACTAGCATACTTTATAAGGAAAATAACTTCATGATGACTGACCTATGTTTTATATAATTTGGTTCCTTGATTATACAATGTACTACAGTACAAATATAGTTTTGCTGACACAGCAGAATTTACATTAAAGGCTTCCCCCGCTTAACCACATCAGTAGGGACTGATGTCTCTTACCTACCTTGATCAATGACACACATTAGCTGAAACTGGCAGGGTACACCTCTCCTCAAATGTAATAGTGTTCATCAATCTGGTCAAACTGAAAACCAATAATGGTGAAATTATTGAGCAGTAACAAAAACCTGCTTAGGTGAATAATCCTAGCAGTAAGCAATATCTAAGACTAATCCTGGCATAAYTCTTCTACCAGACATTTTAATAATATGCATAAATAGATTTTATTCAAAGGCCAAAAATTTCTAACAGTCCAACCAAATCAAAGACATGAAAGATAGCAGTCAACAGATGCATTTTTATTAAATTCCAAGTTMTGTTTACTTTACATTTAGTGTTATAAATTTTGCTTCACAAGAAATTGTGCTTGACCCTCAGATTTGAGTCTGTGAGGCTCATAGATACATAGCTGCAAGTCTGAATCACTTGAACAACGCAAGGGAACAGATCAAGAGACCTTTTATCTACTATATCAGTTCTTTGCCAAATGCAGGAATCAGGCCCACTCAAGATTTTACAGGGCAAAATACACTGTGACCTCAAGGCAAACACAGTAACTAAATGAACGGGAAAAGACAACACTTCCCTGACACAGTTCACTGAAACCCATAAAAATRAAGTTTTTCCTTTTTAAATTGTTCCTTTGTGTAAAAGGAATTGTACCGCCTATGATTTAGTCCTTCTTTAAATGGTTGCTGCTGTAAAAGTAAGATTAGAGTAATGAAATGATTTAGGAAGAAAGTACAAGGACAGATGCAAAAAGCCCCCAAAAGCATCTGAAATAGTTTTTGCTGAATTATTTAGCATAGCTATGTTCTTGCCCCCTTCCGTAACTTGCACCTACTCCAGTTCGTGAGTATCATATTCATGAAAAAATCCAGTTTAAAAAAGCACTGTCACCTCACTTCAGCATGTACAGAAGTCTTACAATACAGAAGTATTTCACTGGCAAAACTTCTTCTGTTTCCACATTTTAAAAAGTTAGCTACCTAATTCCACCTTATATTTAAGAAACATCCTTTAAATTAAATTTAGCTTTACATGTTGTAAAGTGGCATTAGAGAAACMCGTTTTCTAAGCTGTGTCTGCTTGTTTATGGCATTTCTTAAGAGACTACTCACAGTTGGTATATGGTCCGCTTTACAGAGATGCGGGCTGAATTTTCTTAGTGAAGTGCTGTGGCACTAATGCCTAAAGATGACCACCAAATCTCAGCAGGCAAGAAAATAATGGTTATTATTTTTAAAATGCAATTTAGACAGCTGGAACCCAGTTCTGGCTGACTGAGCGAACTAACCCCTACCCTTTGCCCTTCCCCCATACTGGCACCTCTCACCGGCTGTGCAACAGCATTAACCTTATGGACAAACATGCTGGCGCTTTATGCCGCAAACAGAAGGACGAGAGCTGAGCAACACCTTGTGTTAGATGATAAAACTAACCATATGCTGTGAGTTTGCTCCTTTTCTTCCTTAATATAGCAGGCTTCTTATCTCTGTGCTGCCAATTTCCATATTTTCTCTTTGAGGCGTTTACATATTTTCATTACTTTCTGAAACACCAGTTTTCATAAATCACTTTATAACACTATTTTATATGTATTTTGTTCTTCCTCATTATTTCTTTCCTATCCTTTCTAGCATTATTCATTATACCAGATGTTGCTTTCCAGCATAAATCATGAAGTTCCTTGAGATATTTTTMCCAGTATGATTGAGAGCTGAGACTGACAGCTGATTATCACCATTCCACTTCCTTTTTTTGTCGATCCTTCACTATTAAAAAGTTAGATGCTTGTCTCCCACTCACTTCAGCTGGAGATAGCTCTTTTCTACCAATGTATACTTTGAATATCCAGTTGGGTAGGAATGCTATAATAAAGTAATTATTAAGTTATGTTGTTGTGAATRACTGCAGATTATTCATTTTTGTTAAGTGACTGTACTGTGCAAACATAATGTAAACAAAAGGCATTTCCATTATGTTTAGTTAAATTCACAGTAACTAGATACTTAGAAATATTTTCTCCCAAACAGAATCCATGCCCAGTTTTGTGATAAAGAATTTATAAAATAGTTTTTAACCACTTGATACGACAATTAAGCTTTAAGCTTTAGAATATGAGTATTTAAATGCGGGGAACCAGCTACTTTTAGGAACTAATGAGATGAAAAATTTTATGTCATAAACCAACACATATTCTATCAGCATACAAAGGGTATTAAAGAAAGCAACAAATTTCAATAAACTCATACAATTGATATTATCATTTTTTTTAAACAATTTAATCATACTTCAAGAATCAAAACTTATATGAAGTTAAATATTTATGTGGGCACTTGCAGATGGTTTGGGGAATTTTTTTATATAAAGAAACTTAGCTTTTGATGGAGAAAGTCTCTTTCCTTAATATTATAGATATGGATAACTATAATTTGACATACAGATGGGGAATGATTCTGAAGTCCACWGAAAAGCTGCCATTTATTTCATTCAGTTTCAGAATATCAGCCTGAAATCAGCAGAGCCAGGCTTAAATATGCATAACCTACACACCAGCAGCCAGATGATTGACTATAGCACACATAAACGTTACAATAATATGTKAAGTAACTGCTCTAATAATACTAAACTGAGGAGCATTTTGCATGTCTGGCTTGGCATATTAAGCAGACCTAAAGATCCAAATATGAACTAATTAAGGCTCTCTATAAATTATACAAGCTACGTTTTCTATCTTATCACTACCTAACAAAAATTGATGTGCTTTTACATCTATTAGCTCTTGAAGTAGGAYTTTGTTTTCCCTAACACCTGCATTTTAGCTTCTAGTACCAGTAGGTCATAAGAGGCTATAAATTACCCTCATTACCTTAATAATCACAGGATTGCTGAATAAGCTGCATTCTGTCATAACATAATCACATTCCAGCATCTGCATCAGGCTTTAAGACTTCCCACTGCTTATGAGGAATAGTGAGTGGTCTGAGTCAATCAATACAGAAAGCATTAACATTGTGCAACATATTGTATATGTGATAGAGACACTTGCATATCATTACAGCAGCAATACCTCAATGATAAACTTACATATCTAACGTGAATAAATACAAATTTTTGCTTCAAATAACACACGGAGGTTGTAACAACAAAATATGTTTGTTGTATTTCATCTGAGCACATTACTATTTTCAGTAWTTTTTTCTTTCCACTGCAATTCACTGTTCAAAATCCTACAGGTGTTAGTGCTGAAGGAAAGTAAATGGATTTGCAGACTAACTACAGAAATCTTCTAATGTCTTACCTAGGAGAGGGAAGACAAAATGAATTTGGACCAATTTATCTAGTYAATGCAAGGAACAATTTCTTTGCCAACCTTTCCAAAATCAAGCTGATAACAGCATAATCTTGTGCAAGTTTTGCTAATCTATCTTTACTTTAAAGGTGATGAAATTAAAGTCGGAGTCTGAGTTACTTGTTCTAAGTTAGTAGTTGGGCTAAGAAGAGAATCAAAAGACCATCACCACCAGCTTTATCCTGTATCTGTACACAGGACTCCTGTATTGCACAGAATTCCTCCACATTGTTCAAATGTAACTAAAACTTTTAAATTGTTCTTAACCTTTACAGTGCAGAGAAGGATGAAACATGTAAACAAACTGCTGCAATAATGCCTGCCTGAGCCTGCAGTGTAAAACTTCGAGGAAGCAACAGCTCCTTGCTTCTCAGGCAGCATCCCAGATACCAGAGAGCATTCCCTTCCCCCTGCKTTGTTTTCCTGCCCTGCTGGGAACTGGCCTACAGCCGCATCTTGCTTTCTAAAATTCCCTTCCAAGACTCGCCAATCAAAACGCAATGCATGCCTTCTGCACTACTCCAAAGGCAGACAACAGGACTTCCCAGAAGCACAGCGTGACGAGCAGATAGATCTGTCTGCTCAAACTGCTCAAGCCAATCTGCTATGGGGGAGTGTCCGTGGTYTGGGTCTTCGCTTGGGTAAGACTGGGTTAAAAAGTGAGAACTACAGCAGAAGAATAGAAGAGTCACTGTTTTACTGATGTCGATCTTCTTTCCACATCCTTCCCATTCACTAGTTGTATATTTTTTCCCTGAGTGTTTCTCAGCTATAATAATTCAATGCCATCTTTTTCCGCTTTTCATTTGATGGTGAGATGTTTTACATCATCAGTTTTTCTCAAAAAAACGAAAACTAAAATGACACAGCTTAAAGCATTTCAAATAATCTCTGACTGCTTTCTGGAAAAAAAAAAAAAAGAAAAAAAAATGGACAGCATTATCACCACTGTAGAAACTTTCTAACCCCACCAGTTTACACTTTTCAATTTTACACTTTTCATAAGCAAGGAGTAAAACATTTAATTAGACTTAATGATGTCACGACTATTGACTTATATTGCAACACTGCTACTACTACTACTGAGCTTTATTCCTAACTGGCAACAATATCCTGTGATGAGCTAAAAGTCTCTGAGTAAAAAAAAAAAAAAAAATAAAATATCCCCACAACTCCTTCCCCCCAATCTCAGTCATTATCAGTTTATTCTCATGCTTCAAAAATCTTCRCAAAAAAGACTATTCATTGGGCAGGCTGCTTGTAACAGTGTAAGTTCCTCTCTTCCCCCCTAAATGACACACTGGCAGACTTCCACAGTTAAGCAGCCTGCAATGCTAATCTTAAGTTCTTAGCGCTCAAGAATTTGAGCACAACTCTGGACAGTGAAATGCAATGGAGAACAAAATACTCACACAGAAATATATTCAGCTGAAATGTAAGAACCCTCTTAGTTTTAATTTGTTCATGCTATCTGAAATAAAAATGATTTTATTAACRTTTGGAAGTGCATCTCCTCCTAAGAAAAGGATGCTATGATTCTTTTAAGACCTGTCACCTAGACACAAAATAAGCTATATAAAATATTGTGTTATTCTATTTTAGGTACTATTTGAAACTCATTACATYTTGCTCAAATTATTGTTCACTGGAATTAAAACTATAGCTTATTGGAAGATATTTTAATTAGTTTCAGGTAAAATACATATTACATTTACACATACATTGCCTATGATTAAATTACATCTTACTTGGCTTAACAGAATTTTGAAATATTTCTGGAAGCACAATTTTCATTTCACCACTCTATGTTACCACAGCTTTCAAAATCCCACAATCTTCACTGAAGAATAACAGATCAATTTCAAAATCTCTTATGCATAGTGCCAGATACACGTAGGCAAATTTGCCTCTTCTGTTTYTCTGTTTGGTTTTAGTACTACTCACTACATATTAGTGCAAAGGCCTTTTTACAGGTTTGTCATTACTTTTTCCGTTTGTAATCTCGTTTCTCTTCATGGCAATGAATTCAGCCATTGAATTCCCATTATTTTCTTTTATTTAGTCTGTATTTTTTTTTAATCTGCAAATACTGCAGTTCTTTAAGTTGACTGATCCTGTACCACTTAAGTAAAAGAACTTTACTTGAATAGGTATGGAATCAAGCTGTGGTGCATTTTAAATGTTATTCCTTTAAATTTACAACTTTATTCGTAGTTTAGAATATATATACCTTTGGTTAGCACTTGTTTTTATCTCCTCAATCTAATCCTTTTCCCTTTTTACTACTCCAGCAGAAAAAGAACGTTTGAGAAAGTGTGATCATTAACAATTTCTTCCACAAATGGAATAGTCTTCCGAGTCAGCTAAGGGTATCTGCATCACCAAAGTGCTAAAACAATAACAGCCTGACATGAATCTCTAACGTCACGGAATTGCTAGTCTGATAATTATTCATCAAGTCACAAGTTGTACTCTCAAAGGCTGTTTAAAACCATACATTTCTGAATGTTGCAGGACTAACTTCYGCCAGTCAGAGGCCTGGGTATGTGGTGTAAATGTCAATGGAGAATTAGAATTAGTTTACACCAGATCTGACCAATGCCTTATTGGGACCAGGTCTTTTTTTTTTTTTTTTCTCTTAAGGACTCAGGCACTTTAAAAAGCAGATAAGCACTCACAGGGGCTTTTCAGTCATCTGTGCCTCACAGATAATTTGTCCCTTAAGACTCAGAGACCAATTATTTCAATGGAAGAAAGTTGGGCACATTGCCCTTATAAAAACCTGGCCCGAAGACCTGGCTCTACTGCTGCCTCACCGGGAGTGCAYCCACAGCAGCACACTGCAGGCTGACGCARGCCTGCCCTGCAGGTGCCGAGAGCAGGCAGGGCGAGAGCCAGGTGAAATCAAAAAGCTGTGTGATTTTGTTAGCATGGCRCCTGAGATAATATCCTTTGCCTCTCAGATGGGTGTCTTAGGTTGGCCTCGTTACTACATTAACACAAATAAACAGCTTTCAGTACCTTGTGCATTTAAGTGGACTAAATTAGTGTTTGCTCACAGCCGACAGGCAAGCCCCCCCCCCCATCTGGATTTTTCTTCTTAATCTTAGTTTTACTTCTATTGAAAGGGATTAATTACAGCCATTAAGTACTTATCAAATAACTCTGAGCAAATCAATTGAATTTTACTACAGCCCAGTAATATTGACTTCCTTAGAAAAAATGTAGAAAGGCTAATTTTAGGATGATGACTGGAATAAATAATAGAGTGGAGGAGTATTACTATATTTTTCTTAATCATGACAATCATAGCATTTACATTTATAGCTGGCACTTAGAAGTTTTCATTTTTTTTCATGTTAATCCCGTAAGAAAATAAACCCCCACTGTTTCACCATATACCAAATAGTGCATTCTAACTATAGTTCAGCTCATTAAAAATAAAATGGTGCCTTAGCCCATCCCTTGGCATATCTTTTCCACATATAAGAAGTTACTTAAGGAGTGTTGTATCAACATGGCTGATCATATTCATCAGAATTCCATTCAATTAGAATCTTAAGTACTTATTGCAGAAATTCAGTGCTATCTCTCTACACTCTTGTGCAGTTCAGCCTGTTATGGTGACATCATTAAGTTGTTTAAAGTGCAATATACAATTCTGAAGGTAGTCTGCCAAGTTTCTATTCCGTTAAGACCATTTTGCAACCAAGTGAAGTAAATAATTTGGAAAACACCAACAACAGCTGTCTGACTGACTACGTGTCTTGTCTCAAAAAGTCTATACTGGAATCCAGTCACTTTAAATAAATATGGACCCAGGTAATTTGTTTAGTGATTCCCTTTTATTGTTATTCTTGTAAAAATAAAACGGTATCACCATGATTTAATGTTGGGTTTTTAAAATTATATACTTTTTTGGATTATTTTGTTTTTAAAGTCCTCCTCCATTGGAAAAGGCATCTTTTTCCCCAAATTCAAGTCAAATATAATTGACACCTCAGAGAAAAAAAAAAAAAAAAGAGATCCATAAAACGTCAGTAAGCTAAAAAGGAAAATAATTTCAGTGTGATAATTTTATATAACAAAAACAGATTTCGAGGTGATGGTACTCAATAGGTAATAATCATAAACAAGTAAAACATTGGCGCACCTAGCAAAATCATGTTATGTATATCTTTATTACAGTTTTCAGAATACATGGATTAACAATGGCCAGGCTGTGATTTCATCAAATTCCTATTTTAAACATTACATACAAACACAAAGCTGTTTAAAAAATAGAAATGCATGAATTCTATCACTTTTTTTTTTTTTTTTTTTTTTTTTGGCATCAGGACTCATATGACTTCCAAAAGGGAAACCAAATGATGCATGATAGCAGACTGACTAAACTGTAAGAGATTATTGTTCACATTCTGTGGCATATGTATCACCTCAAACAGTGCTAAAAGAAGCACTACAAGAACAAATCTTTCTCCTTTAACATTCTTCTAATGACATCAGTGGGTGCTGAGTGACAGCTTGCAGGACTGCAGAATTCACAGGCTTACACAACTCCCTTTCTCGTGCACAAAAGCAATATGTGATCTGAAATAGAGACACCTGAAGCTGAGGGATTTGGCTTTATCTGCTTTGATTTTTTTTTTATTTATTTACATTTTGTGTGCATGCGTGGGCGTGTGTGTAGATACTGCAGAAGAGGAGATGTAGAGGTTTCTTACAATACGTATTTTAAAATGAATAACTTGCAAATACAGTATGGCACATAAGAGGTGGGCTTTACACTGCTTTATCACTTAGCATTTGTTATGCCTGACCTCTCAGCAATTTGAAGGCAAACATTAAAGTATAATTCAGCCAAGCCTTTGTTTAATGGCTAAGAAGCAATTTACATATATAGGTAAGTTTGCTCCCACATAACTATTACCAGCTTTAAATATTTACTAGCTATATCATTCTCAATATAGGAAGTACTAAATTCACCCATCAAAGCAGGATTTGCCTGAGGGATGCAAAAGCCGAACATTGCAAAGTTTTCTTAATGAAAGCTATAGGAGGATTTCCAGAGCCAGACCTAAAACTCAGCCAGATTCTCAGAGTTTTGCAAACCATTTATATATTGTGGGATGAATTTAAAGTAGGTCACTGAGGAACTGTGGTTTGGATAGAAATCATTAAAACATTGTGGTTTTTACAGCATTTGTCTGAGGTAGTACATATACCACACACAAAAACGCAAAAATATACAGATATTCATAACTACTTGCATATTATAGAAGGGAATTATGGGAATGCTTGCATTTGTATCTGAATTTTCAAGAAAGAAGAGATAATTTTAGGTAATATTTTTCATATTGACCATGGTTGTCTAAAACCAGAAGAAATGATGTAATATTATTTCTGGGAATACTTCCTGAAGCTGTTTGTCAATGCCCTCTGAGGCACTAATTTTGTTTTGGCTTTAGCATCAGTTCATAATATGATTAACACTTAAACCAAACCACTTATGTGCTGGGAAAGGATATTTGTTGAATCACAAACAAACATACATGACAAACCGTGTTGCACCTTTTTCTCAGTAAACTGCATAAAACTTGAGCAAAAGATGTCTAGTGTCTTTACATTTCTGATCTGTACAGCCAGTAGTTAAGCAACAGAGATGTATATTTGTATATGATTTAAACATTTCATTCCCATATCAATTGCAAATTTAGTTCAATTCATTGCAAAGGTAAGATTATCTTCCTCTTAAATAAACTAAGAAATGTAAACAGTGTAACATCATAAAAAAAAAAATCTCATCAGTACTTGTAACTGGTAAAATGTGAATGCAAACAGATGTGCTGGTATATTGTTAACGTAATGTCTCAGAGGACATACAGTGAAACATAATTAGCAAGAAATTTATGTATGAACCCTCCAGCGATTTTCTTTCTGGGATTACTTTGAATACAAATATAATTGAACTGATATATTTCATTTTTTAAAATTAGAAAATAAGGCAAGTGCATTTCTGAAAAAGGTGCTACTCTTCTACATTTCTAGATAAACATGTGACACCTCTGAAAAGTAGATCAATAATAAAAACATTAAAAATATCTGCAATTTAATATAGACTGAAAAACTATCAAAAGACAATGTGACCAGCATCAATTTCAGAAAATATTTTAGACTTCATAAATACGAGCACCCTATATTTACATAAATTATCTTCTAAGCTAGTTTTCCTTTGAAAGACACTTTTGTTCTAACAGATATGTCCATTAAATTATATAAATGTTTCAAATACGAAAAAAATAGTAGTAAAATAGAAGCATCAGATGATGTTGTTATTTTGGATTTGCTTTTTTTTTTTTTCCTAAGATTTGGTTTTTGAAAATCTGTAGTCAGCTTTCACAGAGCTTTAAAAAAAAATATAACCCATGGAAATGAAAAACTCATGCACTAATAATTACCGCTACAGTATAAAGATTCTGTTATGAGCTTTTGAGTTTTCACATATAAAGATTATACCAATACTTGTAAATCCCAGCAAAATGTTAATTTTAAAATTTGAATTTTAATACACTGTTGATTGTAGTACAAATTTATATAGACATTATGAATCTAATTCTTTTAAACTGACTTTGTACATTAAGCACATTTTTAGAACTGTAAATTTGATAGTTCCATTTTAAAAAGTTATGCTTCAATACAAAGTTGATTTTGACCTTACACAAAACAGGATATAATTCTTTGTGTCTCTTACTGATAAACAGGGAGACAGAATCCTGTTGCATGCATTTTTTTTTTCCTGAAGTACCATACAACTCTTTAGTTTGTTACTAAAAACACAAAAAACCCCAAACAGTTTAGGAAGAGTATTAGTTGACAGCACACATTTCACTAGGCTTCAGTTGTATTCCTATGTTTAGAGATATAGCAATGGGCAAAACCCCTGTTTCCTTTGAAGACAATGTTTTTAAAAATTATTTCAATACTAGATTGAAAAAGGAGCTGTATCTTTTCTTACAATAATTGGATATTGATCAGAGTAGTTTGAAATTGTGAGAATTTATCCCAAACTAGCCAGATAGTCTTGAGAGTATCTTACCAGAGAAGCAAAAAGAATCTACTGTACAAAGATGCTTGGCTCAAGCAGTAGTGCAAAGTTACACTGCCCCAGTATCGAATGCTCCTCTAGAGCTAGCAGTTTGTGCACAGAAAACAATGTGACACCTTACCTTCCAAATATTCTTTATATAACATTAAAAAAAAGTTTGCCATAACACCAGGCAATAAAAGTATTCATAATAATTCATCAATCAGTGAAAAGCAATAATAATTTGAGAACAAGTGCCATCTACTACATAGTATCCCGTTTTTTTTAAATATCATAGCTGAGCAACATATGAGTAGTTCCACTGGAACTCCCACTTAAAATCCTCCATCCCATCCAGATAAGAAACGAACCTTTAGTAGAAAGGATGGTGAAGACTGACCTGAACACCAAACAGACTGTACATTCAACTAGAGTCTGGGGAGAAAAGGGAACTATAGTTTCCCATTGAGTGGCAGAACATACACAGTGTCAGCTACTAAACTGACTGCTCACCTGAGGTACTGCAGTGCAAGGGGCCTGTATACAAAGTAGAATGGGAGGAGCTTCCTGAAAAATCAGACTGCTGCAATCATTGATCACTGCTGTATAGTGCTCCAGGTAGAAAATTTGTTCTCAGCTGCTAAACCCTCAGCACTAAAATCCACCAGTAGAGATCCCGCTACATATTTTACCTGAGAAACAGAGGAAAAACTCAGAGGCAGTTCTGAATAACTTCATAATGTAGCTTGTCTCTAAAAACCTACACAAAGGTATTTTTAGCATAATTAAAATAGGACAATCATATTTTCCCCCAAATATCTTTACAAAGAATACATAAGTGCATAATTAGAAAAATCCCTCCTTAGCTACAGTTAAAAACATATCCTGCCCTTGATATCATTTAATTTTGGTAAAATCCTATGCTCTGTTTTATTTAAATTTTTTTTAGCAGTGATAAGTAACTATACATCATCATATCACCGAAAGTGTAGATATGTGGTATATCCTACCTGCAGCCAAAATAGCTGAATCCACCAGGCTTTACATTGAGATAAGATTTTCGGCAACCTGACTGGGGCTATGCGTTGCGTTTTTTGCGGTTACAAAAAAGATTCTGATAATGTAGACCAGCTCATCTCTGGATTTATTAACATACAATTTTATTATTTTTTCCTTTCACGTCCAAATCAGAACTGCAAATGGAATCTACAGGTGTATTCTTTCAACAAATTTGTATTTTCTTACCCATATAAAACATAACCTAGAAATCCCCAACTCCTTTCATGTAAGTTGCCAGCTTAAAAAAAAAAAGTGGGGGGGGGGCGTGAAAGAACATTAAGAAACTAAGATATATATCCTACTGTTTAACACTGTTTACAGATCTTGGTAGTTGGGGTAATAAGATACAGTATGTGGATTATTTAGCAATAGCTTTTAAAATACATAATATTTATACACCTTCTCATTTAATCAATACCAGTATTCCTTTATGATCATTGCCAATTTGTATGATAAACTCTTTTCAAAGTATATCCATTTAATTGTAAATAAAACAATTCACTAGTTCTTTGGCATCAGAAGAATCATACAGCTGCAATTGTTCCATTGTGGCGAGAACGAGACCTTTCCAAAGTTACTCGTCTGTTATCTGTAATACAAAGAGAGGAAAACACAAATCACCATAAGATTTAAAACATGGGTAATGCAATGTCAAGAGGTTTTCAAACAGCCCTGAAAATAATTTCAAATTCTATGTAAATAAGTAAGTAGGAGACTGGATCAGAGAAGTTTCACACTGCAGCTGCCAGACTGAGTTCAAGAGTTCCGCAATCAGCAATAAATTACTTTCTTGATCAGAGAAGCTGGGTGATAAAAGCATTAGGAGAATCCTGAAACACAGTCCCCTTGGAAACAGCACACAGTAACTGAAATTCTGGGTAAAAATCTTATTTTATAAACAATTTATGCACAGAAGCTCCGGAAAAATACGTCTCAAGTTTCATGAGAATGTACTGACCAGTGTGGTGGTGAAAAGCCTACTGATGCTACAAGTATAAAAGCGCTTACACTGTTCACTATAATTTGGTACAGAGTTAAAAATAGAGCAGTTAAATCAGCCACTTCCTAAGCACTTCCTGATTGTGCAATGTGAACAACTTTTAGTATAAAATATTACACAGTAATTATTGCAATGAATAATAAATATGTCTCTATCACAGGAAAACAATCATGAAGTACCAGCCACATTCCTAAATGCCTTTAAAATGAAATTTTAAAGCGATGAATATACACATGCACACACACAAAAAGGGGCAGAAAATTAACCCCCACTTAGTTTTCTGGAAGTTTTAATCCTTCTTTTTTTAAAATGTGGTCCTGCCACGCAAATTTTTTTTTTTTTTTTTTTTTTTTTTTTTTTGTTGTTGTTACTGCTTACTTTTGACCTAGCCTTTTCTATTCTCTCATGTCATATTCAGGTTGCTGCTCTTCGTTTGCATCAGTGCAGTACCTACATTGCTACAGCATCAGGGTGTCCCAATATATGGCTGGAACTCCTACGTAGTACTGGAATATTATAAAACACCAGTCACTTCAAAAGCAAAAAGTCTGACAGACAAACTGCAGGCAAGCAGGTTTTCTCAGCTGTTTTCCAAATGAGCCGATTTAACTCTCCTTGTTTCCACAGTGCAGCAAACTATAAAAGCATGTGTTACTGGCACTGCTGTGGGAGAGTGCTAAACTCGGACCAAGGCAGAAGGTTCAGCACAAGACCCCAACACGTCTGATGGGTGGAAATACATTCTTTGAAAAAGCTACTGACAGAATCACTATGTTCCAGAGACCGAGGGAAAGGTCGGAGCAAAGACCAATCTGGGATCTCACCAATGTATATAAATACCTGAAGGGAGGGTGCAAGGAGGCCAGAGCCAGGCTCTTTTCAGTGGTGCCCAGTTAGAGGACCAGAGCCAATGGGCACAACCTGAAACACATGAGCTTACTTCTAAACATCAGGAAACACTTTATTTTACTGTGAGGGTAACTGAGCACTGGAATAGGTTGCCCAGGGAGGTTGTGGATTCTCCATCCTTAAGAGATATTCAAAAACTGTCTAGACACAGTCCTGGGCAACTGGCTGTTGCCCCCCTGCTTGAGAGGGGGGGTGGACAAGATGACCTCCAGAAGTCCCTTCCAACCTCAATCATTTTGTGATTCTATTCTAAGCTAACAAAGCCAGAAATGGTCCAAGCACATTAAATAAGGTTCTGGAGAAGACAAAGAAAGTAATATCTGTGATCTGTTTCTGGACAAAGAACAGAGGATGCCTGTGGAGACTGCATGGGCTCTGCAAAATCAACCTTCCTTTTCCCTGTTCAATGAAAGTGTCTCCAATGCTATAGGGAATTAACGGCTCCTTTAGCAAGATTATTAGTTCTTTTTATAGTTCTGCCTTGCCTCCCTTTTCTAATGAATCTATCCATGCATAAAGTATTCAAATTACCCTAAGTCAATCTGTTTTCCATGGGAATAAATCTCTACACTGGTTGCAGTGTCACTAGGCACTGGAAATTAAAGCACAAAAATGCTGTCTAAAACCCAGGGAGAGTCATCAACTCAAATGTGCTGCTGTTCCTCTATAACTGTGAATAGTAAAGAGTCTAGTGATACTTGCTCTCAGTGGGGAAAAGTGCCTTCACCAGTAGATTGTTTCTTGATATAATTTCAAGATTGTCAACTGCACAGGTTAAAAACAGATTAAGAGAGTCTAAGAACTGTTGATTTCTTCACACTTGTTTTTTTAGATTTTTCTCTTTTCTGCTTTTTTTCATCATGGTAGAGATAAACATTTTCTGCAAATGACAGTTCAAATTCTCCTGTAATTGCACAACTGAGCTGGGACTTAAAACACAAAATTGTAAAAACCAGAAGCATTATCATCTCCTTCTTCAGCTGATGAGAAACGAAACCAGAAGCATTATCATCTCCTCCTTCAGCTGATGACAAATGAAGTATTTTCCCAATTATTAGAAGTATTCTATTTTTTAAACTACTTCCAGTTTTTAATTTTCTAGAGATAGGAATACCAATCTGAAAGATTCAAGAGAGTCTGGAAAGAACCACGAGGTTTTTCTAATCAAGGAAACGGGGATACAACAATTCAGTTATTACCAGTAAGAAACAATGTCAGCATTTGCAGGGGCTTTTTCTGCATAGCTGAGAGTGCTTTATAGTGAGTCTTACTAAAACAAAGGCAAGTAGGATATAAATTACACTTTGATACAATTTTCAGCTCATTATAAATAAGGGATGGAAGGATTTGATTTAGTTACTGTCAACGTGAAAACTTTAACATATCTGAAAATTTTGGAGGTTAATATAACGTATTTCTTGTTCTTTACAGAGAGACCTATCTTATTCAACAGTGAATCTGTAAGCAACCTTGTGTGTGTGTGCATATTTATATCCAGTTAAAAAAAGAAGCATTAGTATGTGTACATACATATATACATACACATAAAGAAACGACTCATTTCTTCACTAGATGTAAAATGTGCTTGTATATGTATAAACATATTCGTTAGGTTAAAACAAAGGGTTTCGTATTAGGATCTGAAACTGGATTGGGCTAGTATTTCAGTGACTCAAGCGAAAATTTTCAAAAATCATTACATTTATAGCACTTTCAACATACACATTCAGTTATCTCCAACAGCTGTATTTACTTTTTTTTTTACTTTACAGACCATACTGAATACAACACAAAGCAAGACTGGCTTACAAACATGACTCTGTCTATTCTAACATAAAACTATGTATAACATCAATAGATGGTAAAACTATTCACTTGTATTGCAGGAGGGGCTGGGGAGGGAAAATAAAAGGCAGTAGCAGTAACCTAAGAGTATTTAAAATTAAGCCAAAATCATTGCCAAAAGGCTCAGGTGTACACTTTAGAAGCATGTAAAAATGACTAGAAAACATGATAATAGTTTCTGTGTGTATCAGTCATGCCTTTTGGGTAGCCCATCTACCTATGTAGATGAAAACTTTGTTTCTTACTTTAATGTCAGATATCCATCTCTTTTAAAATTAGGCCATTTAAGAAGCATCTACAATGCTCATATTACAGACGTTATACTCCATCTCAGAAATGAAGACATGAACTTAAAAGTGGTCTCTCAATCAGCTGAATGGACCTTTTTTTGTAGCAGTAAAAGATAGAGCAATCAACGATTAAAATGGACAACAAAGCATATTTTTATGTCATAAAATAATCTTCATCTTTTAGCTAGCTAGATCAAATTCAAATGAAGTAAATATACAATTAAATACTGAGAAATCAAATCAGTAGTTCTTTTTTGGTATATATAATACTGGATCATGCAAACTTTACACCTCCACTGGAAGAAATACATGGACTTTGTTATAATAACTTGCTCAAGTCTTCTTGCACTCAATATAGTACCAAGATGGGAATAAATAATATATACAACATGCAAGATATTTATAGAGGTGCTTTTGATACATACACAGCATTCACCATGTAATATGAATCTACTGATGTAAAAAAAAAAAAAAGCAAAACCACAATAAGCTTAGTGTATAAGTACAATAAATATATGCCACGAAGTCAACAAAAAACACCTAAACAGTTATTTTTAGACAATGTATTTTAATTTTATGGAATTTGAAAACTTGACCCTGAAGACATTCTCCCTTATACTCTGTATGTATAAAGCATTAGAAATAACAATCAATTAAAAACACATTGGTAGGGGAGAGGAAAATATTTTTGCAAAAACTATACTCTGCGAAATATATTTTTCCTTAATGTTCCTTCATTAGTTCTGTATTAAAAGAGAAGTCTCAATAGCTGCAACAGATTTATTAACTCAGTAGCTTGTTATCAACATAAACCTGTTATATTAGGAGAAAAAGAAATGATATTTTGCAGTACTTCAATACTAAGATTGTGACCTTTCCATTTCTCTTTCTTCTTATCCACTCTTCCAGGTAGTAACTTTGTGCTCTCCTAATTATAAACCTTACTTTTTATGAGCAATCAATGCTACTAATAATACAGATGTTGTGCAATCGAACAGACTAGTCATGAGACTAAGATATCTGACAATAGAAAAAGACAGGGTCTACAAAACCATACCTCAAAGGTACTCAATTGGAATTTGTATTATCCTGTAACAACCACAGAAAAAGTGCTCTTTTTGACATGCCTTATATTAAAATTATACATGTATTATAAACTGCTACCTTGGGCTTGGTACCTTAGTTGACTAACTCCCCAGGATTAAATATTATTTTCCAGTCAGTTAAAGCATTAAAAGTGTTTCTTTGTGCCTTAATTACAGCAGTCAATTCAAACACTAGACTGATTTTGAAACCTTATTTCCCTGCTGACTTTCCTAGAGTGCTCATCAGAAGACTACCTAAGTTCCTCCAAAATGTAAGTAACTGCAGCATCCCTAGATTAGCATTAAAAAACCACCATGAACAAACCCCCAAAACCACACAAAAAACCCCACAAAACCAACAACCAAACATGACTGGTGCAGATAACTACTTTTTGCCCCTTTTTAAAAAACAAAAGGTTGAAACATCAATCTGTATGTACAAGACAAAGCACCTAAATGTTGTAGGAAAATGGGCTAAAAAGAATACAGGCGTTTTCAGGAATGAATACTACCAGAACTATTTTGCCTTCTTCAAAGACAGTGGTCACAGGACCCTCATAACTGACCAACAGGTATTTTAAAAAACGTCTTAGTTAATAAATGTTATGTTAATCACATTAATAAGAGCTTAAAATAGCGCCAAAATGTTGAATCTGGAAGAGGGGTAGTGTACAGCATTGGGTGCTCAGCTAGCAACTGTTGTGCTGGAGCACATGCTGGAGAGCATAAGCCTCACTAAGGAGAACTCTGAAATGCTAATTTATTTAAAAAGCTCACACCATCAATTTGCACAATCACTACATCTTTTTTCTTTTTTTCTTTTTCCTCCTGACTAACCACCCCAAGGTGAAAGAATTAACCTTCCTATAGCTGACAATAACTAAAGGTGTGTAATGCTCAGAGAAAGAAGTACCAGCTTGAGTTGACTGAAAATGACCATATGAAGAAGGCAGAACACTCAGCAATGAATAAAATATTTAAAATTTCATCTTTTTGAAATAATTTTGACTATGCAAAAGATGCAGAAATGCATGTTGTAAGGGAATTTGTATGGCCTATGCCTTTGGGAATCAATGAAAGCATTTACATCAAATATTTATTTATTCATTCATGTAAAATTTTGTTCAATGGGAAATCCTGCTGAAACACATCTTGTTTTCATGAGCAACCCAAGGGAAAATACTCATACAGTTCCAGGTACTTCAGCGAGCACCACAAACATATATAACATGGAAAACAATCAGAAGAGCAAGATAATTTCCTGTAAGTRTGGAATGATTACACAAAAAATGAGTAAGCTGGTCATTTAAGAATGTTTTAAATGGATAAACTGTCACAACAGATGATAATTCCAAGAAGCAATGTGATATTGATGACATCGGCATTTCTTGTTTAGAAAAAGGTGGAAATCTGAATTGCGCTTTACAAGTGTCACTTTTTTTTTGACAAAGATAACTAAATATTTTCTATATAGTGTCATTGATTAAAACTGGGACAAGTTATAATAAATTTAAATAAAATTTAGCCTGGTATTTTAAATACTAAATAATAATACTAATAATAATACTAATAATAATACTAATAAAAATACTAAATAATAATACTAAAACTTTAGCCTGGGTAGCCTCTAGTTTTCTCCTTGAACTATCTATGCATAGGGCAAACTGAAGCCAAGTTACAATGTCATTTGATGCAACAGCATATTATCAAATGCTTTAAAGAGCAACCCATGACAAGAATTAACTTTATTCTTTTTCTTTATTGACTGCATGCACCTTCATCAGCTTAGCTTACCAACAATGAAAGGTAAATCTTTTTGGAAATTGGAATTGATAGAACATAAGACAGAAGCTGAATTGATATACTGTAAGACAGCAGGGAAGCCCATCAATCTCCAGCACCTCTTTAACAGCTACAGCTGAACACTGCTCTCTATATTGCCTGGCCTGTACCTATGACATTATTRGAGAATACCAACTGAGAAATAAGCTAGTCAAGGAAATTAAGATCTTCAAAACTGTTGTCAGCATCTAGAATAAAATCCTTTTGAGAAACAGCACCCTGAGAGAAAATGGCTCTCCTAACCTCAATTCTGTTAAGATTCAGTCCATCTCTGTGAGATTTGATTTCAAATTGATCTTTCAAAATGTGTGGCCTATATAAAAAAAATAGCAATGAGGTAAAAATCAGTTATGGGAGAAATACAGCCAAAATAACACCTCAGAAAGAACTCTGAAATTTCAGACAGCACTTTCCAAAAGATCTTTATTGCAAATAGATGAAACAAGCAAATAAAAGTTTTCTAACTGGGTTAAGGGAAACTGTACAGTTAATATGTTTTCTTTTAATCTTTTAGTATTTTAAACACTCTTATTTCAACTTCAACAGGCACCCTACACATGCCTGACAAAATCTGAACTAGATCCTTTATAACCATCACACTGGGTCACTTTACATTCATTTGGATTTGATATTTTTGTAACCAAAAATGCGAAAAGATCAAGTGATAAGACATCCTTGTTCTCAGCTTTTTTTTCCTAAACAGAATCTCAAATGTTCGACAATCAAACTTAAATGACAGCTAAAATGGTTATTCTAGCATCAATTTCAAAGAAAACACTGAGATTCCAAGCAAGCCCTGTAGCTGTGAGGTCAAATTCTACGAAGCCTGTTTTATTTTGGTTTAGGTCCAACCCCAGACTTTCATGTGAAAGCTGAGTGATAACCTGAGCATATACACAGAATATGTTGTTATGATGGAGAAAAAGAAACTTACCCTTAGGCCAAAGAAATAGCAGGGGGTGGGAGGAGTTGGTTGGGTTTTTGTTGTTTTTGTTTTTTTTAAAGCCCTCAAAACCAGCTAGCACCTATATACAGCCCAAACACATTACTTATAAAGGTATCATGTGTTGATCTTACAATCTAAAATTTATGTTCTTGACCTGGTTAGTGGGATGTTTACAAACACATTGATACATAAGAAAAGGTGTTGAAGAGTAAGAAAAGGTATTAGAAGAAATAAAGAAGAAGAAAAGGGGTCTGTGTAGCTATTAAGAAGATTTCTAGGGTAGGAAGAAAAAGCATTAAGCAGGACTGTATGGACTTAAAAGGACGTCTCTCAAGACTGAATGGTTCCTCCTCAGAAAAAAGCAAACACACACAGCTCCTGAGTTATCTGCAGAAGTCAGGAGTGCCAAAATTATCATCATAGCACAGTAAGCCTTAAGGTAAGATAGATTTGTATGTAGATACGCATGCTGTTTTAAAATATTTGCTTCAGAAGTGTTAGTCATTTAGGTAACACACAGTACCTTCGTTTTAAGAAGGTCCCCAAACCAGCCTATGTGCACAATTTCCCATTGAGAACATACGTGGATGTTTGGATTCTTTTTAACTTGCTAAATAGAAGTTGTTAATATCCAGAAGCACTGTAGTACAGAGCCAGGTCTAAGATACTGAGAGCTAAAGGACTTAAGTCCWGACACAAAGGGGTTTCACTCAGACTAAAAGGGAACAAATATGCACCTAATCTTACAGCTGCCACTCAGACCTAGCTTGCAGGGCACCGTTAATTGTAGCCTTTSAGTTGTACAAAAATGCGGAACATCAGTAGAAAGCCCATTTATTTATGTTCTATGTGCTACACATAAAAATGCTTTAAAAATGAATAATGTGAGAAGCTTTCATGTTAAATGGCATGTGTGATGACATTTACTAGCTCAGTGCAATCCAGCAGTGACCACAGTCAATGCAGTATAGGAACATAATAAAAGTAACACTTTTGCAACCAAAATCTAGGATGTTGACCATCTGTATCACAATTCCATTAAGCAAGTAAATACTTATCCTATTTAGAGCTGAAGAAAATCTAATAAAGTATTTAGAGAATAAAAATGGATTTGTAAACCCTATTTTCAAGTAATCTGTTTAAAATAAATTTTACTATTGCTTACTCCAGGCCTTAAAGATTAAAAAAAAAAAAAAAAAAAAAGACTTGGCCCAATAAGCTAAGATTCCTCAAACCTTTAAATGTTCTATTTAATATTTTAATCTGACTTTGCTTTCTTTGTTAATATTACCACTTGGGATATGCATTGAAAGCTCTTCCACAAGAGTTGCAATGGAAAAGCCTTAGTTTGAGACAACACATGCCTGCCTCAGGGGTTACAAGACAAATCAATCTATTTTTCTCCTTTCCTCCAAGGGTAATTGGCCTTTAAAATTACAGAGGAAAATAGGCCTTCATGTCAGTACAAYGCAGGCGCATATACAGCCATTTTCCATTTCTTTTTCAGTTTGAATTCTCAGCTGAGAACTAAACTTATAAAAGGTGGGAAAATAAAAAGAAGATGAAGAGGAACGATTGCATCAGTTCAAATCCTCTCCATTAACAAGCAGCACTGTGACCAGCATTTGAGTCTGGAATTTACTGAAACCTGCTATGAATAGCTGTCATTTTCCTAGTCAGCATTTCTTTATTCTTGTTTGTGATAAAATTTACTTGAATTCTTGTGACAGCCTGTACCACCAKCATTCATGGAGATTTGTCACAGAATTTAGTTAAACTGAGAAGTTATAATTATTGCTTCATTTCTCATACCATCTCACAAAATAATGCTGATTTTTACCTCATCCTTATGAAACTGCCTTTTTCAAGCAGCAATCATGGCTATGAGTATCCCTACAATCCTTATGCTTGCTACACACACAATCATGTGTAAACTCAGAGTTTCAGACTTYGAATACTGTTAAATTGTGTACAGTAAATTTTAACTTGGCTAATAARTTGTTTCAAAGCAGTGAAACTCAGACAATAGTCTTAATATTTTTCTGATTGCTATTACATGTGATTTGCAATACATTACTCACATCAAACCTCTAGTAAGAAATTCTCATGCAAAAATATTTTCCAGTGCATAAAGGTGAGTAATCAGCTAAACTACAATTGATACACAAACACAACAACAACAACAAAGTTGAAAAAAGTYAAAACAACTTAGTCTTTTAAAACCAGTACTAAAATTCCCTTGAAACAGTATTGAAAGTGTACCACTAAACCTTTAATGTGAACTTGCTCACTGGGAGTGTGTATACAGGTGTAAAGCAATTATTAGATTTGATATCTGAATGAACTCAGGTTCCCATTAGAGCTTGAATGCTTCAATGACCCTATTATCTTCCTTTCAATGCTCCCAGACCTGATCAACTTAATTATTCTGACTAGTGAAACATTTAGGACATGAATGTATGATTTGTCCTAAACCAAATGAGACAACTGACAGTACTTCATAAAATAACACAAAAAAAGAACAAGACATGTGACGCGATGTGTCAAATCCTGGAAGAAGGTCAGGTCTAAGTAACAGCAACAAAGAAACAGAAAGAGATCCACTGCAATAAAATTACATTTATTGAGATATTTTCCCTTGAACTTCTAATTTGTAACCTTTATTGCATCTCACGTACAGTGCAAAAGTTGTATCTTATGAATCAGAAGGGAGAAACAAATTTCAGAGTGTAAATAAACTAGGTCTGCTTCAATAAGGAAAAAACCCAAACCTCAAAACACAGAGAAGGTGTSTCTCCTTTCATGACTACACACATGCTTTTAGCAGCTGTCCAAAAGTAAAATTAGATCCTCTAATAAAAACCATTTCATGTCAGAGAGGACAGATTTGCTGATGTAAAAGATCTGTTTCCCTATTTTAATTGTACCTACTACTTTAATGTTAAGGAAAAGTGTGTGACATTGCAAAAATATGTATTTACATTTTGAACAGATTCGGTCTGATGGTAATAAACCATACTCTTAATAAATAAYGTAATTTAAAATGGCTTCCAAAATGTCCTATTCCCAGCTCTCCTATTAACACTACTGCTCTTACAATTTGTATTAGCTTTGACAGTAAGTTGACTGTAAGGTTACGAACAGGACAAAGAAACAAAGACAATAATAGGTTCTGAACTTCAAGTATACAAGCAGCCATAAAGTTAGCATCTTCTCATCCAAATGCATTTGTCCTTAAAAAGAATCAAACTGACATCAAAGTGGTCCCCTTGCCCCTTGCCTCCTTTCACTAATGATATGTAATGGCTGCTGAGACTGCAATAAACGTGTTTATGTCCAGCTAGATTGCCATCATTTTACAATCTAATCTGATACTTTTAAGAAAGAAGAAAGTCGCGAGAGACCAGCACCAGCTTGTGCTGAAGGCATTTCTTGACATCAGCCTTCACTTGGCACTTCAAATGCAAGTATTCGATTTGACAAAACATACAGAAAGTCAAGAGAGAGGGCTCTTCGCCGATTCTCCAAAACTRCCTGTTAGAAGTCAATACCAATTCCTTTACAAAGTTACAATCAAAACCTGCCAGATGAAAGTCAAAGGGAAGCTTTCTAGCTATTCCTTACAATATTTTATTAGAGTGGCGTAAGAACCTATTTGCCTCAGCAGGATCATCCCCACCTCCACTTCTCATTTTTATCTGTTAGCAGTTTAAATACTGGAAGTTACATGCATAGATGCTTTATTCTTTGCATAGAACATGAAAGTAATGAACTCGAAGACAGGGAAAAGAGAGAAAGCTCTCTTTTCTGTAAAGGAATTTCTTCCAGAACAGGAGTTGGATAACACTCCTGAAAAGCAAGTATTTCCTGCTGTTTCATGTACTGGCTACCATAGTTTTTCTCCATACCCAGACAACTGACAGCCCCTGTCAAAAGCAAACAATTTTCCTTGTAGCCTGCAAAAGTCTGTCTCCTGTATTTTTTATGCATCAGAAACAAATCTCTTTATATATATAAAAAAATAACTCTGCAATAACTTGTAGTCTACATGTAAAATGAAATATTTTAAATAATACAATAAAGGCAGACTATCCATAATTATTTTTTGATTAAATAAAATATCAGCATTTTTTATTCATGGCTAGGTTAACATTTACAATTCAGCATTTTGCAATATTTAAATGGAATTGAATATGCTATGAGAAAACTTAAAACTACATCACTCCTGTATGACCGGCTGGCACAGGCTGTAGTCTTCTGTGCTCATCTGCACCTTCATCATGCAACATTAAAGAAAAGCTCCTGTCTGAGCCTGGCAAGATGATCTCATCGCTATCTGTTACTTCTCTGCACACCCCAACTGAGAATAACTAGATACTGCATGTGACTTTTACTATAAATTATTTGCAACAAAGGCATATGCAGGTTATGTGAAAGCGAAACTGTTGCTTATTAAAAGAATTCATACAAGAAAGTAATTTAGACTATACATGACAGACTCAAGAGATAAAATWTAATAACTTTCAGGAACTTAGGACTTCAGTTCCTTTCTTGGCTGAGCACAGGCAACTCCTTTACGATTCAACACGAGACCTCAGTGCTCACATAAGGGAGAATTTGACCCTTTATGTTCATAGAAAGAATAAAAGTATAGAAGCAGTTAATGCTGTGAGAGCAACAAGTTTTCGTTAAAGAGCTCAAAATACTTTCTATTTATTAATACTTSTATCTGAGGAGTGCCATTCTTTAAGGCTTCCTGTGCTATTTCAGTGACACCTCTCTCAGATCAATGGAACCCCAAAATTAACAGCTGATCACTCCATAATCCTGATCTATTTTGCTTGCAAAAYCTACCAACGTATTCCTTCCCCATCAATACGGCTCCTTCTGACATAATAGCAAGGACCTCAAAGGAAGAAGGGCAGCAGTAGCGTGAGATTACAGCACATGCGCCTGTAATTCAGATGGTTCCTAATAACCTGTGAGTATTTTAGGACTGCCTTAACAGCCCTTTTGCAAAGACTAAGGGGACAACGATGTTTAGGAGTACTATTATTGTCTGCTTTTTAAAAACAGTTTTAAAAATTTTAGGGCTTTTTAAGACCATACACCAAAATATTACTTCCAAATGAGTCTGACTACCTAAATGAATCCCTATTTAGAAAAAAAATACAGTTATATAAATATGGACACAACTGTTCCAGAAGCAAAATACCTATATACACATGACAACTTCTTTCTGAGACCAAGCTTTTCTACCTTTTCCAGATACATAACTACAAACCCTTGCTTTACTAAACAATGAGCTGTGACGGTGCTGATAGCCTGTATTACGCATTATGAAGAGGGAYCTAAAAAAATGTTATCCTCTGTACTCAAAGCAAGACCAGGTCCAGCTTAATAGACTAAAGAACACATCCTATTAGTAACAAGAATATGTAGCAAGTTCTCAATACAAGTTCCAGAAGTTTTAAATACAAATTTCACTTTATTTTAGAAGAAGAATAAACAATATAGAGCTAAAAAGAAGTTAAGCTCTTCTAACTGACTGAGATTTCTTCATCCCACTATTTCTACCAAAAATGCTCTTGAGGTCACCAATTAACAGATGATACCTTATTACAACCCACAAGTGTTGCACTCTCTGGACAAATGTCAAAAATGGAAAACTAATTGGCATCTTTCAACCTCTCAATACCAGAGCCATAAACTTTTAGGAAATTACTTACCACTTACAAAAGGACCTCCAGACCAAGCAATGCCAAGGTTAACATTGATTGTCATTGGTTTTGTCAGGCAGTGATACAATCTTAATATTGCTTACACATTTTTTTAAATATTCTGTTAAATATTTTTATGTTGTCTTTTAAGCACTTTTAGTTGAAATTAACTTACGCTACAATTCAAAGCTAGGTAAGAGATAAATGAGTTAAATGAGAAGAATCTTTCCGTGAGTTTTTAACTATTATTTTGATTCAAAAATAACTATATCCAAATGCTAATGCCAACTTTCATAATATGAATAAAAATATTTTTACATACATGAATGCTAAGAAAGCAAAATTATAGTAATGTGCTGACTACACCAGAAAATTAGTCCTTCCTTCGTAACTTCAGGCACGACCACCTTCTTTTAAATAACACACTCAGCCAAAAAGTTTCTGGCAATAGCCTATAGTCTTTTGTCCTGGAGATCTTACATGAGTATAAACAGATTCCTCTCTGCCCCTTTTGGTGTTAAACAAGTTTATCTATTTACCTAAYCTTGATTAAGAGAATATAGGACTTCTGTTTATGGACACCTACCTGTTTGCTGACTCCTGCCATGCAGTCTGGCTTCTCTGCAGCTTTACGGCCCCTCTTGCTCACTGAAGAACTCTAGCTAGACTGTGCTGGAAAAATACACTTCTCCAGCTTCACTGAGCAGTGAGAACTGCTGTTCTACGCTTTTAAATCTCACTTGGTTACTACATTGTTACTGCAAGTTAAACTACTTCATATCAATTGCTTACAGTCCTCCTGTGTTCTCTGACCTCTTTGTCAGTTACTAATTTCCTTAATACATTATCTATCAGCTATTCTTCCCTGACATACTAAACTTACACTATGTTAAAATTCTCTTTAAGATAACACTGATACCATATCCAACTTYTGCGCTGATAATTGAATATGAGCTGCATATATAAATATGAGCAGGGGAACTGAGAACTACTGAGCAAATCAATTCAGAGCAGGAATAAAAAGTCATCTGTACTTTCTCAACTCATGCACAAGCCAGATACCACAAATCCTAGGTAACAAAGACAACCATAAGGAATCCTGTATTTCACCTTTTTGTTTAGCTAATAAAGTCACTAGATGCTTTTGTCATTTATTTATGCTTCTATCAGCAAGAATCTGAAGCACAACATACAACAAAGGACTGGTTAAGTATGTTCCCCCACCTGACTACATTACAGGAGAACATGATTTCCCATGACCGTACTTTCTTGGTTCCAGCAGTGATNAAAAAAAAAAAAAAAAAAAAAAAAAAAAAAAAAAAAAAAAAAAAAGGTATCTCAAATGCTTTCCCTTACTTCATTAGTAGGAATGACAAGGTAAGCCTAATTTCTCTTACTGTTTGCTTCAGGCTCCTCTCCCATTCTCAGCCTCTTTCATCACAGAACAGAAAACATAACTATTACACAGACTCTTCAAATCTTTTTGGAGTCTTCCATCAACTTCCTCTCCACACTGAACCTGCTCTACCCATACACCTCATTTTGCTWTAATTTGTAGGTGAATCACATGATTTTTATCTGCTTTTCCCTCTCAGCATTTTCAGAACATGACTATATGGCTTTCTTCCAAAAATTTTGATTGGTATCCACAAYATTAGGTAAGCATCCCACCATTCCCCAAGCTGCTCCGTATCTTGAAAAAAAGGAAAGAGTCACTCATTCTTTTTATCTACCCTGACGCTGTGGGACTGAAACAGCGCACTTATTCAGCTCATGCAATGTGTGTGAATGTAAAGCTTGAAGAAATACATTCATATTCACTTGGGCTGGATGGGAAGCAGTAATGTCACCTTATACAAAGATGCTCAGGAGGATTTTGGAATTTAAATTCTGCTCTTAACCCTTTTCCAGACTGAAGTGACAGAAGGGAAGGACAGGGCAAGGGTAGCTGGGCTGTGCATACAGTAGCAGAAGAGGCTCAGAACAGGTCACTGCTGAGAGTGCAGAAAAATGATCAAGTCATTCAGGGACAAATCTTGGCCTTTAGCACCTTCCGAACACAGAGGACTTGATTTGCTAATAAGGATGAGGGTTGTCTGGTAATCTTTTTCATTGTCACATGGAAGAGACTTTAGAATCCCACGTCTCCTTTTAGATGCCTTCTAGACTTGAAAATAATGTTTTGTGCCACAAAATAAACATTATTTTTCTTTCYAACTTTTTTTCCCTTTTAGAAATCTAGTTTACAGTACCACTCCAAAACTAGTTTTACCACACAAACAAGGAAATTATGAATTTAGGTGGAAGAAAAGAAAGTCAGGAGCCTCTGCCTGGGGTGGGATAGAGTAGAAACTTACACAGATTTTGCKGCCAGATAAAATGATTAGGAAAATACATCCTTAATGCCACTAAAATAACATTAATCCATCAGATATCTTTTGCCCAAAGCTGGCAATGTCCTTTAGAATTATGTTTTGCTGTATATAAACAGTTTTAACTACAAGCTCCTTCAATTTCATCTGAGGGAATATTTTTTCATGCTATTTYCATCTTTACAAATAACAAAGTAAGTGTGTTAACGGTTTACACCTATTTGATTCACTAGGCACTGTGGCCTTTTAACTATCACCCACCTCCTCCCTGTATTTTCTTATAACTCCTAAAGCCAAGGAATTCTGCTTGCTTTTAAAGCCAAAGCAATGAAAATCATGAACAGCTTCTCCGCTGTCCATCAGGAGCAGAGCGAATCAGATTTCAGAGCACACAATGCAAAGCATGTTTTGTTGAATTAAACTTTTCATCAAAGGACATGTTACCTTTTCTGTTTGTATTCTCTTTAACTAGATGTTCTAGACAGCATTTTCTACAAAATAGGACTGAGACTTTACTGAATATTGATGATAATTCTTGTTGATGCCCAAGTACTTCTCTTGCAGTAGATACTCAAGGAAACAATGATGTAAACTTAAAGAACAAATGACATTTTTGAGGCTTTTAAGCTGTTTATGATGAATGAAAAAATCAGTTAGCAAACTTCTCCAATTTTCCAATGTAATATTTCAATAGAAAATAGCAAGAAAAACAACAGTAAATAAAAGAGAGCCTGCATTTCAGCTTAACAACCTGGTTTGCAAGTTAGATAGGACTTGGATAGAGAAAGCCATCTCTACAGACTTTTTTTTGTGAGGATGGGAACTTTTTAAAATCTTTTTTTAATTCTATGAAATTTACATCTGTGATTTTGGAATATCCTACTCAGCAGTAACAGAAAAGCAAACTGTAAATGAAAAATTTTCAAAAGCTTTAATACAAAATTTGTTACAAAGATTATTTTCATACAGTATGCAAATCTTGTCACTTATATTCCAAGTGTTCTACCGACTGCAATTTAAGGCAAATAATTATTTCATAAAACAGCATGCTTGCAAAGGGCTGAAAATGATATCTATAATACAGAAGGGAAAAAAACGAGGAGAGAAATACTCTGAAGTATGCAAAGCATTTTCATATCCCCTTTTTAAATTTTTGACAAGAATGCATTTAGACACTCTTTGAACAACACAGATGCATGAACAGTAAAAAAGAGTCAAAGTGCTAACTGCAATTTGATTTATTGTGTTTGTTTTGAGTTATAGTTCAAAAACAAGCCTTATGTWCTTCAAGTCCAGCACAGCATGAGACAGCCATAATGTCTGGAAAGTSCAGTGGGAAGGATTAGTAAATGTCACAATACCTTCAGGGCACAGTACMTCCTTAAAACAGGTAATGATTCAGGAGTTTAAACAGGAAAAGTACAGCAGGGTGCCTTGAAAAAAAATCTGCATCAGGCTGAAAGGTCTACTAACTTAAGCTTAACGATGAGCAAACCAAAAGGTCACTCTGCATTGCGATCAGTGTATGTTCAGTTACAGCTGTTTGATGTGACTGACACAATCATTTAGCAGTCCAGCAAAAGAACTATTAAAACAGTTCAAGTCACACGGTACCTCTAGAAAAAGATCATCCCCTTTTCTTCTACGTTATCACACATATATGATAACAAGACTGTTCACAGAAGGGACCTTGTGAACATTAAATAAAAATGCCTTATATGCTTTAAAATAAGCTCATATGCTTATGTATGTGTACATAAACACATTTTATCACTTAAACAATAGATTATGTCTTTTAACATGCAAAGTCTCACAGGAAAAAATGATATAGTAGTTAATCTAAATAGCTGATAACCAAGACTTCTGATTTTTATTTACAACATAGGTAATGACTACTTGTATAATGGCTGGAAATTCATAAGCTTTATAATAATCCAGTAAAAACAGTTATCATCTATATTACTGTTCACATGTGGCCCTTTGGATATTGATTAACATATGAAAACAATTATGATTTTGCAGTTTAAAGACACTACGAGCGAATCACTTTCAAACTAGTAAATGTTGATACTTCTTTAAAAACGCTCTCGTAGGGCATTTAAAAAAATCTTTGCCTTCTGAAATCTGAATAAAAAAAATACTGGTCTAAAAATGTTCTTAAAAAATCCTAAAAATAGTATTAAGATGAAATTCTGATAAACTGACTAAATGAAGAATCAAAACCTTTTTCTTTAAAAAATGTTGAAATGGAATACTGAACAATCTTCAACACTTTTCCCAAAACATTTTTGAAACAAAGAAGTCAACTTCAGGTTTAGGGCAACKATAGGTTTCTATAAACAATATGGTTCCAGCAAATTCTAAGTTTTCTGAAAATACTTTATTACACAAAACATTAATTTTTCCTCCTCAGGAAGATTTTTAAGCACTGACATAATTTTAATTTTTTCTTGGATGCTCCCCACCCAGGGTCATCCCTGTCAGTTTTGCACACAAGACRGCTGATCTAATGGGAGTATTTTGTGCAACAGCTGCTGAGAATATTAGTTTCATTCTCACTTGCCTTCACTAGATCTCTCAACTTTAACAAACGGGTTAACAGCATACTGCAGTATTTTATTATGAAATATCTATGTACATTTACAGATTATTTTAACTTTGTACACTTCYGAGTTTCTTAGTTTCTTCTGAGTTTGCTTGTAATCACATTACTTTATTTTTTCAAATTATTTTATTTCTGCTTCATAAGAGGAAGTACAAAAGGTTAAATCTGCTGCTAAATGTCCATCTCTTTAGAGAGTAATAAGGAGAGGTGATAGAAAGTTTCAGAATCTTTGAAAAAAAMCAAAACAAAGTGACAGTAACCATGAGGGGCTCAATTTTTTTTTGTGAATGAGGATACATAACAGGATTTTAGCCTGCAGTTTGCCAAGGGCTAACTGATAAGATTCATGATAGAGATAAGCCTCAGAATGACTGTTGTGCATATGAAATTGTATCACCAAAAAATCCCTCAGGTTTCTAAAAAAAAAATATAATAATAAAAGGGAGCATCTTCATACCAATTTATCACTGAGAAAAATAATTTACATCCCACCAAGCCCATTTCCTCACAATATTACATTTTGAAGTACTCATACTTTTGTAAATAAACATTAATTAACTCCTTAGTTAACTTGTAGAGCAGTAAAATCTACATCTACAATCTAATTTCACCTAAACTGTTTAACACCACGATTTAGCCACTCCAGAAAAAAAAAGGTGAATACATGGAAGAGAGATGAATGGGAGAAACAAACTGAGTCCTGTGCTATACTGAAGGCTGGCAAGAGTATAAAATAACAGCAGTGGGACAWTATATGGGACTATACTGCTAACAGCCTGAGCAAATAGAGATGCTGGCTGCAACATGAGGAGAGGAGAGAATGGGCACAGAACACGGCAGCAATAGAGCGACCTTTAGCTACCCCATACCGATAGGGCAAATGTCACATTGGACTGTTACGCACAGAYCAATCTTTTCAACGCTATCAGCCACGACCCCATGGAGCAGCCCAGAAGAGGAAAGGCAACCCTTAGGTTGGTGCACAACAGCTTTTAGAGGATCTAGTTTAAGGTCCCTCCTGTAACAGTAACCATGTGGTACTGTGACTTAACATACTTACATGAGCAAAACTACACTAAAAATTGGCTAGCTCTGTTCAACCTGAAAAAGGAGGCCTACATAAAAACAAACAAAACCCCYCAAACAAGCAACAAAATAAAAAAGAGGAAAGCTGTTGGGAAAGTTAAGGGACAGCTTATTCACCTTTTACAGGTGGCATGAAGAATGCTGAAACATATTCTATTCAGAAACACACAGCAAAGACATACCAAGTAAAAAGTGATAGGTTTAAGATGCAGGAAAAAAAGGTGTGATTATGCAGTGGGATGCAGGAAATTGTTTTAAACAAGCAGGCATCCTTCCAAACGCTCAGATCTTGTCTAAATTAATGAAACAAAAAAGCATGATCTTTGTATCATGATTCCAGTACTACGTATTATGCATGCACACAGGACAACACCAAAAAATTTACAAAGACAAAAAAAAACGTGATGAGAAATAGTAATGTTATTTCCATTACTATTTCCACTGTAGCATATGTAAGGGCAAGAGCATAAAGGTTTTTCAAAACCCCCCAAAAACTGATTGATGTCTAGTAGAATTATTTCCTATACATCTAAGTGGTGCTGAAAATCTCACTAAGTACGTTTAAAAAATCCAAGGTCAAATACAGAGTCAGCATTTAAGCATACCACTTAGCCCTGGATATTCGGGGTCTAATCCTAGTAGTTTAGCCAGCAGTTAAGCTGTCTTTCACTCTGAAAATGGCTTAATCATCCAGTCTGGCTTTATGCAATTAAAATCCTCCCCACCTGTAACTGACAACTGATGTAACTAAATATTAATTCTTATCCTACAGAATTTCCATTTAATCTATAATACTAATATTGACCATATTCAGATAATACACTAAAATCATTGATTCTTTCGTCTCCAATCCCCCGCCTTTRCAAAATTTACTTTTTGTACAAAACCCCAAATTCATATCATAYAGGCTCTATATTTCTTCCTTACGAAAGGAAGAAAATTCAGTTTCTTAATATGTTTTGTCTTGCTTTTTCTTTCAGATGACCTATGAGATGACTGTTCAYGTGAACTACAAAGAGGTTGAAGGAGTTGGACTTGTTTGCTCTTGTTGAAGAGAAGGGCTAAGGAGGGACCTAACAGCAACCTTCAGATGCCTGAAGGTGAATCACAAAACCTGACTCAAATGCTTCTTGGTYGTGGCAGAAGGTAAAACAAGAGACAGCAGTCCAAACCTGCAGTTTAAATATTAGGAAAAAAAATTCTAGACTAGGAATGCAGGGCAGCACTAGTATGGGTTACCCAGGAGGTTATGCAGGCTTTCAGGACTTGGTTTGACAAGTCGCAGCTGACTCCATCTAGTGTGGTGATAATCCTCCTTCAAGCAGGAGGCTGTACTAGATGGTTTCCAAAAGCCCTTCCAAACATTTCTCACACCCTATCAAGTCCCCRATTCTTGGCAAGCACACATCAGAGATACAGAAATAATAAGTATTAACATTAGTTATTTTTGGCTTGTCATTAGTATTTACATACACACTCTTAGCAGTTCTAAATGCCAAGGCTTTGGTTTCAGTGATATTTCTCAAATAGGAAAGGGGTTCTTTGCCAATTTATCATTCCTARTCTGTTCAAAGCTTAAGCCAGAACTCTTCAGTGAGACTTCTTCACGAGTAACTGTACATAATGAAAATAAATTAACATCCATTATTTAGCTTCGTTCTTAAAATAGTTAACATATGCCCACAGGCTAAAGCATATATTGAAAAAATAAACAGAAGTTACAAATAGGAGATCTTCACCACTTTCTGAGGAATCAGTGATAAGATATGATAGAACTAGGATTCAGGCTAGCTGCCTGATAAATTCCTGATTGCACAAAATTACCAGTAACGGTTCAGAATTTAATAGATGTAAAATATTATTACTAACATAATCATAACTACAACAGCCATAGTCAGGTATGATTGAACCCATAACACAGGCATTTAAGAAGTGCTGCTATGGATACGGTGCAGGAGTTCTATGTTTTTCGGCTATGTTTATTCCACAGTATTTTATAATCCTGCACCCATGGTGCACGTGCTGGCCACATCCTAGTTGCGGAGCAGGTGCGTTCCTCAGCGAGGTACCCTACTCATTTTGTTTGAGGTACTCAGTAGAGAATAAGCCAGGTCATTTCTGGCTTGCGTGTCTGGGTTTCCTTCCAAATTGCCCGGAGGAACACTATGCATCAGGATGCAGATGCAGTGAACACATGCACCAAGACTCTTGAATATGCCATCAAACATCTGTCCATGCCGCAGACACAGCCAAAGGGATTTCAGTCAGCACTGTGATGGGGAGAACAGCCTCCCGGGATTATGTAAAAGTAAATAAATAATAAACTCTCGAGATTGTCTTCCATCATCTTCAGCTACAACCCCAGAGAGGAAGTTGTGTGAGGATAATGYGGGGGGAGAAAAGTGGAAGACTGAGAAAACTTAGTTATCCTTCYTTAATTTGATTATGCCTAGTTTTCTGATGGATTTCACCAAAGAAACACAATACTGACAGAATCTTCTCTATAACAACAAAGAATAAGAACATACCAAGAAGAGAAGCAASCTTTGACAAATTCTTGAGATGTCACTGAGAGTTCTGAATGTTGTGTACCACAGGAAAAATGACATGTAACTGAGAAAAGAGTCAGCATGGAAAACAGAAGGAAATTAAGTTCARAGAAACCATGGAACATACAATTTCTTTATTAGAACTTGTATGAAAAGATGTTCTAAACACAGCACACCCAAGCAGCAATCCCCACCTGAAATCATGTACATTTTTAACACAGCTGAAGGGGAAAAAAAAAAAATTAAAATGCAAAGAAGGATTTATGAATTGAATTTATTTTTTATCTACCAGTCAGCCTAAGTTGAAACATGAATAACTGATTTAACACTGAAATGGTATTCAAATATTTGACTCCAATCCCCTATTGCTTCTAAATTCACTCAGAAGTCAAGATTATTAATTCCTCCTGACAGAAAAATCAAGATTTAATGATCATCTGATAACCCTTAGGAATTACAAAGTAAATTTAGATGATAATTCAGACAAAATAAAATGATTTTACGTATATAAGAAAAACATCATGCAGAATGTCCGTTTAGGCATTTCCTTTGGGGGAATAACTAATTTTTAAGAAAATACTGAGMAAAAAAGTATGTTTCGATATGTACAGTAAAAAGTTTACAAGCAAAAAGGGGACCTTTATTAATATCTGTGGACCTTTTACCATGCTACCCTCTACTTAGATAAAACAGACAAGCAGAACCCCCTCAAGTACACCTTCAAAAGAGCCTGTAATAGGAAAACGTATGAAAGAATTTTAACCCAATGACGTTGTTGCAATAATAATGCTTACTTTAATACAACATCGCTTTCAAGATCAAGCTGTCTATTCACCAAGGCATATCAGGCCAAAACTGTTAAAATAATGTGCTTTGTACAAYTTTATAGAGTAACTGATTTCAACTTAGTAAAAATTATATGCTGTAAATGATTTTTAGGTAAATTTTTAGCTTTCAGGTCATGTCTGCAGGGAAGTAACATTAGAACTAACAGTGATGTGAAAAATGGAGATGCAGAAACTGTACAGCCTGTGCATTGATTTTTTTTTTTTTTTGCCCCAGAGGTGTCTCTGCCAGCAGAAACACTTTAAAACAAAGTACAAGCCAATGACAATCTATTTATATATGACAGTTCATTTTTTTATTTTGTATATTGTTTAATGATATTTATACTTCAAAGCAATTAAAATCCTATCTCTCCAATGTATGTACATTGCCTCTCCCTGATGCAAAGTTACTATAAACACAAAAAATTCAACCAGGGCAGCATTCTGTGTAGCACTGAGTAGAAGATTACACCAGAAAATTTAAGAGCCAAAGTAAGCTCTAAAGGCAGTTCCAGTACATTCTGGTTGTAATAAAAAAATCCTGACAGATGCTTCTCTGAAATCCTTTAGTTGTATAAACTTGAAACAGGATTTAGAGGTTCCCACTAATCTGACCTGTGAAAAAAATTCTTGCTGATGCCAAATCTATTTGTTTTACCCTGACCATTTCAGCAATACATGTCAAATGGAAGAAAGAGGGGTGGGAGCATGCCCTGCTCTGCAACACTGAGTTATGTTTCAGGAACGGAGACCAAAACAGCTGAGAAACGTTCCCTGATCTCAGGTACTAATATGTAAGTGGTCAAGAAATGTTGATTGCTTGAATGAAATCCACAGCAAAATCTCAAGTTTTTGCCTTCCATAAAATCTTAAGACCTATCAATGTGAAATACAAACAAACTTTCATAAAGCACAGTTTGATTTTTTTTTTTCCTTAACATTTCTGTACAGCAATTGACAAAAGATTTTKGAGACCTTCTTTATATCTGCAGAAATGATGGGTGAAGATGAAAGACAAAACCAGCATTTCCATTTTCGTTATAGCAACTCCTTTAGCATTTTTTGCCCTGTCATCATGTATCTCACCTAAATGTAGTTTAAGGCTTCCATATATTTCTATGACATTCACTACACATTTAAATCGTGCATTTAATCCATTTTAATTTTTGATCTGTATACAGTTCTTGATTTGTATACATCACTAGTATTAAGTGGATTGCAGAATACAGACTGAGTTAAAGGTGTAAGCTTCTTTGAGCTGTCCTTCATTCTAACTTTATATGACTTCTGGGTTCCCTAATGATGCCATTCTTATCTATAAAATCTATTTCTTTGCTATTTTAAACATAAAACTTAAAAGGCACACTGGAAAGTGCTGAATATCTTAAGCTGTATACGAGGAACCTGGGACTTGCAGGAGGTAATTAACTCTTTTGCCTTTAAACCCCTCCCTTACTCTGTCTTCCCATTCTGCTTTGTCAATTTGAAAAACTATTTTGAGATACCATCTGGCTATTAAAGAGAGTGGAAGAAGGAAGCTTTAAAAGCAGTCATAGTAATGATAAAAAACACAGTCACCCAGTACCCGCACCAAAAAAGAATGGCCAAAATAATTTATTGTTCAATGTGTCAATGCCTTTTTTCTTCACTTAGGGTTTACAATAAAAGCAAGAAAAGCAACACGAAAGCTGTTTCAAAAATCCATTTAGTATTTATTTTTTTTTTTTAGGTTTTGGGTAGGTTTTTCGATAAGTATCAGTTTTCAGAATTACATGCACTAGATCTAATCCTAAGAGCTTCCCCTGAAACTTCCTCCTCCCTCCCCTGTCCCCAGATATTCTGAACTGAATTATGTCATTTCAATGGGCACTGAGCATTGGACTTAAACACAAACAGAATTTGGGGAAGAAATTCCTATGAAAGCTCATATAACAAAATGTCAATCAACGAAGTCCCAACAGAAAATGTTTTAGACTGATAATCTGAACATATTTGCATACTAATCAAGTACCCCTTTAAGAAAAAAAAGCATAGATATACATATATTTATAATAAAGATCAGTATTACTGTATCTACTACGTTTGTTATGATTAAGGAGACAAATCCCGTTAGACATGTTTTAGAGAGAAAGGGCTGATGGAGGTGAACTTTTGAAAGGAACACAATTTTGTTTCCAAGTAATACAAAAATAAGTTTCAATGCCTGTGTCATATGACAGATTCCAGCAAAAATAACCACTTTCTATATCTGTATTTCGCCATGAATTTGCTTGGTCATTTTGGCAGTGAAGTTCTTGCTACTTTCTCTATGAATACCTCAATCTCCAAAGCATTTTATTTGTACATGAATCTACAAAATGTAAGGTAATTATTTTATTTGAAGAGCTTTCCTCTAGGATACCTGAACGATTGGAATGCATATTCTATTAACAGCTGCCTAGTAAAGACCAGCTCGACATACACTGTTGATATAAGGTGTGTGCATCTCCCTGAATTTTCTACACAGGGAAACTCAGCATTACATAGAGAAGTTTAAGCAAATGTTGGTTTAAGTTAATCTTTCCCTTTCTAAGTACATGCAGAGGTAATAGGGGCGGGTGGGAGGCATTAGAAGTCAATAATAYGAGGACACAACTGAGATGCAGGTTGCATTGAATATGTGAAATAGAAGTAACAAGGAAGTACCTGGGAAGTTTAGTGACGAATATAAAAATACATGGAAGCTCAAACGTGCAGTGAACTCGGCATATAAAAGCAACCAAATTTATGACGCTCTACAGTCATAGAACCTGATTTCAGTAATGCTGCWGGATGGTAATCTGAGTTCCTAGGAAAACAACATTAGTTGTGAGATTTAAGATGATTTTGATATTTTTAATGCTGCTTCTTATACCATTAGTGTAAGTGAGAAAAGACAGGTAAAAATATAAAGATGGGAAGTGGCAATGCATGCAAAAAAAAAATCTGAAAATATATAGGTCAGGGTGAACACAGAGAAAAAAATGAAATAGATGCAAGTATTTCTTTAACAGAATGTASTAATCTTTGCTACTCAATAGCAATACACAGGCATCACTGTCATCAAGGAATAACTTGCTGAAAATAACTGGCTTGGGTAATATTTTCCCTTCATAAAGGGTAAATATCAAACATTAAAGTTATAGAAGTAATTGAATAAACTTAAACAACCAAATATAGGAACTTTAAAACAACTTAATATTTACTGAACAGGAAAAGCAGACATTTTCTTGAAGTATTTACAAAAAATGCTATTTTTCCCCTAAACTCTTTCTATATACAAACATTAATCTATACTAGTTACAAAAAATATTTTTGGCTAGCAGCACATGTTCACCTTCTGCATCTTAAGTTTGATGATGTTTTGCCTGCAAGCTGCTTTCAAGTACATAATGTTACAGTTTTTTTAAATGTAAAAATATACAGAGTTCATATGTTAAAAACTTCATGCAGTAAATCCAAGCTTTTGTGCAGAAGGTATTCTGCATAGATTCATGAACCCTGATAAGAGTTTGGACACAAAAATTCATATGAAAGATGCTTTAAAATTCTTTGATAGCACCTTTCCTGTTTCAGCATATAAATCTTCATGTGCTTTAATTTAAAATTGCTAGCAGTCCATGTCAAGACTATTAGAAAATGAGCAGGAAATAAGTTTTGATATTTATTGTATATTTGGCAGCTGCTCAGGAGAGCAGTTCTTAATCCAACCCTGTTCATCTCATGGGGATATAGACAGGAGAAGAACCCTTTTTTCTGCATAAAGCGTTAAGAGGATATGTACTGCCGTCTTTGTTGGGAAACAGCTTGCCTTACAGCTCTCTTAAACCATGAGAACCACAGTCCTGCTCCTGAAGAGCTTTAAACTTTGCAGGCCAAACACTTACTCCCCTCCCTTCCCCCCCAAAGAGTTGCTGTCTGCAATTTTAAATGCCAAAGTTGTAACATAAAAAATTACAGATGCTGGCATTTGTGGAATTGATGTAATTGCTGTCTTCCATGCAGCAAATAGAAATGATAATGATAAATGATGCTAACAATTATGCTGTTATGGTTTTAAATTAACTACACACACAAAATTTCCCTTTAGATTAACATTCCCTAAAACCTTTACATTAGACTGGTCCAAAAAATCCTAACATGTTGCATATTTTAATTAAAATGCTTACCTCATACTACTTTCCTATTTTAACTTCCTAGGAAAAAAACCCTCCTTCAAGGGCAAAGCCTGAGATCCATGTTTATGAAATTTATTTCTGTACATGATAAGGAAAAAACCAATTGAACTCCTTTTTCACTAGAAGCTTCTTTTCAATCTCAAAATAGAAGATAAAATTCTTTGTTTTGAAGACTGTCAATGAAAACTTTGAGTAATTGTAATTCATACTATTACCTACATATAGTCCCCAAATACATTCCCTACAATTTCTTCATTAAATTTGAATTCCTATCTCCACCTACAATTTCTTMATTAAATTTAAATTCCTATCTCCACCTGTTCCTTTGTTGCTGTCTACTATCCCCTCAGTTGTGCTGAGGTAGCTGTTTTGTGTGGTCACAATTTATACAGAACCACACATGACTGTTTACTAAACGTAGCTGATCACACATCCACTCACACAAACAACATCATCCTGAGAGGCCAATGACCAACACAGCAGGAAGTTCGTATTTCAGAAGTCCTTAATATTTTATGAAAAGTATTAAATTATGTAATCCATTATTTCTAGAAGATCTGTGACCAAACTGCAGATTCCTGTATTTACAGCACTGTATGTATGTATATGTATGTAGATACATACATACAAGAGTAGGGCTGTGCGTACATATATACATACGTATACACCTAACACACATACTCTTTTCTTTTTTTGTTCTGCCAGACACCTAATTGGTAAAAAGCTGATTTTACGTATATATCACTATATTAAATGAAGCTGAAGTGGCTTTTTTCTCCTTCAGACTATAGGCATACACTTTATGTTTCTAATAGCAAATTATATTTGACATTTAATTTAAAAACCAAGTTACCCTAATCTAGAGCTCTACCACAACACTGATAAAGCAATGAAGCTTTCCATAGGACAAAACCAATTTTTTTTAATTTAAGATAATTTTAGTCACAAGTAATTGAAAATGTAATTTAGAATTCATTAATTTGCGTGGTTAATTACAGCAGAACAGTTTCAAAAGATGATGATCCAATAAAGTAATAATTTTCTCTCTGAAACATGGTATCAGAGTAAATAAAATAATAAAATGCAAATTAATATGAGTATTTGAATTATATTGCAAACATTAAATGTATACCAATGTGTAATCCAGTCCTGATACTTAAGCATTACACCTACAAGCATGTTCTAGCAATTTATAAAACTGAACAATCCAGACAAATCTACAAAACTTATAACAGGCAGTTCTTATATCCTTAATTCATCATAAGGACAAAATGGTTTTATTAAATTATGACCATGCAATTAGTCCACAACTCTTCTTAAGCTGAGAAAAAATACATTTCCTAACCTCATCAGCTGCAGAACACAACGAAGCCAAGACTTTATCTCCGTTCTATATGAATTTTGCACCCCTTTCTTCAAAAGGAAAATAGAGGGCATRTGTTTAACCAAAATATCTGATTTAGAAAGATGAAAAATAATGAAAATTCTTYTGCAGCAATTGTGTCCAATCCACCTGCATCTATTTAGCAGAAGAATCCATGACCTTATTCTTCTTTCATAAAGTGCACAGAAGCTAAATGAACTCCTTGCCCATGTTCCTGAAAAACAGAAGTCTGAATTAACCTAAAAATTTTTGCATCAGTCCCCAAAGTCTGTATCTTTTCTCTATCTAGCTTCAGCAGATTGGAAGGTTATCAGTAGGTACACAGTTGAAGGAATTAAAGCTTTTGGAGCATTTTTGTCTGAAGATCTTTAGAATAATTTAAGCGGTTTTACTAGAGCTGAGTGGAAAACTGTCGTGCATAGGCCACATAAGAAAGTTGCTGTGCTGAGACACATGGCTAATTTTAAATTGCTAGCACCTTAAGTTAAACTTTCTATTTTGTTAACACAAGATGTCGTACGCTGGCCTAAAATATAGATTTTTTTAATAATTTTAATTCTCTAGAGCACAGATAATTTTAAACTGAGAATATCATCTTCCCAAGGATGTGTATCCCTGCAGAAAGACTGTACTCCCTGTATACTCTAAAGGATTGTTTCATGATAGATTATACCTGACAGTACTTAGAAAGAATGTCATATATCACAAATATTGGCCAATAATGCACAATGCAAAGGCTGCAAATGTTAGTATAATATTAGGGGTATCACAACATTAAACCACAGTATCAGAAACATTTGCAGAGACACTGTCATGATACCATGCCTAGTGCRCAGCAGTGCTTTCAAGGTAAGTTTATTAGGACGTCTTTAAATACTTAGTTTTATAAAACACAAATACCATGTTCCTGTCTATTTTCATTTGTACATAATCCAGTGAGGGGATGTGAAAGTCAAGATGCCCGTGGGTTTTGCCATGGTAAGTCACCTTGACTATACCACCACACTTGTGCTCAAAGGAGGAAGCAGGCACTGTACAACATAACAGCCAAACCAGCAGGGTTGTCTCTCATCACATTCATATTGCTCTTTTTCACCTTTCTCCCCCAAAAGCCTTAAATACTTTATTTCAGAACTGTAATATGCATTTCATTATGGTCACAATCATACTTTGCTTTAAAACAATTTTTTAAAGAATCAGACTACATTCGAAGCTGCATGAAAAAAGTAAACTAATGTATTTCAATTTACTAATTTTGAGGTTATGCTTTTAAAATCAACACTGTCTTAAAGACAACTTGTTGCCCTTTACATAATATGAATTCTCTTAGAATAAAATGACACATATCACAAGACACAGTTTTATCTGTATGGAAGTCACTTCCAAACTGAACTTCCTCAAAGAGTGTCTAAAATCTTCACTAATTGGCTCTTTATTTGGATTATGAATTATGCAGCCAGATATGAAACTGGACACCACTTTATCAACATACTCTTCAAATGCAAAAAAAGGTAGTTTCAGATACTTTTCTTTGAAAACAACAGAAACTCTAAGATGCAAGTATTTTTCTTTTTCTTTGGTTGCTATAATAAACTCCAGTTTACTACTGAAAAGTATTATGAATGGAGATACTTATTTCTTCTGGAGATGGTGACAAGTATTCTGCTGGTCACTGGTTAATGCAGATCTTGTAAGGTATTACTTCTTTACATTCAGATTTAYGGTCCAATGGAATTACAGTATTTATCCAGTAACACTGCATAGATATTAATTCAGAGCAAAATACATGAAAGGATGAAGCACTATAATGTTATTGCCGCTATTTCTAAACTTTGGAGAAAGATGGAGAGTGACAAGTCAAGACTATCAGAAGAGTGAAGTCACTTAAAATTATCCTCTGTTATTTATAAAATCACTGTCTTTACTTAGCTATGTTTGCGGGAGATAATGATAATTTATGATCAGAGATATGAGCAACTATTATTAATTAGTCTCAAACAAAGAAGCTTCAGACTTGTATGGATAAAAACATGTTTTTCAGGTACAAATATGTGAATGTAAACACCAGATCATTAACAGTAATTAAAAGTATCAGTGAAGACTAACAACTCAAAATGGCTAACAGTTCACTCCTGCCAACCTTGATACCAGTTGATTCAAGTAGCGGAATTTAAAGTAGCAGAGCTATACTCGGTAGACATAAAAAGAATACATGTCTGGGATGGCAAAAATGCAAGGTTGCACAGTTTATTTGCACCTGAGAAATATTTACTTAAACACATCTACACTTTTCTTGGAATAAACTGGGTTACGACAAGAAAAGTTTCTTTGAGCCATATTAGCACTAGAAACAAACATACAAAAGTAATTTTCTAATAATCTGTACTAAAAAATATCATCGGCTTCGAGTTATCTAATTTGATTCTTTTTCATTATTTTACTGTTTATTAGTATTTATTATGCATATTATTCAGCAAAAATTTGACAACAAAATATCGGAGGATATCAAACAAAAATGTGAAAACATTTTAGACTGCATCTTCTGACCCTGAAAAAATTTAGGGAAGAGAAGGGCTTACTGCTGTGGAAACTCCATTCCACAGACACATACTGATTGCATTTTGTGAACTCTTATATCCCTTACGTTGTCAATAAAAGAACTGAAGATAAACTGAACTTTAGAATGTTCTGCCATCCTCAAAAAATACGAGTTACAAATTATTCAAGAAAGGTCACTAATTAAATGAAAGCTGTGTGAAATAGAACAAAACAATTTTCATGATGATAAAAGCATTTTCTTACTTTAAGAGTGTGTGTTTTTCCCCGTGTTGTAAAAATAAATATCTCATTACTTYTATATTCACCTTCTGAGGGGTTTAGTTATATGATAGTGATGATTCTTACTGCTTTTAAAAGCAGAAAAAGGTGAAGAAAAACAGCTTGCATTAACTCTAAATAAAAAGTTGTTTCCCTAATAGCACTCCTCTCAGCACAATCTCACCCATTTTAAAGCAACTGTGTGATCCTCACTTACCACCTGGAAGCCCATCATAGGAAAAATAAACCTAATCAACGAAAGGGTTGCTATCACCTGTGAAAACCCCTTCTTTAAAAACTCGATTCAGAGCTTGGAGCTTGGGGTTTGATTCAGTAGGCCAAATAAAGATCTGAATGGTTATCTAGACCATGTCAGTTTGGAAATAAAATATATTTTAAAGATCAAGAAATGAAAAGCACATATTTAAGATTAACAACTAATTCACAACTATAAGACCAAATAATAATCTTTCCATTGCTGATAAATATTCCCGCTTAATGAGCACTATTTAACAGTGACATGTCTGACACAAAAAGATGATTGCCATCTTTGCACTATAAGCAAGACTTGCAAGCTCAGCACACATATTTAATACACCTAATTAGACTTTATGTTGTATTTGTCCCAGAATATAAAAGCCTGCTTTCATAAAATAAATTAAAACATAGTTAAAAGAAGATAAATACTACAACTAGAAGATACTACTGCAACTATCTTGCCCACTATGTAGCCAAATTAAAAAGAAACTCAAAAATAAAGAAATTTGCAAAGATGTTTTCTTGGGGTGTTTTTGGTTTTTTTTGTTGTGTTTTTTTTTTTTTTTAGGACACAGCTAATGACACTTCTGTACTCATCTAAGTCCGGCTAAAATCTACAAATAACCTGGAGATCAAGATGGAATCAGATTACTAAGTATGGGAAATCACTTGAGTTGAAAATGTAAATGGATCATTTGGTCTTTCACTAATAGCTGAGAAAATGCTCAATTAAGAAAACCTAATATCAGAAATACAGCAATATAAAGTGTACTGAACTAGCTACTGCTTTGTGAAGGAGTACAGAGGCCTGAGTACAGAGAGCTGATACAATTTGAATACTTTCCTTGACCAATAACTGAAAGTATTGCAAATATCTTTCTTTGTGCCTGCCTAAGTGAACAAACTTGTAGAATGTGGAAAGTTTTTCTCTTCTCTTCTCTTCTCTTCCAGGTCTTATTCCAAAGATCAGATATAATGAAGTGACTGTAACTTCAGTCTTAAAGCACTTACGGATACTTATATCCACTATTCTGTGAAAATAATATACATATTTTTAGCCACACTTGCGTCTCCTACCCTTAGCTGAAATAATTTGATCTAAGTAATGATGTAACTAGTTTGCTAAAAAAAAAAAATTTGGAAGGCAAGCTGGCTGAACTAGTCACCTTATGTTTAAAAGCTCCTAGAAAAAAAATCCCACCAATCTTAGTGCAATGTGAGAAGACAGCTTTCTAGTAACCACAGACTGCTGTGGCAATACCTTCTATAGATTATATAGAAATAAATTATATTTTTACTTCAGTATATGCTACTGCTTCAGAAATACATTGATATGTTAAGGAATGAAAATGGTACACTTAAAGTATAAAAACATAAAAAGCAAGAAGTATACATATTGAACATTTCTGCTCAATAAATTTCACAGCAAAAAAGAAAAGTAGCAGCAAGACCCTTTTTGTATAGAAAATGAGGAATAAACACAAATTGAACTCGTATTTAAAGAAATAATTACAATTATTTTGTAATTTAAACATTTTCTGCAAAACATGACAGAGATAAATGGGGAAGTGACACAAACTCAGAGGCAGCATGGATTATCATAAAAAGAAAATTTGCAAGCCAGATAAACTGAAAGTTTATAAACTGAAACTATATATTAGCTTTCTCACACATTATTTGACATTTTGGTTTATTTCTGCATGCAGAGTCAGTTTAGAACTAATGTCTGCTTAGGGTCAATATAAAATTTTACAGCTTCAAGAAATATTTGTGCCTGCACAGAATTTTTATACATGTATGCGTGTGTCTATAGATACAAACATACATTTACATATGTATAATATGCATACAGACATATTTTTCAGGCTCATTTTCTGCACAGGAAAAATTACTTTTAAGACCTGCATATTCCCATTATACAGCATCAAGATGAAGTGAATGATAAAGAGACATGGTATTTTCTGAATAATAAAATGTTTTGACATTTACTTTAAAAGTGTTTTACCTCTCACATCTGTAATTTGCACCACAGACAGGCTGTCTAAAATATGTTCTTAAATATATCAGTCTTGCTCATGGAGCATTTTACTCAGAGATTTGTCTGCTACACTCAAATATTGTCTGAGGTACTCCTATGCATAACATGACATGAAGAATTTCTCATAATTCCTTCRGAAAATTCCTAGAATCAGGGCAACGGCACGCTGTCAAAGACAAGGATCATCGTCACCCTCTATGATTTTGATGTAGATGTAACAAAACAAAAGGCATCCAAAACCCCTAAAAAATGGAACTGAAGTATAATAGAGAAGAGACATSACATTTGCTCTAGAATACTACTAGTTTTTTTTCTTTTGGATTACCATAAAATTCACAACATTCTGAACAAATGAATAAATTATTTATTTTATGTTTGCCATTATTTCTTTACTCTAATATACTTCAATTACAAACCATGAAGGCCTTCATTACATGCCAAACACAATTTTAATTGATAAATATATCTGCACAGCTATAGAGTCAAACTGGGCTGGAAATGCAGATCTCATGGTTCACAAATTCTCATCCCTGGACCATGATGTTTGAGCATAGCTGAGATCACAGTTGTAATGTGCCTTTTCAACAGCAACATTTCATACATATCTGTAAAAATTACTCCAATATAAGGCAAATGTTTAATACTACCATTAAAATACAGTTTTATAATGAACTGCAGAGTTGGATTTTCTTGTTATTTGTTTCTGTCCTCTAACCAAGAACCCTAAGAGGCTCATGTTCTTAGAAGCAGAGCATTTTACTTTTGGACAGCTCTGTTTAAAAATTTCTACAGTTTCTAAAACAATGTATTTTTAAAGAGTAAGAAGATAAGTACTGATTTATGAGAGAATCAGCGCTATACTTCTAAATAATTCACCAATGATCAGAGGTAAAACTTGATATACCACTTAGATCTTCATCCTCCTTTGCAGTGATGCCACGTGGGTTGGATTTTCTGACTCTTCATCAAGAGGTTTAGAAGCCTGTTGACTTTTTTTTTGAAACTTTAAGTTTGGGAAGCTAAATGCTTAATTGCCAAATATGTGCTATTAAAATTTACTTAAATAATGACTTGTAAAGAAGCATAGCTACATGAATGACCGAGTCCTATAAAATGTTACAACTTTTAAACATCTTTAATACATATACCCAGAGTGCAATCTTCAATATTCATTTGTGGCATTTAGGCAGTATCTAAATCTATACGAAACAATCACTGTCCATCTGAACCCAGAAAAGTCAGGGATTCCCAATCACTGTCTGTACAAAGAAACTCATAACCCTTTCTCACCTACATACCTATAACTAATACAAAGTCCAGTTTTTGAAAGTACAGTGGGAACAACAGATCCTCAGAATGATTTCAAGCTATCGGTAATCCGTTGTCTTTTTTGAAAATAAACAGTCCATAACATTTTAGATGCAGCATGCATAGCTATATGCATGCATAATTACATGTATAGTTCACTACTTGCAAAACTTCATACCTCCACTATGATTATTCTTCTCTAATAAGAGAAGAATATTAGTTGTAGAGGACATTTGTAGAAAGAGCAACAAAATGATATACTTCTACAACACAATGCTGCAGTTCTTCTGTAGTTCACAATACATTATTCTTTAAACAGAATGTCTAGAGATCCCACAAGAATTTTACTACCATTCAAAGTCTTAGTTTGAGTATGTCTTGCTTTGATATATTTATTGTTGATAGATAATTATTAGGTTGATTTGCTTTCCAAATTCACAGGTAATATACTATATGAATTATGAATATATTTAGTTTTACATCAAGATGCACTCTGCTGTTATAATAGCTGTTTAAAACAGCTCACAAGTGAGAAATTCTGTAAGCGCTAAGTACATCAAAACTAATAAAAAATGAGTAAAAGTAGACCTTCTAAATTTTGCTCATACATGTAAGTACAAAAACACAGACCTCTTATTTCTGTGAAAGTGAGAGCATTCAGAAAACAAAGCACAAAAGCACATAAAATATGGAGAGAACAAGCCCATACTCTCCATATGGGAGATGGTAAGAGATCATGGGAGTTTTAAGAGATATGGCCAAATTTTCAGAGTAGTTAAGTCTTATTTCTTGGCAAACACTTAAAAAACCCACCAGACCCGTGTGAAAGCAAGCRAGGCCATATTTTCAGTTACATTCCCTTGTAAAAATGCAGAACTTTTAGAAGGAAACATGGAGGACATCAAGATTGTATTATCGTTACTATATTTTTTATAATTTCTTAGAAGTGACCACCTTGTACCTTGAAATATGCAGGTTGCTGTCTTCAATATCGGTAATATATTACAGTATCCAGCCTGTGAAGAAACTCAGTTTATTACTTAAGAGCTACTGACTTTAATATTTGCAATTGTGAATGTCTAAAAAAAGCCCTGCAAAATATTATTTCCAGTTAAATTACCACTGTACTATTAGTAAGTGAATAAAACCTTATGAAGATCAGACATTGACGAGGATGTATGATTATACTTCTGATGGACGGAAATGGCACGGTTAGGGAGGGTGATTCTGCCTGCATCTTGAGGATGTGCAAAAAAAGTTTGTCTTAATTTATGCTGTTTGAAAGCCCTGAACTAGTTTTCAAAAATTCATCCTTCAAAGGCATTCTTAATATTCAAAAAGACCTTACTAATTAACTCCTAAAACTACCTCAAGTCCAACCTGCTTTTCCTGCTCCTTAGAAAAGTTTTAATTACACAGATTAAGCACTGGAATTCCAGCTGTCACCTTCCAATAGCTTTCTTCCTTTTTAAGTAAGGTGCTTTTGTGCTGATCTCTTCTTTGCTTTGAGAAGAGCTTTGGACAGATTGTTTTTATGATTTAGCAATTCCATATGACTATTAAAAATGATGTGACAGTATGGAAAGCACATTTAACCAGTTAAAGAACAGCTCTTCTCTGAAGAGCGATCACATTAGGTTTTACCTAACACAGATAAAGAATTATTTGAATACCTAAGTGGTAGTTACAGAGAAGACCATCATCACAAGGGCACGATCATCACAGGGTGCATGACGACAGGACAAGGGGTGAAAGACAGAGTTCCTTCAGGGTGAATTCCGTCTTTATGTAAGAATAAACATCTCAACTCCATTGTGACAGCAATTAAACATAACAGGCTTCCCAGACAACTGTTGGAAACTTTTTTGCTAGAAATACTCAAGACAGATTGACAGGGAAGCAGACCCTAATCTATGGCCCTTCTTTCAGCAGAAGGTTGGATAAGATGACCTCCAGAGGTCCCTTCCAGGTCCCTTTCTATGATCCTGTGAACGCATGCATCAGGCTACCACCACTGCAGTTCTCTCCCCTTTCTGTATTACCATTGGGAGGAAGATGGCTAGAAGAAGAATATTTCAAAGGATGAAGGGGATTTTATCTATGCAATCCCAGCTACCCTTACTGTATGAATAAAGTAGGTAATGCAGTGGGAGCAGCTCCATGGAAATGTACTTAGTTGTGAGAAGGTCTCTTGATTACTTTTGCCAGTGTGCAGGGCTCCTCACGTCAGGCTACATGACAGGGCCTGCATAAGCATACRTGTGCATATAAGCTAAGTAATGCAGCAGTCGCTACAATCTTTCATATACAGACAGTGCTCTCCAGCTAGGGTGCTGAGCATGGGCCATTTCCTGGATTTTCTCTGGCCTTAAGCCTCGTGCAGGTCACGAGCTGACTAGATATGCCTGAGAGGTAGGCACGTGCAATTAGTGAGGGATGGTCATGCTGACCGTTTTAAAAATAGAATAAAAATCATTAGAAATGCCTACAAACCCCTGGTCCAGAAATCAATTAATACAATAGCTCACACAGAATTTGCAGTAAAAATCTAAACTACTCAAATTATATTTTAATCAAGGCCTGCTAATATTTACCACAGTGTGCTCAGCAGGAAGCACTTCCCTAGATCCAGCTCCAATAGACTTGCCAAGTTCTGTATGCTTAGGAAATACAGTAATTTGTCACAAATGTCTCCAAAAAACACTGAAATTAAGYACACACTTTCCCACAAATACGAAGGAGAATTCACACATTTTGGAGCAATGTAAAATTTACCTGGGGTTCAGATCCAGACTAACTCAGCACTGATGTACATATGATCCMGAGTTAGGTTAACCTAGGCAACAATGCTCATCAGCTGAGCATTCTTCCTGCCATCACCTTCTAGCTGACTGTATGAATTTCTCATAACTAAGAACTCTTCAGTTCCCAATGGTCCCACTTTCCTTGCTACATCATTTCTAGCTTACTGTGAACAATACAAGCATCCCACCTGCCACTGAACTTCAGCATTACCTTCAAACCAACTTCTTAGAGAAGTTTTCTTCTGAGAAGATATACAAACAGCATTTCCTTCAAACATAAGTAGGCAGATATGTTATAATTTTCAGATACTGTCTATCTATGCCAATATTTATTTAACTGGGTATTTATCTTCATGGGAGCAACACAGAAATTAGAMGTAGTTATATACTACAGTTCAATTATCTACTGCCTTTAAAATACTGTATTTATTACCTAAAATACAGTAAAAAAAAATTACTATATACAGCATTTTTTCTATATAGCATATTCCCTTGCTTACTGTTAACAGACAATACAAAAAATACTCTAAAATAGCTTCATATAATGAAGATACATTTTTCTTTACTTCTTGGACAGCTCAAAAACAGGGTGTAACTTGTATTAAAATTTTTTAAATTATAAAATCCACTGAAATGCAACAACATTCACTTAAGGAAATAGTTTCATAAAACCTTTTGAAGGCATGGAAACAACACTTTCAGTATAGAGCAAGAGACTCTCAGATTTTAAGAAAAAGAGATAATCTATACGTATTAAATATACACTGCTGCAAGGAGAGTATCAACATGTTAAGTTCCATGGACATGTAACAACAAAATAAATTTTATCCCTAGGTAATCAGATAGTTGTGCATCCAGTAACTAGTCAACTTTATACTAAGAATTTACTTCAACATCAAGACTCAAATCAATTTCTAACAGCTGCCAACAACTAGACCTCCTGTGAAAAATACCTTCTTCCTTCCCCAAAAATATGAGAAATATTCTCTCCAAATTTTTTAACATGAAAGCCAAAAAGGGAGATTTGGTCAAATAGCACAATTTTCAAGTATTTTGCAAGTCTTCAGAAAGGACAGTTTTATCTTTGGGAGAAAACACTATAGCATTCTAGTCATTTAGTTAATTTAGTTGACAGTATATCCTGCTTCCCTAGAGTTCTGAAATAGCAGATTGCAAGGGTTTTATTGTTGAAATGCGAATGTACTTTAGGCCAATAATTTCTGTCTAGGATATCTGTGGAAAATGTGATCATCTTCAAACCACGTTAACAACTCTATTCTACAATATATTGCAGAATTTGTGTGCTTATATAGGTAGAAATACATTTGCACAAAAGCGCTTCAATACACATTCATACCTTGTAATGTTTCTACTAATTATTTGTCAAAAGATAGAATTCTGGGAAGTATGTATGCTCCACTAATATCAGATCATACTTAAGAATGACCATATGATTTCTAGCAATGTAATACAAATGATGACACTATATACTTACCATAAACATTCAAGCATATATGTAATTACTTCTTGTAACCTGAATCAACTCCAGAGAAATCAGAGTATAATGACTGAGTTCAACGGCAGCAGAATCAGACACTAAGACTGCTTTAATAYGAAGATACCACTGCCACTGGAGTCCTTCTGTCATTTGGTTTTGAAACTTTCTGAAATTTCTTAGAGAACAGATACCATGCTGGAAATCCTACAGCTTTCTACAGAGCAGTGAATGCCTTTGCCAGCCATTAGCTGGATAACATAGCAGGGAAAAAAATCCCCGTAATAAGTAGAGCAAGTCTTGAAAGATAGACAGGCTGCAGAAACATGCAACCCTTAAACTGGGGCAGCAGCATTAAAAAAAAAAAAAAAAAATTAAAATATCTCAATACACACACTGGCTTTCTACCAAAATGAGGTTCCCTAGTAGGTAAAAATATACATTTAATAAAATATTTCACATAAAAATGACATAGCCAGGATTTCAGACTGATCACAGGTAATGGTTCATTTGCACAGTGATACCAGCATGACTGGATCCTGCTCAAATACACTGCCTTGCAAAAACTTAATTCTTTCATCATCATCCCTCTTCCATCAAGCAAAAMCAATTACAGATGTTCACAAGATAGGTATGAGAGAGATAAAGGAATAAAGTTGATAAAGCTCAGCTTTCCTGAGCTAGACCCTTTTTTCTTCTCAGCCAAAACCACACAACAACTGGGAAAGAAAATGGAAAAACATATAAAGGGAGTAACTTCAGTATTGATGAGAGGTAATGAATTTGGCAGTGAATTAGGTATTGCAAGCTGATACTCCACTACAGCCAGAAAGGATCAGGGCTCCTGGACATAAATTTTTACATTTGTGCAGTGATTATTTCTTTTAAGGTTCAGATACCATCTTCACTTCCTTGCACCAGGGGAGAGAGGTGGAAATTGGATATACATCATATTAAGGGGATGAATTTTGAAATCTGCTTATTTGACATGTAGGTCATTTAACACCGCACTAAACTGTTTCTGCGTGCACACAGGAAGAAAGTAACATAGAGAATAAGACCAGTCAATTCTTTATTAAACCTTCATGAACTGTCAGTTTTTCTGATGCATCTGTGTTTCATTTTCCTACCTCTCCTCAAACAGCAAGAAACGATCTAAAAGCAGCAGTGTAGATCATTCAACATGTTTCATGCTACATATGATGTCTAAGTTTCCTATCCATAAATTTAATGGAGTGTTTTGATACTTAAAAAGAAATTTTATAGATAAGTAGACAGAAAGAATTCAAAGGAATACTGACGTACGGGTYATTCCACTTTCAGATGCTTAATGGATTATCAAACTCTGAGCTTCTGCTTCCAATATATAAAAGAGGAATTTAAAAAGTCATAATAGATAAACAAGAATACTTGAAATACTCTCCAAATAAATTATTATGTTTTCACAGAATTTCCTTTATATGCCTGGAATATTTTACATGCCTACACCAACTATTATCTCATTAAGGCAGGCAAGGTACTTCCAAAAACTGAAAATTATCRATAGTAATATTTACATATGACCTGGAACAGCATACTTAGAACATCCTGCTATTTCATCAAGCTCCTCTTTTTTAATCTTTACTGTTAAATTTCAGTTACTTCTGCCTTGCTGTGTATAAAAGATTTAAGATTATGAATTCAAAGAGTTCAGTAAAGTTGAAGGACCACACTGTTTTCGCAAGTAAATAAGCATCACTCAAAAGACAAACCAGTTCTGATTACAGGTTTSTGTTTCGATAGCTCATGTCTTTTATCTAGTTTTGTTTGGTTCTTTAAATTGATGACAGGGTGCACAGTTGAGCTGGCAGTCACAATTAAGAGGTCAAGCACTGAATTCAAAAGTTTTCTAATCTACTTTTTTCCTCAGCTAGCATTTTAGTGTCCTAAGTTATTCATATCAGCAGGAGGCTATGGGTGAACACTACCCCCYGTCAAAAATGCAGAGACAAGCTTCATTATCACCTATCGCTTGAAGTAAATAAACTCAATAGGAGTTCAGATAATCCAAGCACATATATTGCCTTCGAATTCAATAATTGCTTTCTTTTCCTTCTTCCGAACTATAAATTCCTCTTTGAAAAGCTTAAAAGAAATTAAGTGTTGTTTTTTGTTGGTTGATTTTTGTTGTTAGTTTTGCTTTTTGTTTTTCTTTTTTAGGAAAGGGAAGCTCTTTTGTCATTACACAACAAAAATAGCAAAAAAGGTACTCCCATGGACAGAGTCTGTTAAAAATCAGATTATTTCCACAGCATTCTCCTATTATTCACCTGCCAGTAAAATAYGTACACTCATTGTCTCTGTTTGAATGCCTGTTTTTATCTGACTGAGGCTATATGGTCATTTTTGTATTTATTACTGAGTTACTAAGTTTTTTTTCTTCCTTCTTCTAAAGCATGTTTTTCTGTTCTCAAAAACTGGGCCACATGCCTCTGAGGAGAAAGTAGTGCATTATTTCATTCCCACCTTTTCTTCTTTTTTGGCATCTCTGAGGCCTGCTATGCCCAGAAGTGCTTCCACTCAAGCTGGACCATCAAATCAATTATCACAGCAGTCTGCTTTCTAAATATGAATGGCAATGAATGACAACAGGCAAGGCGAACTTTCAGCTTTGATTTGTCATTGGTAATGTAACATTTTTTGTTTTGTTTTATAGACGTTTGTTATAGTGGCAATTTGACCAAACTCCTCCCCCTGCTGTCTGCAGCTGCATTGTGTAGATCCCAAGATTAAAAGCTTCACCTTTGCTAAGTCAAAGACACAAGAGAAAATATGGGATAGGGAACCATTATCAATATAAAAGTTCTCTTTTCTGCTAATCTGTTATTACGATCATTACTGTCAATGAAAAAAATGCACAATAATAAACTTCACCTGTTTCCATTACTACGTGTTCCACAGTTTCAAGGTGCAATCGTTTTTTACTGCTGTTCTATCATTTCACAACAAATCTCCATTTACAGTAATATGTTCCAGGTTTTTGCAGCTAGAATTAAYGTGGTCTTGTGACAGTAGTAAAAGATTAATTACATCAGTTAAAGCATCAATGTATAAGAGCTAAAGTATAAGACAATGAAAGCAAACACAGTAAATAAGAAAAAAAGAGGTCTTATCCCTTATTCACAATCATAGTTTGAAATTGATGGTTTCTCCAACGAAGAYTCATTTATTGCTTTGTTAAGAAGAGAATTAAGCTATATAAATATAAAAAGTGATTTTGAAAAATATATTTTTAGTGCTTTCCTTCATTGACACTACTGGTTCAAAAATGTACAAAAACTGTAGTTTATATTAAAAGCCTGCATTATTTTTTTGAGAACTGATTACATACTATGAAAGTGGATTTTAGAAAGCAACTGGGACACATACTCAAAAAACTTCAGAGTGAGTACACCTGAAAGTTTGCATTATTGCCAGTAAATATAATCTCAGTGGCAGTAAAGGAAAGACTCTATTGCCTATTTTAGTGAAAACAATTTCAACTAAGCAGGTAGTAATTTATTTTGGCAGTCACAGACCACAAAAAAAAAAAAAAAAAAAAAAAATCTTAGGTCCTTTTAGAATACTCTTTGATTGTGAGTCAGTTTTAATATTCTCAAAAAGGCAAGTTTAATGGTACCACCTAGTGGTATCTATGGACATATGGACTAAGTGGGCATCATATGGACAAGCGCTATGAAAGCATCCTAGACCCTTCTGCCAAACCCCAGAACTGTTAATGACATCAGTTGAATCCTAACTTCAGATGCCTTTGCTGTTTTAGCACTTTGAAAGATTCTACTTGAGAAAGGTAATAATTTTTTTTCTGAATAGTATTCAAATCTTATTATGTAAAACAGACTATAACTGATTTCCAAACAGGCAATTCTATTTAATTTTTTTTCATACATGCTATTACTTTGACATTTAAAAGGCTATGCTTTTGAAAGGCATGAGGCTACAGCAAAATGAAATCTTACACTGTTTAATTCATCTGGAAATAAGACTTCATGAAAGACCAAGATTCTTCTAGTAGGACAGACTCCCAGCAGGTGAAGCAAAAGCAGTATCAAGTGATTGCCATTTAAAAAACCCCTTTTTCCCCCCCACAGACATATTATTACCAAGTAGTTTGAACTTTTCTGCATATAAAGGCTGCATACCTGCATGCAAACATAGAACTGTACAATATTCAAAGTAAACTGATCCAGAGGATTAGTTCTGAAAATGGGATTACACCTTACATCCATTATTCTTATATCAAAACACAGCACTTAAAAAAGAACACTTAATACTGTAATTARTATAACAGATAACTAAGAAGTCATTTCATCTGTACTGAATACCTGCAGTACCAGTCTCTCAGATTCAGTAAAAGTACAAATATACATAGAAGTTTAACATTTTCCAGACAAAAAATGGAGTTATACAAGAATGGTGAGGTCCACACTACCACTKATTTGTATAGTCTACAGTTAGACTTTCTTACAGTAAGAAAACTACTGGTTTGGAAAGTTTTCAAATTGTGGTTAGATTTTTTTTAATTTTATTTTTTAAATACTTTTCATTTTATGTTTCTGGTATAAAACAGTGTTTTATTGTGACTGAGGTTTGCATAGAAAGGTTTCCATTGCTTCTGCTTAGCTAGAAAAATGTAAAACCAAGGAGAATGTAATTGCAAGCTTTTCTGTATGGTGTAAAAAGATTGGCCATGACTGGAACAGATGACAGGCAAATTAATGGCACATGCACTGGGAAAAGATGGACTTCTCCAAGGAGGTATGTTCAATTTTGAAGCTCTCTGTCATAGTTTTCATGTGCCTATAGATCCACCAAATAGAATGGTTCTCCCCTTGTGACCCTTCCAATTTATTTCTTTGCTAAAATGTTAAAACTTCTACAACGAATTGTTAGAAAATTTTGTGGCGTTAAAGACGACATTTGTGGGTCCTTTCGTTTTTTTTTTAAACACCTAGTTCTCTTCTATGACCAAGGAGCAAGTTTTTTCTGGATCAAACTACTTGAGCAGCTTAATGAAAAAAGGGTTTGCTGCCAGGTACTTTAATGCTCTCTCAAGAAAGCTGCTTTCACCAAGTGAGCATGTTGCATCCATCAGCACATGAATTTGAAGACCATGTACCCTGGCTTCAATGACATATCTACCAATGGACAGAGACACAGTCTTTGGTAAATGATTGATTTCAACTCATTCTTCTGTATGCCTGCAGCAACAACAGGTATTTAGAAACAACTCATCATTTTCCTTTCAAATAAAATAAAATCTACAGATACCTTAGATTACCAACTGGATAAAAAAAAAACTTATTTAGCTAAAGAGTGTGAATACCTCTCTTGTGAAGACATTTTTAAGATTATCTTTCGGAATTATGCAATATCCTGAAAATGCAAAATATTAAAAACCACTTGTAACAAAAATTTCTTGCAGAATATTATTTATAACAGAGCACAGTTAAATATACATATTTCAGAATATACAGCCCTAAGAAATAGTTTACATTAACCAAAACATATTATGTTTGGGTGTGTTTCGCCATGGAAACAAAATCCTGAAACACAGAAATCTGAGTTGCAGTCACATCTACAAACCATTTCATACTGCATGAAAGAAGGAAAGGAAGGCTTGGAACATTTCCTTTGGTGCTCCCGACTTTCCATACGCCAGTTGTGAATTATGCTTCATAAGATAAATAACTAGTCAAGAGTAAAGAGATGAGCTGCTTCGGAGCACATCCTCAGGCCTGACGGGCTGACTACCTGTCAGATAAYGTTGAAAGTAGGATTATGTCTGAAAAGGTTGACAGACCACAGATTTATCTCTCTAAATCAAACACTGTATGTTTAGCTAAACTCAGTGAACTTTAACTAATTAGCCCATCATTACAGTAAATTCGTATTGAATAATTTTCAAAAGGCTAAATCCAGAGCCTATACTACATATACTTAACTTGAAATACTGATAGCAAAAGCAAGCTATTATATGAAAGATTTCTTCCTAAAAATTTCAACTGAAGAAAGAGCAAATGCAACTTTTTTATCCTAATTATTCAAGATGAAACCTCTTCTAAAGACGATGACCTTGAAAAAGAAAATATATATCTACACCCCCCCAAAAAAAGCTTACACTACTAGAGCTGAAGGTRGAAATCAAAAGGTTACGTAGTCCTACACACATCTTATTCTCCAGTACTTTTTGTATTTTATATCAAGTTCTAAATTTATGACAATAATATTGGGGAGTGGGAATTTCACTTGAACATTATAAAGATAATCACATCTATAAGATAAATCTGGTGAAAAAATTAACCTAAAATCAGAATAGCAGAAACACTTTTGAAAATTAAAAAATATTTTTTAGGACACGAAAACATGTTTATCTTTCAGTTTACAGTGGCATGAAAGTGTTCTTGTTGGAATAGGGTATACACAACAAATGCAAGATATGTTAAAGAAGAAACAGAAATCTTCTGTGCTTGGTAACCATAAGAGARTTGTTAAAGCTCTGCCTTGGACTTCTCTGAATGTCCTCTTTTCTTTTGTTACTGACTTGTGAAACAGGCACTCATAAAAGAACAGGAGGTGGAGCTGCTTTCTGGCTAAGCAGAGAAAGCTTCAAGATTGTACTTGAAACAAAAAATGTGATGAGAGAGTATTTGTCCAATTTAAGAGTTCTGTATCTGCTCTTTATAGATTAACATCTGTTTCTTTTGAAAGAGTACAGAAAGGAGGAGGAATAATATGCAGCCTCCGGTTCTGTCTGCATTTCAGAGAAAAAATCTTTTCAAGCTAAGGAGGACCTTATTTCTCCCACTACCCACAACAATTCTAAAAGTGAATCATGGTTAGGAGCATAAGGGTCACTCCAGTACAAAGTATCATAATTTGTATGCACATACTTATCTTCAACAGATAATGATGCATTTGCTTGACAACACTTACTTGTCTTTCAAGTACCTAGTTCCACTGTTTCTGTTTACTATCACTCAAGATCACATCACTTCACCACCTGCATCAATACAACCAGTTCATTTTTAGCAAGATAAACCAGAGCACCTTCTGTATTTCAATTTCTGATACAATCTTTGAAGAACACCAGCTGTTAATTTGATTTGTAGATAAAAGATTAGCYTTTTTTTTTTTTAAAACAGAACTTCTGTTCAGATTCACTCACTATTTGTTGCTGTTTTCATAATCAAATAATTGAGTTCAGGATTTCAACTACTTCTAAACATTCCTACAAACTTAAAACAATCATATATGTGATCTAGTGTTACTTGTTTCTGTATTAAATGCAACCTGTTAATTGCTGGAGCTGCATTTTTTTTCTTTCTTTCTTGTTTAGACACTTTTGAAAATTTAAAGCTTTGCTTTCCTGAAAATATCAACAGATTTTTCCAAGTCAGGGATGCTAGCCACACAACGAGAATTGAAAATTGTACTGAATATGTTACTACTGGTATCTGGAAGGCAGAATGCACTCCAAAAACAGGCATTGGACTACAAGCAAGAGAAGAATTGCCTGTAAGTCAGCATAATAAATGTGGTGCTCTAAGAGGTTTCAAATAGAACGTAAGCAATTGCTTAGTAAGAAACACAAGGTGCTTTACGTTTTGTTAGTCATCTCCCCTGTTCTACAATAATTTGTTTAACGTTAAGTTTTACTTTTATTTATGACACCTTATTGTATTCATCCTGAAAGAAAATAATACTGCAGGTATGTAAACAAAGCAAGTATGAAACAATCACAGGAAATTASAGGGCATTATTTGCCAAAATTCTGCAGGAGAACAAAACCTACCAGGGATGGCATCTGATGACCTGTATCTAAAAAACTATCMATGATAATTCAAACAATCTCAATACTATGTGAAGCTTCAGTGCAAAAAAAGAAYCAGACAATTTCAGAAAGCTCTCTGAACATTAAATGTTCCTGTGATATGCCAGCAAAGCAAAAACCCACATCGTTTATGCTATTCTGGAAGACAAACAAAAAAAMCAACAGAATTATAGTGTATTGAAGCTGTTCAGGATATTTTTACCAGCAAATCTGTACATATGTGCATGTGCACTCCCTCTCACACACACACCATCTTACCCCCATATGGCAAGAGATAAATGTTGCAGTGGGTATTTTAATACACAGGTGCTGTTTGCAAATATGTGGCCTTAATATCAAAAGACAAGGTCAGCTATGCATTCACATCAGTCCCTACCTACAGGCTCACCCGTACATGTACTGGTGTGGTGCGTCATGTCTTYCTACTATGTCTTCAACACCTGACAACTGATACTCCATCGAGTACAAAATGTTTTTATGTTTTTCTCTCTCATGATATAATTCTATYCTCCATTATACTTTACGTGGCCAGAATTATGGAAATCCCTGCAGACCTTGGACTGTATCTCCATACAATGAAGAACAATTTCTCTACAGGTTTTATGTTCCATTAGATTGCTTTGTCTTTGAATGTTTCATCCTTTCAACTACTTTTCTAACAATAAGAGCTCTAACAGCAATGCAATTCCAGCAAACTGCTAAAACAGCTTTTTAAAAGCTTATACTTACTCCTAAAATCTCTCCTCACTGCTACAAAACTTTCAAATTCTTTAACAATACGTTTTAAAAAAAWTTCTTAAGAAGTTTAAGCACAACACAGAAATAGATTCAAACTCTGTTCACTCAGATGATATGTTGCTACTGCTTTAAAAGAAAATCATGATTGCCTTCAGTGAAGAGGTATCTTTTTCTGGAATGTATGTTCCTTAGTAATAGACTCTATCTTATTTCAACAGAAAAATAATATTCAGAAGACTCTACAAACATAATTCTAGCTTCCTTCAGAGTGGTCGTCTGTTAGGAGAAGAAATGAAACTTTTAGTAAATCTCCCTTTAAGGTTTTCACTCTAGTAAAGAAACGTAAAAATAAAATATGCTTTTGTCAAATCCACCCTGTAAAGAGCAGTGTTTACACGTAAAACAACTATGAAGCATCTTTGGAATSTCTGACAAAAGTGATAAAATATTTTTTCAGGAGCGAATCATCAGGTATCGTTTATTTTCTTGGTAAGGAAATCATTAATTAATTTCCAAATAGTTGATTCAACACCTTGCTAAACTTTAATCAGCCCCCAGTAATGGTGAAATTTGTTTTTGTTCTCAAATCAACTTAATTCAAACTCAAACTATGCTCTGTGAAGTCATAAGGACCTTTTGCGTCCTCCATCCAATCCTAATTTATCCATCATTCTTGCAGAGCTTAAAGCTATATAATTTGACAATGTAACTTGATTACAGAAGGAAAATGCTGTACCCCCTTAAAGTTGGATTATTTCTCCCTCCCTCTTTTATTGAGGGAAAAAAACAAATGAATTCCCTTTTCTGCTTACTCTGATTGACAGCTTCTGTAGACTGACCTAACGAACCTTTCAGCCCAAGAGCCTTCACACATCCCCTGATAAGTGGTGAACTGAAGTTTTACCTTGGGCATTGTCTCGTAAGCCACCAATGATATACTGCAGTTCCAAGGCCTCCAAAAAAACCTCACTGCAAACACTTGAGGAAGATAAGMTCCTGCGGGAATGCTGTCAATAAGATTTTTTTTCTTCTATTATGTTATTTTAGAAATCTGTTCACTTTAAAATTAAAAAAAAAATATCCTCACAATAACCAAACATTTTCCCTATTTCAGTGTGATATGTCTATTTTTCTTTGTAAACTAAATTTGTAGGAAAAAATGAAGAAAGGCTGACATTCCACTCCAKTAATATATTCATGGAGTTCCAGGCACATAGACACTGTTGTACAATTTTATATACCTGACATAATTATTTAAATAGAATCTCCTGAACAACAGAAAAAATACCTATTGCATTAACAGAAAATGGAAGGAAAAAATACAGAAATCACAGAGAAAATGAGAAGTAAACATAATATAGATCTGTGGGTGGTGGGCTGACCTTGACTGGACGCCAGGTGCCCACCAAGCCGCTCTAYCACTCCCCTCCTCAGCAGGCTGGGGGTCAGCAGGGAGAAAATGTAACGAAAGGCTGTTGGGTCGAGAAAAGGGCAGGGAGAGATCATTCACCAATTACYGTCATGGGCAAAACAGACTTGACTTGGGGAAATTAGTTTAATTTATTACCAATCAAATCAGAGTAGGATAATGAGAAATAAAACCAAATCTTAAAACACCTTCCCCCCACCCCTCCCTTCTTCCCGGGCTCAACTTTACTCCCGATTTCTCTACCTCCTCCCCCCTCAGCAGCAAARGGGGATGGGGAATGGGGGTTGCGGTCAGTTCATCACATGACGTCTCTGCCGCTCCTTCCTCCTCAGGGGGAGGACTCCTCACACTCTTCTCCCGCTCCACTGTGGGGTCCCTCCCACAGGAGACAGTTCTCCATGAACTTCTCCAACGTGAGTCCTTCCCACGGGCTGCAGTTCTTCAGGAACTGCTCCAGCGTGGGTCCTTTCTGTGGGGCGCAGTCTTTGGGAAYAGACTGCTCCAGCGTGGGTCCCCCACGGGGTCACAAGTCCTGCCAGCAAACCTGCTCCAGCATGGGCTCCCCTCTCCATGGGGCCACAGGTCCTGCCAGGAGTCTGCTCCAGCACGGGCTTCCCACGGGGTCACAGCCTCCTTCGGGCACATCATGCAGGTGGATATCTGCTCCACCGTTAACCTCCACGGGCTGCAGGGGSACAGCCTGCCTCACCATGGTCTTCACCASRGGCTGCAGGGGAATCTCTGCTCYRGCRCCTGGAGCACCTCCTCCCCCTCCTTCTTCACTGACCTTGGTGTCTGCAGAGTTGTTTCTCTCACATATTCTCGCTCCTCTCTCCAGCTGCCTGTTGCCCCGCAGTTTTTGCCCCTTCTTAATTATGTTATCCCAGAGGCGCTACCACCGTCGCTGATTGGCTCAGCCTTGGCGGGTCCGTCTTGGAGCCGGCTGGCATTGACTCGATCGGACATGGGGGAAGCTTCTAGCAGCTTCTCACAGAAGCCACCCCTGTAGCCCTCCCCGCTACCAAAACCTACCTTGCCACACAAACCCAATACAAGATCTAACTTGAAGAACTCCAGTATCTTGTTTATTTTTAGACATCCATCTGGAAGACTCTGTACACTATGTACATAGTTTTTAAATAACAATATCATGTTTTTATATACTTCCAGGAGAGGGTAAAAGAGGATGAGCTAATGCACACACTGATAGATATACTAGTCATAATATTCTCACAAAATATTATAGCCTATGGCACTTTTTCCTCCAAAAAAGAAATCAGGAGTATAATATGCAGAGATCATCTTCTGAAACAAACACAACAAATCATATCAGAGGTTATCTTCTGCAGTATGTTTTGAAGAGGACTAAACAAAACTAACTCTTTCAAGGTTGGCGTCTTGTTTTTACAGAATATAGATCATTCTACGATCTGGATAAATCACTAAGAATTATTATTAACCTACATCATCAATATCTCACATCTGTTTKTATTCATCATTAAACATAACTTCACCCTAACTGTAGCACCCTTTAAAATGTAAGACTTATCAAAATGAAACAATCTATCAATACAAATGTATTACAATTAACTAGTACTGTCAGTTTTTAGGATGTAAGAGCAATTTTGGAACTACATATATTACAAAGGTAACAGCTCAGCTACATTATGTTGAGGCAATAACGCACAATAATTAGAGGAACCACTTGTGCTACAGTTTCAGAAATGTAATGGAGATACTGACATGAAGTTGTGTTAAAAATATTGATTGACCAGGTCTCAATATGACCTCAGAAATTCAAACTTGCCTGCAGCACAGCAGTAGGAAATGTAATCTGACAAAGTGCATTGCCATGCAAAGTCAGACCTGTAATCCTTTAAGTCCAATATATTATGAATGAATGGCCAAAGATGCTTTGGAGAAAGATGCAAAAAATCATAGTAGAAAATCAGCCAACAACTTTGCCAATACACAAAATACCTCCCTAAAATTATCTTCTCCAAAATTCCTAGAAGCATAAAAGTAATCAAATCCAGGCCGAGCTGATATTACAAAATCTATATCCCAAAATTGGTAACACTTTCCACTTGTAATAAGTTACAAAGATCAAAGGATGTTTTTTGGTAGCATGCCTCTAATTAACATAATAATAATAGCACAAGTTTAAGCATAGAAAAAAATAACACAGATCACAAAGTCTTATCTATAACTCTAAATAAGACTAGTTTGCTTCCTCAGCTAAACTATTCTACTTTTTCACAGACAAATTATTCTGTTTCATGATATTTTCTGTTGTCTATCATTGACTTCCGTTCTTTGATCTTGTATTTGCAATAATACTCTCCAGTTCACTAGCTTAATCATTCATTACAGTACGCTAAAAATACGTTAATACATTAAAAATTACTCTTTTGCATGAAAATCTTAACAGGAACATTGAAACTTGACCAGTATCATATAACTTAGAGCACATTTCCATCAAAAATTATTAATATTTGTCTAGAAACAGTCTTCTGTAAAAACTAAGCTAAATGAGAATTACACAAGTCAGTGAACAGAATAAAATATTGACAGACAAGTGTTTATAAGGGATTGATTAATACACCTAAACTGGTCAGCTCTCCCCAAAACTAACCTACTGAATACTATGTAGAACAAAAAACTAAAAAAGTTTCTTCCYTGTTGGGGAAACTTTTGACAAGAAAAATAGTAATCCCCTCAAATTAGTCTCACCTGACTTATCTAAATAAGGCATTCAACCAACTGCTGAAGGTGGCCATTACAAAGACATCACCAAACCCACCATGCAATAAATCTCAACAAGGTATGCAAGGAACAAGCTGAACATAAATAAAACAAGACTTCTCTTTCTCTGCAAGAAATAAGCAAGATACTTAAGCTATRAGGAGACAAAATACGGTCTGCTCCAGAGGGGAAAAGGATGCAATATGCAGCAATTGCCCGGGGTCTGTAACAAGCACAGTATTCAGCAAGTCTCATAATTGCTGCAGTTATACACAACAGTGCCTATTCTAGGTATTTCTGTCACTTGCCCTGACATTTGCCCCTCAGTAAGGACTTTTGCTCTGTTTAGATTAAGCAAACTCATGGTCTAGAATGATTCCTTCAACTAAACAATAAGGAACTCCATCTGATTTTATAAACACACACAGAGTAACATTTTAGATTTCTTATAAGCTGCTTTTTCCCCTTTCAACACTGTACTGACAGAATTTGAGGCCATGCTTTTAAGAATGTTATATGCTGCATACGACCCTTTCCTAAATTGAAAGTGATGCTGTATTTTCCCCCAATGCATGTCAGTAGTTTGAATGTTTTCCTAGATAGCRGAGAACTACACAGTTCTATCTGGTTTAAGTATTTCAACTTTTTTCTTTCCAGATATTTCTATACACAAAAACGCATTAAACTAGGAATACTGCAGAGACATTTTTCTAGTTCCATTGTAATTATAATGCATCATTCCATGTTAAGTCCCATGAAAACTTACAGGCAAATATAATTTCAGGATTCCTAAAAGATGGATAAAAAGGGACACACTACTTAATGCTTTTTAACTTATTTTCTTGATACACATACAAGATTTTTTTTACTCCTTCAACTATTGTAAAGAAAGTGAAAGATGCCAGTTGGGTCTTTTGCAGACAGATGAACTTGTCTTTGCTACACTGCAAATCACTCAGAAGCCAACATAGTTGGGTTAGTGCAGTGTTTCAGAGCCTCCAAAGATCTTTACTGGGCTGGGATCAGCGCTGCCTTAGCCAAATCTAAAGAGCATTTAGAAAACTGACTGGTAGTTGGCTGGCTTCAGACTGGCTGGCTGTTCAGCCTACTTCTGCCTGCAATATACTCTGGACTTATGCACAGCTTGTTGCATGAAGAACAGATCCTCTAGAGAGTCAAATAAAGGTTTGGGCTAGCCACAAAGTGAAACTGAATCACTGAATTTATTACAAGCTTAAAAAAAAAAAAAAAGACTGCTCTTTCAGCACCAGTGCTAGGGTATGCTAGCTTTGAAAGATGGCAGAACTACAGCATGTGTTTACTCATCTGCTAAATGATGGAAGGGGGAGTAGCGCCCACTTCCGTAAAGAGCTTTCAGATTTTCAGATAAAGACAACACAATGAATACAGAGTAATACCACCAATACCCTCTTTTAAATGCATCACTTGTTTGACTTCAGAATAAAACACAGGGGGGTGGGGCAGGAATGCATTAGACTGCTATTAACAAACCTTCCCCCAGATAAGTTTAAAACATTGAGAACCTACTGTAATTGAAAAATAAAAGACTGGTTTCAGGGCAAAAGTATATATTTATACTTCATATAAAGTACTGTAAAAACGTATGAACAAGTTACTCGAGAAAGTGGTTAAGACAAAGATGGTGCAGTACGTTCAAGTCACCTTGACATTTTTTTTTGAGAAACAGGGACTTAAAATGTCAAAGTAAATAGAGAAGAGAGTATTAAAAAAAAAAAAAAGCAAAGTTGGTAGGTTACATTGTCAAGTCCATACATAGTGTCCTCCTACCCCTTTCTCTTGGCAGAGCTTTTCTATCATTTTTAGAAATCTTTTTAGCCTCTTTCTCTAACAGGGACTGCTGGCCTCTATCTGTCCCTCTGTCATTGGACACCCTGGCTTAGATCCTTAATTTAACCTGTCACAGATTACTAAACTAAAAATATCAGTAAAGTAGAAAGAGTTATGGCAATATACAGCAACTGAGATTCTGGTTTCTCACCCAGTGACATAACTGCCTAACTACTAATAYGTGTCTACTGCTAAGATGATATCAGTACTTTGTAACTAAACACTATTATTTTGGGTATGCTGAGCAGAGAATCTCTTTTTCTCCTGATAACGCAACAAGAAAATTAGAATTTCCATGATTTGTTCTGTTACGTCATATCCAGTAGGGTGAACATGGTCTTTGCAGAACGTAAACTAATTAAGTTGTTACAGTCAAGATGACAACCACTAGTAAAAAACCTGGGGTAGTCTCTCCATGCTGAGGTTAGAGGACTGTCAATTCTACACTACGTGCCTCGAACAGGATGGAACAGGAAGCATCCCTATCTGCAAAATAACTATTTTGACCTAATGTCAGTTAAATTAATCTGCTACCAAGTCATACACTGCAACACTGATTTTCATCTCTTTCCTTTCCTTTACATTCATTATGTATATATATTAAAATATTAAAGCCAATGTGCATTACCTCAGTAAACAGTACTGTGATGTACTGTGGTATATTTTCAAACAGAAGTATTTCACAATAATTGCATGATAACAGCATCAGCTGACAAAGAAAATTCAAATGTCCAAATCCAAATTAAGTTAGCCTTGCATATCATACRTTACAACTTATGTAGTTGGTAAATAAATGCATGAASATCCTTTCTCTGTCAGCCTGAYCTCAGTACCGGGRAAGATYATGGAGCGGTTCATTTTGAGGGCACTCACGAGGCAGGTGCACGACAACCAGGGGATCGGRCCCAGCCAGCATGGGTTCATGAAGGGCAGGTCCTGCTTGACCAACCTGATCTCCTTCTACGACCGGGTGACCCGCCTAGTGGATGAGGGGAAGGCTGTGGATGTGGTTTACCTGGATTTTAGTAAGGCCTTTGACAYTGTCTCCCACAGCGTTCTCCTAGAGAAGCCGGTGGCTCATGGCTTGGACGGGTGTACTCTTCGCTGGGTAAAAAACTGGCTGGACGGCCGAGCCCAGAGAGTTGTGGTGAATGGAGTTAAATCCAGTTGGTGGCCGGTCACGAGCGGTGTGCCCCAGGGCTCAGTATTGGGGCCGGTCTTATTCATTATCTCTATCAATGATCTGGACGAGGGGGTCGAGTGCACCCTCAGAAAGTTTGCAGACGACACCAAGYTGGGCGGGAGTGTTGATCTGCCGGAGGGTAGGAAGGCTCTGCAGAAGGATCTGGACAGGCTGGATMGATGGGACGAGGCCAATTGCATGAAGTTCAACAAGGCCAAGTGCCAGGTCCTGCACTTGGGTCACAACAACCCCAGGCAACGCTACAGGCTTGGGGAAGAGTGGCTGGAAAGTTGCCCGGCGGAAAAGGACCTGGGGGTGCTGGTCGACAGCC